>JAZDUH010000087.1:2020000-2415000 GCA_036419115.1 Scarus forsteni | reverse complement strand
AGATCATTTGAGATCATTTTAATTAGCTGTAGTTCATTCACCAAAGCCACGTTTCATGAACACAGTGATTAATTCAAAAGGTTTAAGTCGAGGGGACCAGCACAATGATAACATCTAAGTTGGTCTACAGGAACATGTCATCCCTGCACCGCTCCAATTTGCATTTATATGACCATGAGCTCATGTCAGTTTTCATCACAGGTCATGTTCAAACCAGCAGAAAATCAGAATTTCAGCCTCTTTGGTCTCACAGTCTGCAGCCCTGACCCCCCACAGTTTGACACACCTCATATTTTGACATCAGTGCATGACCGCCTCTGAGTCTGACAAATCTCTGGAAGCTATTTTAACTCCAGCTGCAAAGCCAGAAGATCGAACATGAAAAAGTATCAAGGTTTAAGACATCATGATGATAGTGTTGTGCTGTCCCTGCACTCATGTTTCTCCCAAACACACACACACACACACACACACACACATATACACACACACCGACACATGAAGCCTGCTACTAAACACTTAAGAAACGATGGGTAAACAAAGCCGTCAGGATCAGTATGGCCCTTTCCTCTGAATAAAAAGGAGATTTCACATTAAATATGGCTCACTGTCATCGTCACTGTCATCGTTATATGAACACAGAGGTAATCAGATCCTGTACAAAACACCCCCAATGCACACGCACACACACACATCCCCACACACACACACACACACATCTATTCTTTACAAAAGAGTTAAATAAATACAGATCACCTTCATCATCATCATCATCATCATCATCAGTATAGTCTGTATGATCATCAGAAATAAATGGCAGTTATAGGTGGTCACCATAAATGTAAATGCAGTGGGATTATGTATGGGAACATCACATGTAAACAACATGAAGCATCTCTTTTTTAGAAAATCCTCCAAAGATGGGTTTTCTTCACCAGCAGCTCGGGTCCAGCTTTGGGTTCCAGCTGTGGATTTAACCATCGAGATGTTCTTTATTATGTCTCCTTATGGCACTTCAGCTCTCTGGTTAGAATGAGACAGCGGCTCCTTGGTCACAGCTGAGGGTTTGATCACCTCTGCTGTGGTGGACACGTGTCCGTACATGAATCAGTAAGTCCAAACTCCATCAGAACACTCTCTGGGTGGATGTGAAAATGTGATTTTCAGGCTGAGCAGTTGACACTTTCCTTCACTGACATGCAGGAGAAATGTTTGGGTCGTTCAGTTGTGTCAGAAACATCATCCTGTCATCACAGACTGCACCAAACATGGGAGGGGGCTCTTACTTTGAACAGAATGGATGTGTGCCGGCTGCCTTAAAGCTGACATGCCATCACATCACTGCTATTTGAATAAAAAGCCACATCCAGAAAACCTCTTAAATCTGTATAACAAGGTGTGGCTCCCTATCATTTCCTGTCTGTTTGGCTGATACATGTTAGCTGATGGTGGTAAAAATAAGTCATCCTTTGATTTTCTACATTGTTAGTGGATGAGATGGAGTGCATCCACAGTCAGTCTGAGAGTCCTGATGTAGGAACATGCACGACAAAACAAAAGTCAGCACATGCAGCCACCTTTAAGCAGCTTTTAGTATCTTTCATTAAAAGAATATCGAATATTAGAAAGCACCGAAGGCTGAATTTCAGTTTTAGGCAGTATTCAAGAATAAGTTTCAGACACAGCCAACAGTTCAGTTCCTCTAAAAGATTAGTCCAATATCAATTTGAATAAATAAATAAAATAAATAAGTAAATAAATAAAAAGTTTCATAATCAAACACACTGAGGGGCTGACTTACATCAGAGCTGCTGGTAAACTTAGAGCCTCTCTCATATTTATGAGAACAGAATCAGCAAAGCAGTTTGATAAACTGCCTTTTCAGATGGACTCTGATATGTAGATGTGAAAAATCTCTGAACAAATCCCAATTGTTCACAGGTCCTGCTGCCCTCTGCTGCAGAGGTGCAAAGAAGACGGTCAGAGATTTTCACTGGTCAGCGGCCTAACGCTTCAAAATCACAACCATCACTTCTCTCTGGCCTCTCATCTGGTCTCCCCTTCACACAGGGTTTCTGGTTCTATTCCCACCCAAAAAGTAACAGTTTCTTATTGTAAGGTGACCCTACAATGTAAACTTAATCAAAAACAAATAAATAAAAACGGCAAAATACAAAATAAGAAAAAATGCCACAAATCACCAAACACAAAATCAAATAATTACAAAAAATGAACATAATATAAAAAAGTACATGCAACAACAAATGCAATAGCAGAACACAAAACATCAAAGCTGTACAAAATCAAACTGCAAACACAAAACAAAGAAAATGTAAATTAAAAAAACATATGGAAATGTTATGTATGTTGTTAAATATTATTAAAAAAAACTTTTAAATCTATAAACACATGACTGAATTAAAAAGAAATAATTATCCAATACCAGGAAACAAAATTAAAGAAACAAAAGTAAGCCTTAAATAAATAAATAAATAACTAAACAAACAAACAAATAAATTGTTTATTTCTTGATGTATTTTTTTAAATTCATCCTTTCCTTTTTTCATGTTTGGTTTGCTGTTTTTGTTGTTGCAGTTTTTTCTTCTTTGTAGCATCTGTTAACTTGTAGTTGCATTCATCTAATTTGTTGTTGTGTTTTGTTGTTATTGTGAAGGCAATGCACAGCAATAATGTGCTCAAGTCATTTTCATTCAAGCCAAAACCACAAGGTCACGACAGAGCCGTTTTGTCTGTGGATCAATTTACCCAGAGATGGGAGTTTAGCTTGATGCTAACGCTCAGGCTGGCATCCCCATGCCTGTTCCAGTGTTTTAGCATCCCTGAAGTTAACCTCCTTTCACTGTGCCGGGACTAAGGCTACGTTTACACGGACACTCCTGACTTAAACACAAAGATTTCTCCTTTGCGTTTTCAAAGTTGATCTGCGTTCGGACCGTGATGCTGGGGACGTATAAACCTGCTGTAGTGTGCATGCCAGGTCAGTAGATGGCGGCGTATGTCTGCAGAGAGGTAGCGCTGCTACAATGCAAGTACAAAGAAGAAAAACTTTTCACAAACAACAACCATGGTGAGTGGATGCACAGAGATGTAGGAGTTTCTTTTCTGAACAACAAATCAGTTCGGGCAACAAATCTGTCTGGATGGTTTTGTCTGGATAACAAACTGAGCACGGTAAGACGCTCACACACATTACTCTGTAGATGGCCAAAGCTGTTGTTGTTTCTGGTATGTGTGTGCACAGCCTTCATGTGAAAGAAAACTGCGCATGCAGTGACGTCAGCGTTCCACCCTGAACGCTTGTGCTGCGTTCCATTTACCTCGGAACTGGGAGCTGGGAAATGGGAGTGACGTCATCTCCGACTTATCTGCGTTCCAGTTGAAGTCGGAAAAAAAACGTGCCAATCGACCAGGCTATTGTTAGCCGTTGTTAGCATGCCTGCATTGTTGTTCACAAACTTCACATGAAGAATGTGATTATCACTATGGCAGCGTTTTTGTAAATATAAGTCTAACAATACAATGTATACAGCTGATCTAGAGCAACACACATTAGTCAGAAGTGCACATAAATTGATTATTAGAGGAGCTAAATAACTGTTCACACTGGGGGCTGCCATCTTTGTTTGTCAACTCGGGGGTGGCGAGGTCTCCCCGAGTTCCGAGTAGGATATTCCAACCTCGGGGAGCGTTCCAGATAAAATTTCCTACTCGGAAGTGGGAAATTCCGACTTCCGACTACAACTGGAGCGCACCATTGGATTCAGGTTTATATGGTTTACATTCAAAACTTTCCAAGCTGGAGCCCGTTTTCAAAAGTTACCGTTTTCAGACAAAACGTAAGGAGTTTCAGTGTAAACGCAAGGCCAAAACGCAACGAAAACTTCGAAAAAGTTCCTGAACAAAAAAGGGGGGGCCTCACATTGGAGCAACACACTGGTCTGAAGGACACAGGCTCTGAAATGGACTGATCTACATTCATCCTTTATTTACCCAGCACTGCTTACAGCAACAGAAGTAATATATCCTCACCATCTGCCTCCATGGTGGTAATTAACAGGAATGTAGAGCCATGTATTATTGAAAACGCACCGATAAGGACTCAGGTTTTGAAGCGTTGAGCCGCGGACCATGTTTCCAGATCCATGAAATCAGGAGTAAGGCGTAAAGTTAACCTGCAGCTCCGTCTGTAACTGCCATGATCCGTGGATGTAAACTTAAAGTAACAAAGCAGCTCATTATGGCCCCATCATGAGCAGAAATAAACACATTAGATATCAGACAATCATGTCAGGCCTTCACAGACATCATCAAATCCCCTTCTAGAGACTAAAAGAGAGCGACTTCTGTCAGATATACAGCATCTATTCTGATCCTCTCATCTCTGCACAGCCCCTTTCAGACAGGAACAACCTGAAGATACTCCCAAACTCAGGAACCTCAGGTTGTTCGGTTTCTGTTTTTGTATTAAAGGATAAGTTCGGTTTCTGCAGCTTTCACATTGTTTATGGAATGAAGTAGATCAATATACTCACCCAGAAGGCTTTCCTGATCCAAACAGTGCTTCGGGAGATATTTAGATCCAAAATCGAGCGGCGGACATCCGTATAATGGTAGCACATAGGGCATACAGCGCCGCTCCTAAAACTGCATTAATCGTCCAAAAACTCATTAGTTTCACCAATATTCCATCATGGTCCACTCGAGCTACTCCTCCACGACAGTCTGTGTCACTCCAGACATGTCGTGTGACTGTACTGACCTCTGAGCTGAAGAAGAAGAGCGCTTGCTCCGCACATGCGCATATCGCAAATATCTCCCGAAGCACTGTTTGGATCTTCATTCTATAAACAATGTGAAAGCTGTGGAAACTGAACTTATCCTTAAAATGTGTTTGGTTGTAATTTACCAGCAGACACGTCAAAGTTCAACTGCCCCTGAATTTTGATGAGATGAGACAGACAACACTGTATATTTGATTCAGTCTTAGCCATTTTCACACATGTTCATGAGTATCAAGGTTTTTTTCATTCAATATTTTCAGACATGTTTATACTAACTGCTGGCAGTAGGAGGACATCCTGCAGATTACATGTCAGCCAGTGGAGGTTCAGGCAGAGGAGCATCAATGGGGCCTGGGGATGCTCCTCAACCAGGTCCACTGAAGAAACTTTCAGGGATTTTGTGCATGTTTGAACAAGATTTTAGTGGGAACTTAAAGGCTTTTAAACATATGGCCATTAAGTACTGCTTAGTTGCTCATGTGGGAGCATACAGTTCTTCTTAGCAAAAGCATTCGTGTTAAACCAGGCGATCGTTTCAGAGTTAAACAAACATGGTTTACATGTGCTGTATTTTTGGTCATCAAACACCTGATCAGACCCATGTTTTAGAGCAGGGGTGGGCATAAAGGAGGCCCAGTGGCCGTATGCGACCCTCACTACAAAACACCAGTTAACTCATTACAGTTGATTATAGACATTTTGAAAATCTGTCTTTAAAATATAAAAATGTAGATAATTTCATTCAAAGCTTTGCTTGCTAGTATATTTTTAGTGATTTTAAATTAATGCATTTTGTTTCTGCTAAACTTCTATTCTTACAGTGTGAAGCGTGTTATCTGAAGTGACAACACTTTTGGGCATACTGGTCTATATTTTGCTTTAGTGAGGACACATGTACAAAGGCAGATGTAGGGTGGACAGAGGATGGGTTATTTTTCACAAATAAACTTAAAGGAGACATATCATGCTGATGCACGATTTAATACTTACATATAATATAATAAATTTGAAAACAAGACCTTACACCCCCTTAATTTTCAAAAACTGAGATATTGTATTTTTTCTGATATCCTAGAACGAGATTTGATGCCTCTGAAAATAGGTCATTGCGAGATGTCCGCGAGATTTCAAACATCGTGACGACACGAGGTACCTTTCTTTTTATTGGTGTAATCTGATAAAACACTTCCTCCTCTGTGATGTCCATTAGCCACAAAACCGTCACCGAGGAACACATCCACCAGCAGGGGTATATAGATCCCTAGCTCACATTCACTCATTACCAGCTCTGGCCTGTAGGGGGACTCAATACGCGGTCGCTGCATTGAGCCTGCCAGAAAATACAGTAGAAGAAGAAGGACAGGCTGGCTCAGCCCCCGATAGAATTGACCAATCAGAGCACAAAGGGCTGTGACGTTGCGAGGTAACTTTAGGTCATCCTCAGATCTGAGTGTTTCAACGAGAGCTTCATAATGGCCTAAAATGAGGATTTTGAGAATGCTATTGTGGGGCAATGAAGGAACTAAATGACTTGTACTGAGGGCAGAAATGCTTTACAGACATCCTAGTCTGGCATAGTGAAAAGGAGAAACAAGCATGATATGTCCTCTTTAAATCCAAAAAATCAGAGAGTGGGTTCACGTATCCTTTCAATTAGTGAGTCAGGATGGCTGGCTTTTTGCTGTTAATACAGAAGACGGACAAAGCATGGTATAAAATATGTTTAGGCTCAAATTAAATCGTTTTTTCACTGCAGCATCCAGAGCACAAGAAACAATCCAAAGACGAGTCAGACACCTCTGCATGAATGTAGTGAACTAATCAAAATCTCTAAACTGTCAGCATCAGCAGGAGTCCTCACCTTTATTCTCTATTGTTTCTATCTTTTAATTGATTTACTGAAAACGCTTTGCACCACGCACACATAGGGCCCTTTCACTGGAACTTCATTTGTTTCTCAATTTTAGATTTTTTAAAATGAAGATCAATTGAATTGTAGGTCAACACAATGTAAAGAAGCCAGTAAATATGATGTTTATTGCATTAAGAAGCTGTTTTAATGATTTGATTGAACACCTGAACATGAATTTGAGTTTAGATAAAAACTGATGTGATACATTTGGACTGAAGCAGGCATGTTCATATTATTAGATACCAGAAGTGTTAAAGTGAGATTTTCCTGCAGTGAGTAATAACTTGGCCCTTTGACAGTGTGGCATGAATGTGGCATCTGCAGCCAAAGTCGCTCATCCCTGCTCTAAACTCTAATGGGTGCACACTCTCATTCACAGGGTTTGTTCTCTTTTATCTCAGAAGAAGGAATATTCAAGCTGAAATAAACATATGTCACTGGAAAAGCCCCCCTATGCCAGGCAGTCAGAGGATCTGAAGGTCTACAAGGTCTTAACTGGAACAGGTTCTCAGCCTCACACTGGACTTCTGAGGGACCATGAGACCTGTTAGTGTGCTGAGGCTCACATGACGAATGATGTCCAACACTGGTTTGCAAATAAACAGAATTTCCTTCAGTCATTTGTCCCTAAATGAGGAGCTTTTACCAAAGGAGAAGAGAGTAGCTGCTGATGGTCGGCTGTTTGTGGAGACGGAGTGGAAGATGAAGGTAAACAGTGATCATGTCTCATCAAACACTGTTTTATATTACAGCGGCCACAGAGTCGTTCAGCCTGAAATATCATCAGTGTATGTATGGAGTGTGTTCAGGGCACATGTTTGTGATCATGTATGTAATGTGTGTGTAAGATTGTCCAGCACCTCTGTACAGCTGTTTTAATATCAGACCTGGGGTTCTACTCAGAGTCTTTTAAATGTAAGAATCTGGTTTATTTAAATGAACTGGTCACTCACATTTGCTTTAAGTCTTTTTTTTGGGGGGGGGGGGGGGGGGGGGGGTAGATATTTCAAAAAAGATAAATCAGAAGAAAAAAACAACTGGTCAACTTAAAAATATTATTATGTAAATGTTATATTATTTTTTATCTGCATTTATTATCCTCTGAAAGTGAGATCAGTCCTTATTACCCATTCATGTGGGACACTTCTACTACTTCTTTCTTGGGTTATTTAGTTTTTTTTATCACAGGGTCTAACTCATTTGTTCCCACAGTTGAGTTCATTTTGTGGAATTCTGCACAACAGATCAAACAACTGTTTAATTCATAGTTTGGGCTATTAATTTCAAAATGCTGTTCTAAGAAGCGAAACTATTATTATTATTTTTATTTTTTAATGTATATTTTTGGGCATTTTGTGCCTTTATTGATAGGAGAGAGACAGTGGATAGGCTTGTGAAAGGGGGTGAGAGAGCAGGGGAAGACACTCTGCAAACTGGTCACAGGCGGGATTTGAACCTGGACCGGCAGAAGCAAGTACATGGGGTGCTAACCACTACGCCAAACCAGCACCCCCGAAACTATTATTTTTTTACCCCAGAAATCATCTGAATTTAGTCAGGGGGCCACTGAAGACATTCTTTGCCAAAAGGTTGACCGTTTTTTTAATTTGAGAGAAAAAAAGTCAAAATTCCGACAAATCAGTTAATTTGCAGACGTGTCTTTTATCTCAGAGTTCAGACTTTTTTCACAGACTTGGATAATTTAAATCTCTAAAATCCCGGGTCATATGTGCTGTCATGACGATGGGGGTTGAGGGGTTGAGGGGTGGGGTAACTTCAGGCCTCTAAACCATACAGCCTTCGCATCAGGCTGTAATCATGCTTCGATGCATACTCTGGCCATGACACACATCCATAGATATGTTTATAACATATATATATTGTATATCATATGTATATTTTATAATATAACATGTGGCTGCACCACACTGGAAGACTCTGACAATCAGCCATCCTCTCTCCAACTATATCAACTTTTTCTTGCTGTCCCGAAATTTAAATTGAGTACCGATGAATTTTTATCATCTTCACACACCAAAAACTCTTGAGCAATGTTACACCGTCTTACAATCTGCAAAGAGAGCAGAAAACATTAAACTTCTTTCACTCTTTGGCTGATTCACTCAGCAGTTGTCAAACACAACAACCCAGTCATCATAAATACTGAAGATATGTAGGACAGCATTAGCGGGGCAGGGACTCATATTCAGAATAAGATTTAAAGTAGTAAATACAGTTATTAACAAACATTAATTCAACTGGAAATAGAAAATAATACGTTATGTAGTTCTAAATATGAGTTAGCTAAAATACTTCATACGTAAGAATCTACCTACTTCTGTCAGCCACCAAAACTGTTTGTATTTGATTTCTAACTTAAAAACAGATTAGTTCTTGAGTTTCTGTTGGAAATTATGTTAAAAAAAAAAAAAAAAACTAGAATGTGGGCGTAGCAGGATTTTATTTGTATTTGTTGAGTGGACGACCCTAAACTCAAATCAGTTTTTCATGTTCAGTTTAACCCTTTTCTGTACGCTGGTGTTGACACTCCACACAGTGTGTGACGTGTGTGTGTTGTGTGTGTTTGTGCGTGTCCACCCTTGTGCGACCCTGTAGTGTCCTCATAGTCGTGTCTGAGCCTCGGGGATGTAGATTTCGATGCTGTCAGCACTCTCAGTGGCTGAGTTCTGCCGTACAGACGCGGCTCTCTTGGCCGCCATCAGGCGCTTCCGGGCCTCCTGCCGCTGCTTCTCTGAACTCTCCAGGGAGCGGTCCCGGGCCAGCGGAGGATGGTGGTGGGGGCCCTTGGGTGGCTTTTTTGGCACTGGAGGAGGGAGCTGCCTCTCCTGGTGGGAGAGGACAGCAGGGGGAGGAGGGGGGGAGACGTTTCAGGAAAAGACACGTGAGGGCGTCTGTGATGCTGCATTTGTGTGCTGCCATGTTGTTTGTTGTTTAATAAAATATAATAAAATGATTTAAATATCATTAACATATTTCAGCTCATAATTGTTTATATATTAGTGACCCTGTACTATCCTAAATGTTATGACTTCAGGCTCTCTTTTTACATATTTATTAACCTATGTTTAGGTTCAACTCTTTAATGGTATCTGATTTACATTCCTATAAAAAGCTTTCATCATGCACCTTAAGTTTTTAAATATTATGACAGAGGATTCATTAATTCAAGTCTTCTGGAGATTCTTTGCCTGCACATATCAGTCAAACTACTTTGCAGACATCATGCTCTATCTTTAAATCACTATGACAAGTTTGTCTGTACTGTGGTATTTTACAACCAGAATCATATTTGACATATTTTGGTGTTAAAATGTCACATGTTCTATTGATGCAAATGCTGCAAAGAACACAGCAGATAAAGTAGCTTTAGCAAACCCTGTCAATCTTAAGTGCTTTGAAAAGTGTCTCAACTTAAATACTTTGAGCATCTTGTTTACTGGTATGATTTTATTGTGTTTTTATTTTGTTTTTAGCACAATTACAGTGCTTTTTATTAGAAGTTTCCATTTCTTCTTTTGGCCTCAGTAACACCATCTACTGGAGGTTTCATAAGCTGACACACAGCTCAAGAACTTGATGCCTGTTCTTGAGCTTATTATCAAACTGTATTTTTCAACCAAATCTGAATCAACTTGAGCATGTTTAAACTGAACCAAAATAAACCTGAGAGGTTTGTCACATTTCAGAAAAATACCCGTAAAGAAGGCTCTGATTCACTGATGAACTTGTGTCCACTTAACAGGTCTAATTCACAAGTCATGGCTCTAGTCCTGTCTATGCATTAAATTCTGCCATGCAGAGCCAATCACACAACAAAGGTCACTGCAAACATTATTTTTACATGTTAGAAAACTACATTTTTAGGTGTTTTTGGCATGCATAAAAAGTTCAAACATTTTCACTTTAGTGTGACTGAAGTATGATTAAGGCAGTGCTGATGTCCCTGTTAAGCCAACTGCACTTTGAATTGTGAATGTTAGCTACAGCTTTTAGGTAAATATCATCAGTGCCGTGTGCTTTGTGAATTAAACTCTGGAAACTCAGGTAGAGGAAGGACAGATGCACATTTGATGGAGGTACCAGTGAGTAAATCAAGTCTTTGTGCATTCTTATGGGTTAGACCTTCTGATTTTAAACTCCTTTCCTGGTATTGTAGAAACCCTGTACTCACTTTGTTATCGCTGAGATAAACATTTTGTACATAAAGAGTCTGAACTAACAGCCCTGAGTGTTGCTATGAGGGTGTCCCCTGACAAACTGTCCATCACAGGGGGAAAACATCCTGACCTTGTTATTGTTAAACACTGCAGAGGATGTGGAAGCACAGGTTTAAGACGTGCCTTTATCCATCTGAATAAATTGCTTCTCATATGATATGACAAATCCCCATATTTCCCATTCACCCTTACTGTGTACAAACTTCAGTCTGCTCCATATGCTTTGTTTCTAGATGACCTGAGACTGCATGTAAACAGAGTGATGTATGGATGTGAGGAGAAAGATTATCAACAGTCCCCACGTCACTATCTTCACACTGGAAGCAACAAAACAACACAAAAGCCACTGGTGTTGAGGCAGCTGCAGGATGAAAGGAAGCAGAAAAGGAAGTAAGGGAGGAAGAGCAGAAGGAGGCATGGAGAGATGTATCGACAGACAGACATAATGGATCCACGGTGGCCCAGAGGAGTCAGGGCCCGTGGTGCAGTTGGCATTGCAGTTTATGCTGATTGATGCGTGTCTGTTTGCAAGCGCCTTCACTGTCAACACAGAAAAAGCACAAGAAAGAAAAGCAGAGGGATGAGAGCGAATGAGGAAGCAGATCATCGTCACAATGATACACTGACGCAATGACACAGAGAGCAATATTCAGAAACAGATTCACCTCACTCTGCTTAGAGAGGAGGATCTTCACCACCAGAGGAACATTCAGTACAGAAGAAAACTGGAGCCTGATTCAAACCTCTGCATCAAAACTGTGTCACGTGATCACATTAGGCTCGGCCCACACATTAGTGGGTGCTTCTAAAATACAATGCTTCCTGTCCACACATACACAGCATGTTAATTCACTGAAAACACAGATTAAACTCCAGCGTAGATGAGGATTACTACAAACTCTGTTTGGGTGTGTCAGTGTGGACAGGGTAATGAGGTACGGTCCTCTCCTCAGTGCAATGTCCCTCTGAGATGTCCTCTAAAGTGTCTCTATCAGCAGCAGAGGACGCTGTTGAACTGTTGCTGTTTTAAAGTGTTGATAACTGGACTGTTTACATAATCACACAGCTGCTCCCTCACTATGACACTGGATTAAAACACTCAATACAAATATTGCTGGAATTTAAGATGAGACTCTGTGGGACTGTTTTTCCAGGGACTGTGTTGACTGGTGTCTGTGGCTGCTGCAGTTCTAACTCAAACTAACGTGAGTGCTAGTATGCAAGAAACTTGTAGTAACAGGATGTGATCAAGATTTTCATACATGTCTTGAATTGAAATATAAAGAAAGATATATTATGCACCAGTTAACACAGCCACGATTTACACCGTAACGGCAGGTGAACATAGTGATAGGAATGGATGTGAAACAATATCAACTTTAAGAAGTTTTTTAATGTTTTTTTGGCATTTTTGTGAGGATGGGCGTGTTGTTTTTAGAGCCTCAGTTTTTCAGGATAACCACCTTCATGTGCCATAGGGAGCGCCGCATGTCACTGCACTGGTGTGGCTGCACAGCTCTGCCAAAGTCTGACTACATCCTGGTCTGAAAGATGGTTCCTATGATCAATCCAATCCTGATCATTATGAATTTTTTTTTTTTTTTTTACAAAAAAAAAACACTGGGGAGTTGGTTTTCTGTTTTTCCCCCATTTGTTTGGAGTTTTCCCCCAAAGCAGTGTTGTGCTTCAGGCACAGCTGAACAGTATTTCTTGTAAAGACTAATGAACTGTGAACTAAGTGCCTGAGTTAATGTATTTAGCCATGAACAGATTCAGGGTGTATTCATTCCAGAGAGAGAGAACATATTGCCAGAGGGTCTGAGAGTGTAGAGCTCTACCTGTTGAGGTAAACTGATACACAGACTGTTTGTGAGCAACTTCAAAGTTGCAGTGTGGCTCTGCTACATCTGCTCAAGGCATAAGATGCTCCTATGGAAGCACTGCTGGAGCTCTCTTCACAGTAAAAGCTTTATAAAAGCTTAAATTTTTTTGTCATCTTTAGGATACTTATTTTTTCACAAGATGCTTTTATTTTGGAAGTGATTCAAGAACAGTTGTTTAGTGACTGAAGACTTTCCAGAGCTGTTTTTATGCTGGATGCATCCGTGAGCTCACAAGTGTTTGCACGGCCAATGTGGGATCACATACCAAGACACGGCCTTCAGTAGAGTTTCTGCACAGTGGATTTTAACCTGGTGGTGCTCATCATCAAAATTCTTTTGTCTCTTCTCTCTTGATTAAGAGGCCCGTGCAGATCAAATCCATTCCGTTTGTCTCACTAACATGAGTGAAGAACTTCTCCACTTTAACAGCAAGTTATCCTTTGACTAACTACTGTGGCGCCATGCATGAATCAAGACTTTTGGAGACACTGTCCTGAGACAGTAGGGAGAATACTGGTCTGCAGAGCACAGAGCGATACTGTGTAATGTGTCTGTGCAGAAAGCATAACTGAGCCTTTACTCTGTATCACTAATGAACGTAATTCAGAGAAAACACACAGCTCATTTAAAGATACTGTGAATTAAAACATCAGGCCTCAGGATGGATTTATTTAATTTATTCATGTTCTCAGCTCTCCTAACAGGAAACAAACCTATTTGCATGCTTATAGCTGAAAAGCATACACGATTCATGTCAGTTGTGGAGTGTTACAGACTTCAGTTAGCATCGCGTTGGCTCCCTTGACTAAAAACCTGCAGGATTTTCACTGTCCTTGGGCATTGCTCATAGTAATTCTGCAGTGACCAAAAATGAATAAGGCTTACATACTGTATTGATCATGACATCATAAACACACTTAACAGAATCAATGAGAGTAAAATCTATTACTAGACTATCATGGACTACAACGTGCTAGTGTGACATCAGCGCAGCTCCATGATGTTCAACATCACACCGTGACCTCTTGTTTGATTTAGATGGTTTTCATGGCTGTGTCTATGGTTTATTTATTATTTGGCACATGAGAACCAGAAGTGCTTTAATTCACTTCCATATGTCTGGACTCATACGTGCTCAATTCTAAGAATGTTGTTTCTCAAAAGCTGAATTTTCTGCATGACAACTTAAAGCACATCTGCCATAAAACAGCCTGATCAATAAAGAGTGATTCACATTTCTTACTGATTTGTCATGCCAACTTTTTTTGATTACAGAGAAGCTTGCATCAGCTTACATTCAGTTGTCTTGCCTGCTATTGGCACAATACACTCAGACCACCTCATGAAAGCTGCTTCAGCCTGCCTGTCATTGACGCTTGTTTTCTCTGCTGACGTCTGTAGATCTGACCAGATTGGTTCATTGTCAGTAGCCACACCACACAAAACATGCTTATGGACAAAACTTCAGTCTTGAGATTCTCCCCAGCAGACCAATCACAGGATATGTGTCCAGCTCCTGTTGTTGCAGCTGAGCAGGTGAATGTCCTGTTTAGGCTTCTGTAATCTGCATTAACCAGTTTGAATATTCAGCACAGGTTGGAATCAGGCTCTTCATTGCACCTTAGTTACAGAACTGAGTGCTTCTACATGAACGGATTTTAATTTGGATTGGTAATGGTTATCATTTAAGAACACCCCGGATTTACACATACTGCAAAAGTGCAGAGTCATGTACGCGCGTGACCTTGCCCACTGGCAGCCGCAGTGCAGTGATGTGAAGACTCACTGACAGAAACATAAACACAACTTTCTACTTCATCCCTGCTGATCGCCAGAATGCAGTGCTGAGGCACTGAGTTTTCCCCTTGCGCATGCGCTGTTCCAGTATCCATGCCAACTATGTCCCTTGTAACCCCTGGATGACCCAGGAAAGGTGTCTGATGCAACCAGAGGTTCGGTCCCTATTTTCTCCTCACATGTTGTGTGCATACAGCTAAATACAGCAACACTAAGAGAAAAGGGCTTGACGTTGCTCACTCATTCTGGCAGTCAGCAGAGATGAAATAGAAACGGATGTAACTACGGTTCTATGAATCCTGAATGGCAGCCATGGTGGCTGAAAATTTTCCTTAGTCATCCAGAGGTCACAAATGACACTTTGGTATGCATACTCAAACTTTCAATACCTTCAGCACTGCCTTCTGACAGTCAGGATTAAAATCTTTGTCACATTCATAACTTTCCGATTATGATATCTTGCGATAACAGTTATGTATATACAGAATGAGTAACATAAAAACAACTGGTTTAACAGCCAGCCTACATTAGAAAATGACTTTTTAATTCTGTAATGTTCTAACCTGTTGTAGAGAAGGTTTGGACACCAGAGTAAAAGTAATCAGGGAAAAAGTTTTATATACTAGATGTTCTTCAATCAATTAGTCAAACTTTATTTCTTTCGCACTTTTCATACAACAAATTAAGACAAAGTTCTTTACATTGACAGAGGGCAGTAAAAATAAACCCAAATTAAGCAAACAACTACAATAACAGTAATAATTACATATGTATATACATAAGTGCATAAATACATATACATATATATACAAATATATGCTATATATGTATATACTGTATACAAGCACACATGCATATATGTGTTTGCCTAAGTAAATGTATGCATGTACATACATAGGTTATATATAGAAGTATATACATACATACACATGTATGTGCATGCATACATACAAACATACATAGATACATACATATATAGACAACAGAGTTATAAACATATAAATACACATATGTATGTATTTATCTCTCTCTCTCTCTACATATATATATATAGATATAGATATATAGATATATACACATATATATACATATATGTATTTATATATATATATCATATATGTATATATATATACATATATATATATATATATATATATTAGGGCTGCCACTTTAGTGCATTAATTAGATTAATTAATTACAACGCAAATTAATGCACTAAAAAAATTAATCGCGATTAATCATAGCACACAAACATTTTGATATTGGCAAGTGGCACGTCACTTCACACATGCGTCTCTAGTCAAACCAAACAAAGCCCAGGTGACAACAGGAACGGCCTATTTGAGACTCTTTTATTTTTGCATTAATTTATCTATATTTGTACTGCATTCTTTAATAATGCATCAGGCCTAATTGGTTTGTTGGATGTCCTCGACCTTTTTCTTATTTTGAATTTGATTTATGAAACACACTTAAAATGTAATTTGAGTTGCCTGATTGAGCTTAGAATTTTCTGGACAAGATGCCCTGACTTAGGTTTTATGCAATCACCAATAAAAATGTAGATTTACAATCTTCTCTTTTTAGTGTATTCATTTGATTAATCATCCACTACAGTTTTATAATATCATAGAATTCAAATTCTTGGTAGCACTTCATTATAATGACCCGTTATAAAACATTTATAAGCTATTAATAGATATTAACAGATAATTAACTTATCATGAACAAACCATTTAGAGACTTTTGTAAATAATTAATTAATCATTTGTAAATTATTATAAAATCATTTATAACTTAAGTTAACCGACATTTATAAGCTATAAATAGATATTGAACTAATCATTAATAAACCATTTGTCAACATAAGTAAATAATAATTCAACATTTACATCTAATGTTGCAATACATTTATAAATGATTTATACATTATTAAAAAAGCTTCTTCAGCATTGTTTGTACGTAATACATTCATCATCAACTACTGTTATTTTTATGTGTAGGAAATGTTTTGAGAGATCTAAGAAACTGTTCTTTGATTAACTTCATCATTATAAGCATGAATACACATTTGTTAATACTGAAAAATTGTCACTTTAGGTAAGGGCACATAATCAAATCTACAAATGATTCATAGATGATATATGATTGCGTTACAAATGATTTTTTAAACAAGTTAGAAATGGCTCTGTCTTTATTTACTTAAGCCAGTTTGTCTTAGTGGTGAGTAAAAAGTCCACAAATCATTTATATGCATGAATACACATTTGTTAATACTGAAAAGTTTTCACTTTAGATAAGGGCACATAATTCCATCTACAAATTTTTCAAAGATGATGTTTGACCGTGTAACAAATGATTTTTTAAACAGGTTAGAAATTGCTGTCTTTATTTACTTAAGCCAGTTTATCTAAGAGGTGAGTAAAAAGTCCACAATTCATTTATTAGCATGAATAAACAATTGTAAATAATTCATAATTTTTACTTTAAATCACATCTACAAATGATTTATAGATGATGCATGATTGTGTAACAATCATTTGTTAAACATGAATAAAAAAGTGGCGGATTAGGAGTTTAAACACATTTGCAGTATTTCACTAATATCCTTCTTATAAAGTTGATCATATAAGAAAAATATTTACAGATAACTCATGAATGTTATAGTAGCACATTTTCAAATTATCTACTAATTAGTTCAAAATGTAGGCCTATGCAATGGTTTTATAATAAACAGTATGTTTGTGATGTTTTTTCCATTAATGTTTGAGCCGCAACACAGACTTAAGATGTGATTTATACTGACTTATAACAAATCATTTGTTAACCCTAAATACACAATAGATGAAGTTAATCAAATCTTAGATAAACTGGCTTAAAGGTCCAGTGTGTACTATTAAATGCTAAACGAAAAAAAAATAAAAATAAAAAATAACAGACTTGGTAAAAATTGAATATATTATTTAAAATTATATTAAAAGTAGTTTCTAATCAGCCTTAAATAATGAATGTTTTGTTTTCGTTACCTTAGAAAAAGTCATTTATATCAATCTAGGAGTGGGTCGCCCGTTTATAGAGGCCTCCATCTTGCGTCGCCATCTTTTCTACCGTAACCCAGAACGGACAAAAATACGCTTTTGCGTTTTTTTTCGACGCCTGCCGCAAATGCACAGTTGTGAAATAGACGAAGAAGAAGAGAGTGATTACCAAGCAGCTGTGCTAATACAAACAAACATGGAGGACCACACGTACAATTTACCATCAGTGGAGCATGAATCATTGTCAAAGAAACGAAAACGGGATGGAGCCAAAAGCAATCGGGAAAGGCTACAACAAAAAAACCAGGGTCAACATCGGCGCTGCCTTTCCAAGATGGAAGTCCCTGAAGGATAAGTTTGCAGACAGACGCAGAAGTTGCCTGTTTTTTGCTGGACAGGTAAGACTAAGTGTCGAATTGTACTCTTATATGGAGCTGAATTTATTTGTTTACTTTCGGGAGAAGTCGGAGTAAGACGCAGAGAATGTATCTGCTATGAGAGGCTTATTTCACAGCCACAAGCAATTTTCTGTGGACAGAAAACATAGGCTGATAACTAAACTATATAGTGCTGTTGATAAGACAAAGATAAAGATTTTCACCGTACTCCTTAATTTTATTGATTGCTCCTAATTTGTCATTTAGTAGCACATGTACACATTGGTAAGGTGTACTTTTTAGGATACGTCGGTCTCAGGAAAACCTCTGTGTCATTTCTCAGACCAAACGGCATCAGAAACCCCCCCTCAATAAAACCTCCGTCAGATAATACGGCCTCAGGCTTCAAAATGAAAGTCATCAGACAAAATACTGGAAAAACGGACTCAAATAAAAAACAGCCTCAGGTCGTAACAATATCATAATATTATATATTACATTTAGCGTAATATAAATGTCAAGTCGGCTTGAGACGGCATTCAGCTAAAAATCAGCCACTAGCAAACTTCACATTTTCAAAATAAAAGCATTCTTCATTATCTCCTATTAGTTCTTTAACGCTTTTGTAAATTAGGCTCTTGTTTTGGAGCTTTTTGAAGCTCCGTTTTGAAGTTTCTTCGATAGCATAATAGCGCACTTAACAGAATGTCCGAAATACCGCAATGAAGTTTGTATCCGTGCGTTTTATGGCTCAAATGACCACATTTTGGTATTCTACATGGTGACTTTCTCGCCTAAAATGCTCTCTGAACTTTCAAATGTGGTGAATCAACAGAGATATTTGATAGCTTGGTAGCTGGAAACGTTCGTTGACGACGCCATGTTGAAAAAACGCTTCTTGTCCTTGGAAGACCACCATAGCTCAGGGGTTTTCCGAAAGGGAGGGGGGAGTGCCGGAGTACTGCAATCTCAAACCTCACCTTTAGATGTCGCTAAAAACTACACACTGGACCTTTAAGTAAATAAAGACAGCAATTTCTAACTTGTTTAAAAAATTATTTGTTACACAGTCAAACATCATCTATGAATCATTTGTAGATTTGATTCTGTGCCCTTATCTAAAGTGAAAACTATTCAGTTATTAAAAATGTTTGTTCATTCTTATAAATGATTTGTGGACTTTTTACTCCTCTAATGAACAATCTGGGTTAAGTAAATAAAGACAGAGCCATTTCTATCTTGTTTAAAAATTATTTGTTACACAGTCATACATCATCTATGAATCATTTGTAGATGGGATTATGTGCCCTTATCTAAAGTGACAATTTTTCAGTATTAACAAATGTGTATTCATGCTTATAAATGATAGATGAAGTTAATCAAAGAACAGTTTCTTAGATCTCTCAAAACATTTCCTACACATAAAAATAACAGTAGTTGATGATGAATGTATTACGTACAAACAATGCTGAAGAAGCTTTTTTAATAATGTATAAATCATTTATAAATGTATTGCAACATTAGATGTAAATGTTGAATTATTATTTACTTATGTTGACAAATGGTTTATTCATGATTAGTTCAATATCTATTTATAGCTTATAAATGTCGGTTAACTTAAGTTATAAATGATTTTATAATAATTTACAAATGATTAATTAATTATTTACAAAAGTCTCTAAATGGTTTGTTCATGATTAGTTAATTATCTGTTAATATCTATTAATAGCTTATAAATGTTTTATAACGGGTCATTATAATGAAGTGCTACCAAATTCTTTAGGTGGGGACTTTAAGCAAATATGAGATTAAAATGCGATTAATTAGATTAATTAATTACAAATCCTGTAATTAAGTAGATTAATTTTTTTAATCGCCTGACAGCACACATAGATATGTATATATGTATATATATACATACATATATATGTATATATATATATATATATATATATATAGATATAAATATAAAGATATATATATATATATATATATATATATATATTTATATATACATACATATATATCTATATATATATTTATATATATATATATATATATATATATAAATATATATATATATATATATATATATATATATTTATATATAAATATACACATATATATATATATATACACACATACATTAGGAGTGGGAGAAAAAATCGATACACCTAAGTATCGCGATATTTTGTCTGCCGATTTTAAAATCGATTTTTTAATTCAAAAATCGATACCCCCTCCTACAGACACACACGCACACTCACACTATAGGCGCTAAAGTCGCCAAATTGAGGCAAGCGACATTGCTGCATAAAACAGGCCATAGCTGTTAAAATAGTGCTGAGTAGTGTTCCTACTTTTTACCAGCAGATCGTGGACAGGTGACAGATTTCTATTCAAAGTTTTGGTGTATATTAATTTTAAAACACACACACCGGACCGAGGGACGTGAGTGTGGCTGTAGAGGCTGTGGAGCGGAGCAGAGAGAGAGACACAGAGTGATAGAGACTTAGTAAGAGTACTCATGATGCCGAGAGTACTTTGTCAAGTACTGTCTGACTCTGAATCTGAGGAATATTTACTCTCTGAGGATGACGGTCAGTCGTCCAGTGAGAACCAAACTGTCAGCGAAAAAGAAGCGGAGCTGCGCTATTACTGGCCATTACAGTCCCGGAGCAGTACATACCGAGAGCTTTTCCTCTCCATGGCCGGCGACTACCGAAGAGGGTACATGGTCTGGGATGCAGGGAAGCTCAAAACACCGTGAAAAGTGACGGTGTTAGCGGAGAATGAGACCGCAGAGCTCTGGTCAGACAAGGGAGAAGCCGGGGGTAAACAGTGCAGGCAGCAGAGGCGTTCATGCTCGGCCCGTAAATTACAGCGATGACGATGGCTGGGAAAACTAACCACTTTGAAACTATAGCCTTTTTAAATCTTGATAGCAAAATTTAATATTTCTTGAAAAAACTCTGTTGCCTGAAGGGATAATAAGCCATTTTTTATATGCAATCCAGGCTTTTGAAGAGAGGGAGCATAAACAGCTGGTTAATATATTGCTGAATAAGTCCAAAGTACAGACTCACATGTGATGTGTATTTTTCCTGATATAGTCTGTAGGCATCATCATCGTTCATCTTTTTCACTGGTTTTAAAAAAGCTAACTAAAGATTGCAAAAATCGGCAATATCGTAGAATCGCAATTTAAATCGTATCGGCACCTAAAAAATCGCAATAAATCGAATCGGGAGAAAAGTGAATTGTCCCAGCCCTAATATATATATTATATATATATATATATACATATACACACACACATATATATATATATATATATATAAATATATATATATATATATATATATATATATATATATATATATATATAAATATATATATATATATATATATATATATATATATATATATATGTATAATTAAGTTATGGTCACTTAAATAACTTGAAACTGATAAAACTAAGTATTAAAAGTCATTTTTTTTTTAAATTGACAGGTGCAACAACACTGTAAAAAATTACCAGGATTTCATAATATTCAACTGTACTTTCTCACAGTTAATTGCTGTATCAAAACTTTACAGGACTGAACTTTAATGTTCACAATATAAGACTGTAATTTCAAAATGTACTATAAAAACAGTGTTACTACAGTCAACTGTAGTGATATTTGCCATTTCAATTATTACCAGGATTTTACAGCATTTTATGACATTATTTCACCACGAAATACTGTATTAAGACTATCCACCACAAAAACACAGCAAATTCCACGAACCGCACTGAATTGTGGGACCTGCAGCGGATTTTCAACATTTTCACGGTTGATGCCACCAAGAAAAAGAAGTTAGTTCTACATATTCTGTCAAGGTAATTTACCCTTGTTTTCCACCTTTGCTTTCACTACATATTGTCATTTTGAACGAGTGTGATGTTCACCATATTAATTCCTTTTCTCTCTGACACTTTTTATTCAACACAGTCAGTGCTCTTCCTGTGGATAGCCTTGTGCACCCATCTCACCAAAGGCTGCAAATAACACCAACCACACCGAGTGGTTTGATTTACAGATGCTTCTTGAGTATCAAACCAGACACGGGCTCCAAGGCAAAGATATATATATATTATGTTATTATTTTTATTATTTTTTTAATACAAAATTAGATGTTACTATAGCACATTTTAGCCTTTTTTAAGGACTAACTTCCCCACAGACTTCTGTACTGAAAACTTAAGGTGCGTTCACACCGGACGCTATCTGTACTACCTCGGTGATAACTCTCCATTCAAAGTCAATGTACAGCCGCGATGGGGCAGAGCTAACCCTCCCGCGATGCGACAGCTGGCGACAGGACGACCGCTTCACTCGTCACGCAATGTCAAAGTTAAAAAAAAGTTGATCTATTCAGGCGATGTCGTGTGTGGCTGTGCAGCATCAGCCAATCAGCGGTGTGTACATGTGACGGTGCCGTTATTCATCCAGACTACAGGGCGGATGACTTCCTTCTAGGCGGAACTAATCTCAGTGAGGACATTTGCAGACGGACCGCGGTAAACTCACAGAGGATGCTGCTGCATCATTAGCTGCAGAGTTTTGTGTCTGGTAAGTGAGTGAAAAGGATACAGCTGGAATAATGTCCGCTTTTACATCCTATTATGTGATATATGATATGATCGCGGTAAAACTCGAGCGGACGTGACGTCACCGACTGACGGTCGACGCCAATGGCAACCAAACAGGTATTTATAGACGCTCGACGCTACATCAGTGGGCGACGCGACTTTGATAGCTGGGTCGCTTGCGGTGTGAACGCACCTTTAGTCTTCATATTTAATACAAAGTTAGGCACAATTTTGCCTCTTTTTTAAACAAAAATTTGTGTAATATAAGAACTAAGTCTTTCATGGACTTACTATAACAAAGTGACAAATGAGTTTTTTTATGATGGCCCTCGATCTAATGTTGGGTCCCTAAACTGGCCCTTAGTCATTCAAACTTTGAGAACCCTGTTAAAATGTTTATGACTCTGTAGGAGTTTATTTTATTCAGTATAATGCAGTAAAAAGTAACATGTATTCTGTTGTTCACATTTTGATTCATACTGGCTTGACCAAAAACAGGCATGTCTGCCATGTTTGTGGAATTCAGTGAATCCTCAGGAGTCTGCTCTCCTCCTCCCTTTCGGACTCTCTGTCTCTGCTTCTGCTGCAGGGGCGGAGTTTCTCTGTTCTGCAACCTGCACACCTGCCTCCCATCATCTCATCAACTCCCCTATTTAAGACGGCCCCTGTGAGGAACTTGGCTCAGGAGTATTGCACTTGGCCAAAATGGGCTTCCTTCGCAGGGTGGCTGGGCTCTCCCCTAGAGATAGGGTGAGAAGTTTGGTCATTCGGGAGGGGCTCGGAGTAGAGCCGTTGCTCCTTCACGTTGAGAGGAGCCAGATGAAGTGGCTTGGGCATCTGGTCGGAATGCCTCCCTGGTGAGGTGTTCTGGGCACGTCCCGCCGATAGGCAGCTCCGTGGAAGACCCAGGACACGCTGGAGAGACTATGTCTCTCAGCTGGCCTGCGAACGCCCAGGGATCCCCCGGGAAGAGGGAAGTCTGGGCTTCCCTGCTTAGACTGCTGCCCCCATGACTGAATTTTACAATATCTTACAGTGTGAGTTAAATTGTAAATTTACAGTAAATTATTGGTTGATTGCATTACTTTTACAGTAATTCATGGTAAATATCTTCACAGCAATTTACTGTATTTATTTCACAGTAATTTACAGCAAGTCCACAGCTAAATACTGCTGTATTACAGTAATACCTTGGGCCTGGCAACCGTGAATTTACAATAAAGTGTTGTTGTTTTAATGTAAACTACTGTGAAACCATTACAGTAAACTACTGTGAATTAATTGCTGTGAAAGTAATGCAATTATTAACCAGTAACTTACCGTAATTTTGGAGTGAAAATTGTTACAGTGAAGCAGCCCCAGAACATAACAGAGACTCCTCCATGTTTCACTGTAGGTACAGGGTTCTTTTCTTTGTATGCTTCAAATTGTCTTGTGTTAACATAGAACTGCTATGACTTACCAAAAAGCTCCAGTTTTATCTCATCTGTCTTAAGGACATTCTCCAAGAAGCTTTGTGGCTTGTTAAAATGCATTGTGGCAAATTACAGTCTCACTTTTGTATGACTTGCAATCATTAATAATGTCAATAATTTTGCTTGTCAATAATTTTATTTCTAATCTCCAGAGACAACTGTCTCCTTAGCGTGGTACAGACTGACTGATTACAAGCTTATAGACACCTGTGATGCTAATGATAGGACACACCTTAGTTTAACATGTCCCTATGGTCAAATCATGTTCAATCTTTTCTCGAGGTACCATAATTTTTGTCCAGGCCTTTTTCATTAATTTGTTTTTTAAAAGATTCTGTTAAACCACAATTCAAAAGCAATGTATGATTTTAATCAGTCAATTTTCAATATATTTTAATATATTATTACTTTTGTCAGTTTCAAGTTACTTGAGTGACCATTGTGGGTTTATATTCTTTAATGGAAGGGTGCGAACAATTTTGTCCATGTATGTACATATATACAAACATGCTGATTTAATAGAATTGTGTGTGTGAGCGTGGCACTGTGGAAATGTCATCATGAGCCAAAAAATGAATAAACTGGAAATTAAAGTGAAAAATAAATTAAGTAAACAGAATGTAAATAAAATGTATTTTTGTTCATTAATGCCTTAACTGTCTGGTATTTATGTTTCATTATCATAACTTTAATTCAAAAGACAATGGACAAAATACATCTGCTCATTACCTGGGATCAGTTCTAGTGAAATCTCTTTAATTCCCATGATATATGGCATTACTAAACATATATGGCATGTTCCAGAAGCTCTGAGAAACTGTTTTCCTGTTTTGGCCAGTCTGATTGGTACTGATCGACGCAGAGTTGAAACAACTTGCACTTAAAGGGATAGTTCAGTATATTTGAGGTGCCATTGTCTGAGCTCCATGTGGCCACTAAGTACATCAGATGCAGTAGACAGTTCTCTCCTCTCCCTCAGTAAGACACAGTCTGTAAGAGTCTGATATGCAGAACCAGCTACAAACAGGGAAGAATCGTACCGAGAACAAAGGGTATTTTCTCCGCCTATGAGAACTCCCATTAAAAAATAATACCACAGAAAAGAGGACGCTACCTCGAAATGCTTTTAGGTGCATTAACTTTTCTTAGTGGCCATATGGAGCTCATACAGCCCCACTTCAAAAATACTGAACTGTCCTTTAAAAATAGACTTACTGTCTATTTTAAGTAATCCAGAGCGGCAGGACAATGCTGCTAAATGGTAAATGGACTTGAGCTTATATAGCACATTTCTGGTCTCTGACCAGTCAAAGCAGGTATACACCGCAGTTCAAATCTACCCATTTACACCCGTTCACTCTCACATTCACTCACTGATGGCTCGAGGTTCTATTTACACATTTACATCTGTTTATGCCCATTTTCACACAAGATGTGGACTTGTTGAATTATGGTTAAAGATCTGTAATTTTTGGTTTTAGATATTTTTCAACACTATTGATCAACAGTTTAGAGGATGCTTATCCATTCATCTTTCAGTGAACCAGATTTCCACGGGACTCCTGTCAGATGGTGGTGACCTTTGAGATCTGCCTAGCAGCATATATTGAATATTTATGTGTTTGTGTGTACCTTTCTCTCAGGGGGGTCCAGGGGTCTCCAGCCATTAGCTCTGAGCTGATGAAGCTCATCAAACTTGAGGCTCACGTTCTCGATGGACAGCTGCAGCATGTCCCAAAAACCAGCCAGGTCGGAGGACACAGGGCGGGGGTGTGCGTTTGGATTCTGATGCAGCAGAGGGGAAAAGACAACAGACTTGTACCAGAGTGATTCAGTGGACATGTTCTCTGCTAGTAGATTAACAATGTTCTATTAATGAGCATAACAGTCATGAGTTTGTGGTTCATGGCGAGTTCTCATTATTAAGGATGTTTCAGACTCACCAGGTTCTCCTCACACAGCTCCCTGAACTGCTGAAACTTCTGAGAGATGAGGAGCTGAGCACTTCCTACAGCGCTGCGCATCTTTCCAAGAACTACAGGTGGAGAAACAGAGATTATGAGGGTGACGGCATGAGAGATGTCACTTGGTTTGCTATCATTTGAGCAGAACTATGGCATAAAATGTTGGATCAACATTTAGAGTGCTCATCATAAATGAGTGCAGCCATTCTGATTTGTCAGAAAACATCAAAAGAAATTAAATCAACATTTTCTATACTACCCCACAAAAAACTCCCCCAAATGTGGGCAATTGATTGGAAACAAGATTTTTTTAAAGACTTTTTAAGTCACACACAATAAAGTGTTTTTTTTCCAATTTAAGATCAGAATGCAAAAATGATTACACCCCAAACGAAGGGGTGGGAGCAAAGCAAAGTTTTTGTTATCATATTACCCTTATTTTCATCTTATGGTTAACAAAAAAAAGTTCTGTTAAACTCATCTTTGTCAAAACTCTGGAAATTGTTTTTTTTTTTCAATAAGATATCGATTAATACATTAGTTTAAGTAGAGAGTGTACTCATTTACGCTGGGCTCAGTTGCCATATTTGGGGTGAAGTGTATAAGAAGATGCTTGAAGCCAACCACTGCAAAGTCAGCTGCTGTTGAAAGGCTGGGTGAATGTCTGACATCATCTGAAAGCCTGGTTGTATGGCTGCAAACACTGACACAGTGAGAGCAGAGCAACGAGCTGATTCCCCACTGCACATTTATCTCTCCTTATGTGTCATTGATGAAATAGGGATGCCCCTGTCAGGCTGTTTGATGCTAATATGATCACTGATCATCTGATTCACATTTTCACCCAAAAGAGAAGTTGCTCGAGGATCAATGCCACAAGTGCCCTTCAGTAAAGACGACTGAAATATTCAGTGTGCTGAATCATTCATTTATCACTTCTGTTCATTTTGGGGAATTATGAAAGTCACTGACAGACTGAAAACAGTTCAGTTCTATCCAAAAGGTGAAGTAGTGTCAGCAGTCAGTGGAGTTAATACAACACCCTACAAGTAAGAAGTACATTGGAGGACAGACTGGTCCTAAACACATCACTAAACACATCACAAAATACAATATAATGGCTCCACACAGACTTCAACTCTGGATCGATTTATTGGATTGACTGGCCTGAAAACAAAAGTTTTAGATCAGCTGAGGGTTTTTTTTTAACAAATATCTGCTGACAATGATCTCCTTTCGATCAGTAAGCCCACCTTTGACCTTAGTGTACCATGAAAACTGTGCACTTTAAGGACAACTCCTTCTTCACCCCACATCCCACTGATCAAAATATGCACAGCATATGGATCACTCAACAGCTATGAACCTCAAGGAAGGATCATTTTATCCCACTGAAATTGTCTAAGTCTGGAGATCTTCTCTTTCAGTCGATGGGGGTCTATCAAGTTGAATTTGTTTATTAACTTAATAGAAAAGCTTAGAGTCAGTGTGAAAATAGGATCTGCTTTTTCCACACTCCTGTTGCCTGATATTTACATTTCTGCATTTACTGCTTTGTTTGTTAACAGCATTCATGTTTAGACACATTCTTACTTACGCTTCTATGTTTTTATCTGTTATACTGTGAGCAAAAGCAGTTTTCTGTTTTTTTTTCCCAAGGGAGTAATTTGACCCTGACGTTAAAGAGAGCTGTTCGAGACGTCACCTTCAGATTCGTCTCCATTGTGTCCAATATTTTTTGAGTATTAAAATGACCTTACAGTCATAAACAAACTGTTAAGGGTGCGAAGTGAAGACTTATCAGAGTAACACAACAGATATTAAACCCTTTAGCCATTTAAACACCAGAGGAAGAAAAATTACAACCAAGTCCCAAAGTTTTTGTCTTTCCTTTCAAACATGGCAAACTCAGGCAGAAACCCTCACCCTCCTCAGGCAAGTCATTCTCCCGCTGGTCCAGCTCCATCTGTCGACACCAGCCCTCCAAACGGTCCGTCTCCGCCTGCAGCAGCTTTAGGAACCAGCGACCGTCCCGTTGACAAACCGATCGCTGCACCACCTGCAGTTTGAGATTTTTCAGATATTAGAGAGTGCAGAGACAGAGCTGCAGAGATAGACCTGGAGACCTGCAGAGAGATGGAGAGATATAGGCAGTCCTGGAGAGAGACAGACCTGCTGTGTATAAATATATGTCTATACATGACGTATATGTGTATGTACATATATACTGAGCCTCCTCCATGTTTCACAGTAGGTACAGTGTTCTTTTCTTTGTATGCTTCATTTGTGAACATAGAATAGAGCTGATGTGACTTGCCAAAAAGCTCCAGTTTTGTCTCCTCTGTCCAAAGAACATTCTCAGAAGCTTTGGGGCTTGTCAATATGCATTGTGACAAACTCCAGTCTTACTTTTTTATGACTTGCTATCAACAATAATGTCCTCCATTAAGTCCACTTTGGATTAAACAGTGACAGAAGGTGTGATCTGATACTGATGTCCCTTGACCTAGGAGTTCATCTCTAATCTCTTTGGAAGTTGTTCTGGGCTCTTTGGTTACCATTCGTACTATAGGTGACTTTAATCTGTCGTCAATTTTTCTGTAATCACAGGTACATCAAGCTGCTCGGAGAAGGTATAGCCTTTATCTTGAACATGTTTGTGCTTGAGAACTCTCTTTAGCTTTCTGTGGTCCATGTTCAGTGTGGTACACACCATATTACCAAACAGCACAGTTAAAACTTTTCACCCTTTAAATAGGCAGACTGACTGATTACAAGTTTGAAGACACCTGTGATGCCAATTAGAGGACACACCATAGTTTAACATGTCCCCATGGTCATCAATTTCAATCTTTTCTAGGGGTACGAACATTTTTGTCCAAGCCAGTTTCATTTTTTGTAATAATTAATTCTGTTGAACCAAAACTCCAAAGCAATGTCTGATTTTATTTGTTAATTTTCAGTCATTTTATATATATATATATATATATATATATATATATATATATATATATATATATATATATATATATATATATATATATATATATATATATATATATATATATAGATAGATATAGATATAGATATATATATGTATATATATATATATATATATATATATATATATATATATATATAGATAGATAGATAGATAGATAGATAGATAGATAGATAGATAGATAGATAGATAGATAGATAGATAGATAGATAGATAGATAGATAGATAGATATGTAAACATACATATGAATATTCCCAACAGGTCTATTTTGTAATGTTTTTATTGGTCATAGACATTTATCAAGAACTCATCAAGCCAAAAAAGAATTGCAGAACATGATGTTTTGCAGGACACAACCTCAAAAATATGCATCAGCAGTCAGTGTCCATAAAAAAAAGCAGCCAGTGCTCATAACAAAACAGCGTATCAGTTTTGCACAGGATGATGTCAACAGCCCCCCCTCGCCTGAGTGGGCTTTTCACTGGTGCTTTCAGACATTATCACCTGGGTAAACTCCTCAGCTGTTTGTATTTACATACTGCTCACCTGCATTAAGTCCAGATAATTCTGGGGGTTTTGTGCATGTGTGAAAGGGTTTATACTGTATTTTGCAGACCCTCCCTGAGATGGTTTGTCCACATCTAGATACATGTGCTACATGTTTCCTTACATGAGTTCTGGATCTTCTCCTTGAACTCAGGACAACACTTTTAAAATTTACAGAGTCTGTAAGTTTCTCTTAAAGCTGTTTGGTTCAGGCAATTAAAATAAAAAATGATAGATTTTGCCACCTCACACAGGCTGATGGAATTTATGGGGGCTTTAACACCACATGAGGTGACAGGGACTCCAGAGTCAGTCCTGTTGGAGACAGGCTGTTCTTTCACACCACAGTCTCTATCTCTTTATATGGAGGACACTCAGTTGGCAGCTGACAGCACCAAAGAAGAAGAGAAACACTGTGGTTACCTCCTCTGAACCACTGATCACAGGGCAGGCTCTTACCTCCAGGATAGAGGAGCTGTTGAAGTTCACATCGAGAGGGTCATCCGTCACACTGTCGATCCAGGGGTCCGGAGGGGGGAGGATGGAGGGGTCGAAGCCAACATCATCGTAGTCATCAGAGGCACAGGCGTGGTAGTGATTCCCTGAGCCCTGGATGCTGACGGTGGAAGTCGCAGCATCACGAGAGTACTGCCGAGACAGCAGGCCAGATGACATGATCTCCATGTCTGTGTCTGAGTCCAGAGGGGTGTCCAGTCGGTCCGGGATGTCCAAATCTGCCTGGGGGGTGTAAAGAAAAAAATTAAAAAATGTACAAAATAAATTAAAATATAACAAAAATTTGGAATGTTAAGAATCTTTTTTACATTACCAAAAATGAGGAAAAAAGCTTAACAAGGCCATGTTCTGATATATATATATATATTTCAACCTGTCCTATAGTGTGTTTAACACTACAAGACAAAAACTCTGTGGCATCAGGACTTCTCCCTCTTCCCAGTCATGGTGCCAGGAGCTGCTTGGAACAGCTTGCCCCCCTCGGGGTGTAGCGAGCCCATTGCAGAGCAGAGGTTGTAGAATGAATGCAGAGTTGTTGACAATATGTTACCTTGCAGTGTTGATCAATTATCATAGGGAAGGCCAGATAACTAATCAGAGTGGACGGATTAAACCAATGTGACTGCAGTTTAACTAATAGCCGCGATATGAATCCACTTCTTAATCATTATAGAAGTTAACGTTGATTTAAGAATGACCTCTCAATACATGGTTGTTACTGATTATACCTCTATAATTAACTTCTTTGGTTTGCTTCTTTCAAAGCTGCACCCCCCTTAAAATTTTCAGCATCAGCTGCCACTGGTTGCTACAGTAATCTCTTACCTGTACAGCAGCCGTCACACTGTTGGAGCGCTGGAATCTACGATACCTGAAGCCAGAAGAGAGAAGAAGAGTGATCATTGAAAAAGGGTACGAATCTTTCAGTATCTCATGATTGTTTCAGCTACAGAACAAAAAGGGCTAATGATGGAGAAAATGGATGAAGGTGATTAGAAAGAATGCCCTCTGTGTTACTAACAGATCTTTTAAGTTACTGTGTCATCAAAACCCAAACAAAGAAGTTGGTCTGCAGACAGACTGTAAAGAGACAGAGCCCTGAAGTCAGTGAAAACATCCCCAGTCGGAGTTATTTGAGTTTATCAGAGAGAATAACCTTGACTGAGGAGCGTGTGGGTGTTTGTTGTGACCAGAGAGAGGCAGAGGAATAATTACACGACAGGCGGAGATGACTCAGCCAGACTTCCAAATCTGTCTCAGTTCAGACTGAAGCACAGATTTATGAGACTAAAGTCACTTCCGGACAGGTTACTGCATTAATGTAATGATTATTCTCATAGTTAGGAAACCGGCAGATGAAGGACTGATATCTGTGGCATGTTCTGCAGGAAGAAGAAAAGAGACAATCCTGATGATCACAATGATCCCAATGATTTCAAGTACCACTGACTGTAAAGATGTGCCCCTCTGGTCTAACTCTAGTCCCCATCAGCTCTGTTGTAGGAAACAGCGGCATTGACCAAAAAAGCACTGGAGAGCTCAACTCTCCACCAAGGTGGCTCCCATATTGTTGTTACATCTAAGCTACAGTTCCATGATAAAAGTACCATAATAAGATGATTCCTAGACCCTGACAATCCACACCTAGCACCCAGAATCATGTTGATATTAGTTAGAGATATTGAGCAAAAAGGATCATTTGCTCATGGTAGTTATCTGGATCACCACCAAAATCTAAGCATTTTTAAGTTGGGCTGCTATCTAAAAATGTTCCCTGCAGACACCAGAGTCTGTCAGAGGCTGCAGCCCTCAGTCTCATGGACCCATCTTGAGGGGCTCATTCCTCAAACTTGCTCCATTTATGGAAAAAGAGCTTTCAGAGTTTTTGCTCTATCATCTTGGTCTGAGTTGCACAGTCACGTTAAACTTATTTATCATAATCAATGTTCTAATGAATGATTACTTCGTCATGTTTTTTACTTTACTTGCTTATTTTCATTGATTTAATGTTGGAGTGATGGTTATTTTAATCATTCAAGTATATTTCATTTGGTAGTATTAGTTACTTCTCTTTAGACCATCAAAAAGTATTTAATCAAATTATTAGTCACAAGGTTCCCATTTCATGCTTATTTTTCACATTGGTATTATCTTTTGCCTTGTAAACACCTTGTATGCTTTTTTTCCCATGATTGTTCATCTGTTTATTTTTTATGATTCACAGTGTATTGCCAAGTTGCCAAATTTAATAATATTTACTTAGATATTTTGTCCTATATAAATATCTTATGCCAGGATTCAAAGCTACTTAGAGGTAACACAGTAGTGAGAAATGATCTCAAAATGTATGTTTTATGATAGTTTGAACAATGTTTTATAATCTCAGAAAACAGAAATCAGATTTTTACACATTATGATTTTCTTGTAACGGTTTCTGTCCCATTAAAGAGCACTTGTTTTTATATGCACAAATGTTATTAAAAGTTGTTTTTCAATTTAATGGGGCTAAAGTACATATCTAATGATGCCTTTTTTAAAGATTAATTGGAAATTTCCACAGTGGAAAATTCCAGACCATATTCACAGCTATTTGACATTTGATGGAATCTTTGAATGTCATAATAAAGTATCTTATTATTTGTGTGAAACTTTTTAACTGCCGAGCCCATAACTCCACCACAAAAGAGATCTTTGTATCATAGTGAGGACATTTCTGGTAAAATAAAGACTAAACAAAATAAACTGAAAAAAATCTTCAAACACACCCACTCAATTAAAGTCTTATGTAAACCCTGACTGTTTGAGGCATTGCTGAATTATCTGAGGTCATCATGGACAAGAACAAACATGATCCTCACCCTCTGTCGTCCTCCACCTGCACCCCCACAGAGGTAAACTTAGATGGATCTTCTGGATCTGGGATCTCCTCTGGTCCATCAACCTGAGGGGAAAATAACATTTAATCCTCAATGTCAAATTTAGCAGAAATCACTATGGATTTGCAGAATTTGAAGTCTTTTGTTTTTGTTAATAATCAGGATCACATGTGTGCATGCAAGTGTGATCAGCTATTCGCTCTTGAATAAACATATCTCCCTCCATCCATGCACTTTGCAATAGGACTGTATATACAGTGACACACTGAAGATGAAATCTGAATCTAAGATGATTATGTTACCGTGCCACTGTCAGTCTTGACCACTTAGTGATGCAATTTGCTGGATACTGAGTAAGATAAATACTGTATATCATGCATTGTGTTTATCTAATGTAATTCAGTATTTAATGTGTCTTCTTTTAAACTTTTTAACACTGGTAACTCCAAACCAAGCTCTGGTGTATGATCCTCTGTTTGAGTTTTTTTTCAGTAATTAAAAGAAACAGTCACATTTTGGAGGGATGTAATTGAGTTTGTATCATCTTGTAAATATCTTGATGATACTTTTCTGTATTTAAGCTTCATGTTGAGAAGAAGAAGTAAAAGCTGCAGCTTTTACTCCAGAAGTCCTTTTCTCTTACTACTAAAGCTCCTCATCCCTGCTTTTTTCATGCCTCTGCTTGATTATAGTGATGTTTTATACCTGCATGCATCTTCTCAAAGGCTTAAATCTTTGGATAATGTTTATCATGGAGCTCTAAAGTTCATAACAAATCTGTAGACGCTGACTCATGACTGTGCCCTGGATGATCAAGCTGGCTGTCCCACACTTAAAGACTGATTCACTGGTGTGTTCTTATTTACAAGCCTGCACTATGTCTGCTTCCTTCATAATGAAGTAACTACATCCATGTGAAAAGTGCTAGAAGCTTCCGTCTTTGCTCTGTGACTCAGTCTCAGAATTATATCTGTCCCCGAAGTCCGTCTTAATTTGGTAACAGAAGTGTCTGATCTGCTGCTCCTGCACACTGGAGTCTGCTGTAGGACAAACTGAGAGCTGTACATCTGATTAAAGACGTCAGTGCTAATTTCGTCCGGCCCACCTCCATGCGCAGCCTGTATGGCAATTTGGTAGACCGGCAGTGCACCAGATGCCGACAGATTCCGGTTGGCGCAGTGACAATTTTGTGCCAAAAAACTACGTGGAAGGTGCGCTGAAAGCTCACCCTCTCCAACCTGGTTCACTTTCTGCACAGGCCTAGCGCATCCTCTGCAGCTGTAATTTGGTGACATCCGCACGGTGCGCACACATCAACAAAGCCTCAGAGGCAGATTGTTAGGCATAGTGTCAGGCACATTTCAATGCAATAAAAGATCACATCAATCACTATTCAACATAACCGCCTGATCCAGCATAAAAATTTGTATCTACATAAACTGTCCCGTCACATCTGATGTTGGATCAAAGACGTTTGTCATCATGGAAACTTAACCTGACGGCAGCTGGAGTGTGATGCACATCTTCCAAGTCAACAATAAACAGCCTCATCATCTGATATGGAGTATATATCTGGCTTCTCTCATCTTGTGAAATTCAAAGTACAGAGGGAGAAAAAGACGGAGAAAAAAAGAGAGAAAATAAATGTATGTCACTCTGTGTCTCAAGGATTTACCTGTGATTGCCCATATTTCTCTGTTTTAGTCTTTATTCTTAACTTGATCTAAAAAGATGGAGTACATTATTGCAAGGAAGATGAGGAGGAGATACCGGGAGAGAGAATAGATCACAAAAGGTTCTGCTATTTGGCGGTGACAGATCAGGAATGCAGGCGGATCACAAGCATGATGAATGGATCAGCCTGCTGTTGTGCTTAAATATAACTGTTTCTCAATTTTGTAATTCTATTAATGACCCAGAGCAGGTACGCCGCACCAGCGCCCAGTCTACAAAATTAGAGCCCTTAGTGTTAATCTGTGTTTGTCTTATTTCTGTATCTTGTTCTGCTGCCTGTCTTGGCAGGGACAATCTTGTAAATGAGATTCTGAACCTCACTGAGGCTTTCATTGTTAAATTAGGTTAAATAAACAATTAAATATCATAAAAATCTATACCTTTTCAAGCACAGTAAAGACATGGGTATCTCGTCTATCAGGACAACTTGAGCTATCAAAATGTTCATGCTGTCATGATTTCAGATTGATGTTAAAGACGTTTTATAACAGTAGGGATAAAAACAAAACTGTATTTCAAATCTCACAGATCTTAAAAAAAAGCACATACAGATCAATGATGACCAACATTTTTCCATCTGAATATGGTTATCTCATCCAGAGTTATTAGGAGGTTAAAACAGACACAAGCAAAGAAACTCACAACGTTTGTTTTCTTAATATAGTTGTTTGTTCACCTTTTGAATGTCACCCCTGTCTCAAACGTTACAAAAGCCAGTTTGCTCACAATATCATTTTGATTCTTCTGGCTGCTAACAGGCCATCGACTTGTCTCCTCAAGAACTTAATCTGTCAAATGAAGTAGAAAGTGGCTGCATCTGATTGGTCAGTAGACTTAAAGTTGGCACTTTCTCTAAGAGTCAAATGCATCAATGCTTTTTAGGAAAAAGTGTTAAAAATTTCTATTCTCACAAATTTGTAGGTCCACATATACAACATTTTGGGAAAAAGGCCTATATTTAAAGACCAAAACAATTAACTTTTGCAAGAGTTATAATTGACCTGAAGCCCCTTAAAGATTGACAAAAGGGATATCAGTAAACCAAGTGAGTGCTACTGCTTTGGGATACCGCCAATCCCATGGAGTTGGGAGGGTTAATTCATTATCCTTTATGTGGGCGCAACAGATGGAAAACAGCAAGTCCCTAAATATGATGCAACCATATTTAATATGCATAAAATAATAACTATAATATCCTGCTGTGCCACATAAATTAACAGAATAGCTTTGAACATTGTGATGAAAATGGAGAGTCATCACTTATTTTGTCTCTTAACTGCTTAGTTGACTGGGTTGAACAGAACTGTTACGATGGACATCTGCTGAATCAGAATGAAGTGGACAGCTCAGATTATTCTATGGTGAGCTCAGTATTAACTCTCTTTAACAGGCTTTAACAGACAGCTGTTCCCCTGTGCACCTGACCCCCCTCCTCCGTCCTGATGTTACCTGGATGCCTATGGAGAGACACTTCCCCTTCCTGAAGGCCTCTTTCCTGTAGTCATCGTGGTGGATCTCCACGACGGGGCACCGGGTCAGGATGGGTGTGGGGGTGCTGACGGTCATGGTGCTGTTACTGACGTGCTGACTGGCTGGTCCATGGATCTGAAAAATGACAGGGGACACTCTGTCAAACATGACTGCACTGATGTGAAAGACATCCCAGAGATGTTATCCAACCTCGTACCTGAGCATTAGCAGCCTCTATAGCGGCCGTCAGAGCCTTCATGCTGTCGATGCTCTCTGTGGAGTTACTGAGACCGGACTGGATGGTCATGTCCCCTCTGGGCCCCTCCTCCTCCATGTATGCATCCTGAAACAAAAGGAAATAAATACATAAATAAAGATCAACATCATTTAGAGGCACATAAACATAAAAGCCTTTAAATGCATGCACCTTTGTCTGTTTCTGGTCCTTTAAACTTCCCTTGTTCCTGTTCTTACCAGGATCTGACGGACCTTCACTGTTGGAGCTTTGATCTCCATACTTTTGTTTGAACACCAGTCAAACTAACAGCCACATGTGTAAATCAGATTAATGAAGCATGAAATGATGACAGAATAAGTGAACACACTTTCAGTGGCGTAGTTGGGGTTGGTGGGTTATGAAAACCCATGGGCCCATCTTCACCACACTTCCGAGGATTTTTTGTTTGTTTAAATCCGAGGCGGAATGAGCGCAGCAGCTACCTTCTCTGCAGCAGCAGGTTAGTGCAGAGTGTAACGTGACGTCAGACTGGGTCACTGTATTATGTTGCATATTAAGAGGGGGATACCCCTGCTGATTTGAGCTGATCCATTGGCCCATTGAAATGCGATTGGCCCAGCCGCGTATTGAGCCAGACCGAAGACGAGAGATGAAAAAAGATGAAGAAAAGACAGATGACGCCAGAAAAAGCCGCTATTGGAGTGGAAAAACGTATGCTCGAAAAAAAAAACATTTAAGAGAAGATGCAGCCAAATACGCCAAACTTCCGGATCTTTTCCGCCACAGTGGGGTCCTCACTGGGGCGGAAAACATCCGGGTGGTGGCCCAGGCCTGTGACGATGCGGGACCGAGCACCGCTACAGCAGGTAGGCATGCAGGTAAACATGCACTGTCTACTGCAGCGACATGTGCTACATCATCTCAACCACACAAACGCAGCGATTTCACCCATATAAATGGAGATTAACGGCTACTTTTAAACCGATAAAAAGTGGTTGTAAACAATAATGGTCCACATGTAACGGGCTTGCACTTAAGAGTGTTTCCCATACATTTGTTAACTCGTGATTATTATTTATTATTATTATTATTATTATTTAGCTTCAAATTTGCATTTGCTTCCTCTGGACCATTTGACTGTGCTTGCTTATAATGCTCTTCTGTGCTATTTTAAATTTTTCTGAACTCCACCACCGCCTGGGCATGACATTTCAGGCCTCAGAGGTGATCATTTACAGCTTTGCCATTCTGTATGAACAGAGATAATTCTGTGGTTTGGACAGAATTGTCTCTGAAAAAAATATCCACTAAATATATCCATAAAATACTCCATATATGCGTAGTCCCGATAATTGTTCAGGGCACAGACAGAAAAGCCATACATTATAAATCATTAATTTTCTATGTCAATAAAAATGAAATCCATAGGCTTTATTATAACATTTATTATTAAGGATATATTGATGGAGAGCATGAAAGTGACGCAGCATTAGGTGCACTGGCAGAGCGCACTTTCAGTCACCTTAAACTGATCAAGACTTATCTGCACTCAAAAATGAGCGAGTCTTGCCTCTCAAGCCTGGCATTACTTTTCATTGAGAGAGAGATGTCTGGGAAGACTAACTTGGACAAGGTTGTTGATACATTTGCAAGAATGTAAAAATAAAAACACATCTCAAATAGTTGCAGTAATGAGAAGTTGTATTCAGTATTTTACTTTTTTTTTTTATTTTACTTTTTTTCTGTCCTCTATTCTTGTGTGCAATGCGGCATGCCAAACATGCAGGCCCCTTTGACACATATGAAAACCCATGTGGAATACATCCCAGCTACGCCACTGCACACTTTGCTTTCAAGAGATTGTTCATTTATAAATTAGTCATGGACTTCATATTTAATCAATTTGGTAACCTGACAGCTAAGATACACAGTTAAATAGGTTGGCTCACACTGACAGTGGGTCCCATTAGAGCCCAAAGGCTTCTCTTCTGGTCTCCAGTGTTACACCAACTTAAGGGTATCTTCTTGCTGTTCTTCCCCTACAAGTATTCACAAGAAACCAGAAACAACTGCAAATTAAACATTTGGGGCCTGATTGACTAAGATCCAAAATAACAGGTGCTAAACTGTGTGTGCAAAATAAAAAAAAATGCATATCCCATCAGTGGGTGTGTTGCAGGTGATCTGCTATCACTGTGTGCGCAATTGATGGCAGGAGCAAAAGTGATGGAGACAGTCCTCTTTATAGGAGGATTTTGTGTGTGCTACGGGCGGTCACCATGGAGAGTAGAGAGGCTGTTTTTTGCATGCTCTGTTGACCTGCATGTTTTCTGCATATTCATGAGGGCAAACCAGATAAATGGACTGTGCGTGCTATTCTGCTCATCTGACAGACAGAATCCTCAGTGCATCCTATTAGTAGATCATATTTGGGCGCTATCAAATTAGCATGTGTTTTAGTACACACAAACCTTTAGTAGATCAGGCCCTTAATGTGGAACAACTGCATGTTTAATCTGTTTTACAGAAATACCCTGTCAGCTAATAACCAGTCAGACTGTGGGTATTGAGCCAAATCCAGAGATGGAAAATGTGTCAGCTCCAAAATGAAGTTGCAAAGATATTTCAGTTAGCCTCATGTGGCTGCCAGCTTTATTGCTGACAGGGACTGATCTCACTTTGATAAGATATGATACATTTAATTCAGACTGAAAAACTAGAAAAATTATCTGCACTTTATACACAAAAGTTAGAATAATGTCAGTTTATCTTAAAATCTGACTTATAAAAAACATTAAAAAAACAACTGTCTCTCGGAGCTGATGACCACAGTTGAACTGAATATAATTCTCTGGTCCATTTTCCCTCAAATACTGGGGTGTCACCCCCAGTGGTGGCATGGTCACACATCCAAATGGGGTCTGCCTGGGACCCCCATGTGTCAGTCCAAAATTCTGCTCTGTGATTTGCTGGTTGTCGAGTCAAAGGTGAGATTCCTGTTAATATCTAGGAGGATGTGTAAGAAAGGCTTTTGTTGGCTTTTTTTGGTTCTTGATTTAAATTGTATCTCTGTACCTAAACCTTTATTTTGACTCCTTAAACCAATACAATCATGATTACAACTGAGACGTTTTAGTCATTTTAAGCAGCCAAGCCAGCCGATTGGAGTGCAGCAGTCTAAGCTGCAAGATATCTACAGTAGATACATCAAGTTTGACCCTGATCAGTGGTGACCTAATCACCTCTGCTTGCTGAACTGATCTTCTTCCCTCTGTCCAACAATAGTGAATGCCTCAAACCAGTACAAGGTGTGCCAGAACTTTAATCCTGGTAGCCCATGATAATCTTATTTCCTTGGCCTGATCTTCTTCTCGACTGTATCTTTATACTGTAGATAAGATCGATATTTAGATTTTTAGATGGAGGGGGGGGGATTCCAAAACTGCTTTGAAGCGCTTCTTGAGGAAGCAACAAGCCATCACTGTGGCATTTCTCCATTAAATGCATGATCTGTTTGTGCATGTGTATTTCAGCCTGTGTTTGTGTCGAATGTTTCAACAGCACAGTGTAAAGAATTACACTTCCCCTAGCAGGACGACAAAAGGATTTATTTCTGCCTTTCATCTTTCAAATTCCTGCTTTTTTATTCATTATTTATTCATCTCCTTATATTTATTCAGCATTTTTATTTAATCTCCTGCACAGCATGTTCATGACTGGATGCACTTTACTGAGCTGTGTCTGGTACTTCAGCCTCTGGCCCTTTGTGGTTTAAGTACATTTGCTCTTCATTTGTGCTCAGGATTCCACTTCTGCCAGTATATCTTATGTTTTATGTACTTGTGTCTGTTGCAAACCACAGCTTTACACAGGATAATAATAAAGTTAAAGAAAGAATGGAGGTTGCAATATACATCATTATTAATGGGTTGATACACAATAGGTAAATAAATTATCTTTATTTATTCCATGGAAGAGTTTGTGCAGGGTTGAATGTTCTTAAACATATCTGAAGGCGACTGGACAGTCCTCAATCAATCATATTCATCACGGGCTTATCAGGTGATGGAGTAGGCTGGCACTACTGCCACTGACTTAAGCTCATAATGCCAGTCTATTTGTACAGCAAACTCTCGCCAAAACCTGTTGATTAAAGAGACAAAATATCTTTTCAATGCAGAAGTGTTCTCTATGTTGTTCTTTGTTCTGTTCTTGTAAAAATGTTCTCCAGCTCTAATGACAAGCAGCTTGTGTTTACCAGGTTTAGAAGTCTCACTGCTTTCATGCTCAAAGCTGGTTAATTTCCCCCTAAAGGGATGATTGCTAGATATAAAATGTCTTATTTTTTTCCAGGTTACACTCACCAGGCTGCTTTAATCTGTGTTTTACTGCAGGGACTCCACACAATTGAGCGTCTGTAGAAGCTGTGTTTGAAGATTGGGCAGTCTTTGTCATATGCTTTTCTATATTTTATTTTTCTTTGAATGTTGTTAAATAGCAACCTCAGCTGTTAAAAACACGTCTTTGTCTTCAAGTCAAGTCAAAAGCAACACAAGCATTATAATAAACTAAAAAAAAAAAAAAACAGACAAATAGACATTTAAGCTCTTACTCTGTTAAATGACTAAACTCTCTGCAGCCCTAAGTTGAAAATCTGATTCTAGATCTGTTTTGCAGCTCTAAAATGTTGGATACTGTTGAATGACAGTTTTGGGGTATTGTCTTGTTTTAATATGTGGCACTGAAAAGTATCAATTAATGATTGTTTAGACAGCCTAGGTGTGAGTGAAGAGTTTGTTACAGTTGAGGCCAAAATTATTAGCCCTCCTATGGCATTTGAAGTTTCTTCATCAGTACGTTTTTAAAAGAGCAAGAAATCTTTAACACAGCATTTCTGCACATACGAGCATTCTTTAGGAGGCACAAACTATTTTATTTGCACACCAAAACAGAATTAATTACAAAAAAACTAAAATGACCAGTGACATTCTTATTAATCCCCTTTAAGAAACGAATATTTATAGCACAAACCACTTTTGTGCAATAATGTGCTTCAACTTTACAGGTGATGTGCTTAAAGGTGAGAAGATGAATCAGGTGATTTCACACAACTATGAAGTCAAAACATGGTATATAAGCCTCCATAGGGGTCAATGAGCTGTCAGGTGTTACCTTGCCAAAAGCTAAAGAAATCAGTTTGGACTTGAGAAAAAGCATGACTGATGAACACAAAACAGGATAAAGATAAAGCTTATCCAAGTGTTAAGTGTCAAGAACTGTAGTGAAAAGCATAATCCAGAAATTCAGTGACAGCCACACAGTAAAAAAAAAAAAAAGCTTTACAGAGTTAGGAAGCAAATGAGACTTGTGAGAGTTGTGTCTTAAAACCTCAGAGCAATTGCAAAGACACTGGTGAATGACTAGGCCACATTAGGAATCAATGGCTACATGCACTCATTAACCCTCTCATAACTGGAATGTTAGCAATAACCCAGTTGCACGTGACCATGTAAACACCAAAATAACCCTTTTGAAAAACCGGAATATGCTCATATTCTTGTTCTAAAAATCTAAAATCATCCCTAGGTTACTACTTTTCTAACCCAATATTTGGTTGTGTAAATAACTGTCGGGATATCTGTATTAAATGAAACACTAATTTTTGTTCTGCACTTGTTCTTTTGAAAGGAATCTTGGTCTTTACAGTACAGGAAGTACTTGTTGTAAAATGGCAGAGCATCAGTTCCATTTTTTTATATCTTTACATTCTTGCCTTCCATTAATGAAGAAATTGATAAATAGTGTGAAGCATAGTGGCAGCATCAAAGATCAAATGAAGGCGACTGCTACCTGCCCCGGACTGCTCACTATCTGCCGTGCTGCTGCTGCTGTTGTCATTGCTATTGGCAGAGATGGAGACTCTATTTAAAGACTCGTACTCGAGTTGCACTCGAGTCACATTTTTGGAGACTCCAGACTTGACTCGGACTCGACCCTGAAAGACTAGAGAATTGACTCGACTCGAGATTAAAGACTCATGGGCAATCTTTATTTTATGGTGGGGTTTTTGAGTGTGCAGGGAATGTTTGCTCCACCCCACTCCCTTGCTTCACCTCGCGTCCCTCCCTCTTCACGGCCACCTCATAAATTCACAGTCACTAAGAAAGCATCAGACAGGAAGTCACCTTGTGGAGTATCCGGAAGTTTCAAAATAAAACATAATGCACGGACTCTTGCACGTGAATTTCCTCAATTGTTTGTCATTACGTCAAAACCGGAGGCACAAGCATCAGGTCAGCAGTCGGTCAGAGGGTCCCAGAGGCAACACGACACCATGAACGAAGAAAAGTGAATCATAGAGGTACAGAAATATATAACACTGCATATATGACACCAAGCATCTTTTCTACAAGGATATAGATGGATAGAAGTTAAATAAATCATGAAGCTGTGAGGTTGAGACCAGCAAAGGGACCGCAGAGAAGCGAAGTGAGGTGTTGTTTATTTATTTCTCAGTCTACAACACGTTTTATGAGCATGTGACATTCTCATGAGAGCCTGTGGCTCTCCGGGGATCAGCCCTCTTCCTAAGAGACTGCACGCCACGGCTCTGCTTGGCGCCGCTTTCAGTGGAGTTTGTCTGTCGGAGAAAGACCGCTGCGCTGCGCTTTCGTGGAATTTGGGGGTCCATCCCACCCACATATCAGTCATCAGTCATCATCATCAGTCATCATGGAAAGCACAAATGGAGCAGCTGCCGAAGAAACTCCACCGCCAGCTTCACTACCCTTTATATTGACCTACTGCTACACAAACTTCCAACAGCACGGCTACTACTACTTTCTACTTTATTTATTTTCTTCTTTTCTTCTTTTCTTTCTATAGTTTCTTTTTGGCTGCTCATGGCAAATTTGTTTTGCACCTGGCCATGACATGCATGTGCACTGCAGAAAGTTTTTCAGAAAGAAAAAAAAGTCTGAATAAAAATTTGGATATACTGTATTTTTGCCAGAGGCTACATCATACTTGTGTGTGTGTGTGTGTGTGTGTGTGTGTGTGTGTGTGTGTGTGTGTGTGTGTGTGTGTGTGTGTGTGTGTGTGAAGACTCGGACTTTAGATCAAAGACTCGTGACTCGACAAGTCTTGCCCCTCAAAGACTCGAGAATTGACTAGACTCGAGGTCAAAGACTCATAACTCGACTTGGACTCTAAATCAGAGACCCATGGGCATCTCTGGTTATTGGATAGAGGAAAAAGAAGCAGAAATGATGTACATTGCATCATTATGTTCTCTGTGTGCTGAGATGTTGGTCCGTGCATTGCTGTTTTGATTGGTATGCCATGCAAAGAGGAATAACCCTGTTAGTCTGAATGTTCCAGAAAGCAGCATATTGACCTTAGCCTGTGGTGACTGCCTATAAACGTAGCCATAGTCTCTTAGGGGACAATCACTAGAGCTCTGCACAGAAATGGGCTGTGAGGTTGCAGACCAAGAAAAACTCCACTTTTGACTGCTTATGTTTGGAGAATAAAGGGACAGACATGCAATTCAAAGAACCCCGTCCCCACAGTGAAACAAGGGGGTGGAGTTTTACGCTGTGGGGAGGCTTCAGTTCTTGAACTGGAACTGGAAATCTTTTCAAAGTGGAAGGAATCATGAAATGAAAGTTGTGCAGAGATTTTAAAAGAAAACCTAAAGCAGTCAACAGTGAAACTAGGTCTAGGTCATCACATAATTTTCCAACATGACAACAGTTCAAAACATACGTCTCTCTTGGTGAAGAACTCCAAATGACCAAGTGAATATGATTGTATGGGGTGCACAAAGCCCCAACTTAGATCCCATTTAAGGGCTGGGACTCCTCAAAATAAGTATCAGAGACTTGTCAAAAACTACAACAAACAGCTGCGAGCTGTTATTCAGCAAAAAGGATACACAATTGACTTTTAGGATCAGGGGGCTAATAATTTTGACCCTGGTGGTTTTCGGCTTTTGTGGAATATTTTCATTTCTGCGTGCAAATATAATTACTAGTGCTGTCAGGCGATTAAAAAAATTAATCTAATTAATTATAGGATTTGTAATTAATTAATCTAATTAATCGCATTTTAATCTCATATTTTCTTAAAGTCCCCACCTAAAGAATTTGAATTCTATGATATTATAAAATTGTAGTGGATGATTAATCAAATGAATACACTAAAAAGAGAAGATTGTAAATCTACATTTTTATTGGTGATTGAATAAAACCAAAGTCAGGGCAACTTGTCCAGAAAATTCTAAGCTCAATCAGGCAACTCAAATTACACTTTAAGTGTGTTTCATAAATCAAATTCAAAATAAGAAAAAGGTCGAGGACATCCAGCAAAACAATTAGGCCTGATGCATTATTAAAGAATGTAGTACAAATATAGATAAATAAATTAAAAAATAAAATAAAGCGGAGTCTCAAATAGGCCATTCCTGTTGTCACCTGGGCTTTGTTTGGTTTGACTAGAGACGCATGTGTGAAGTGGCGTGCCACTGCCATGTACGGGTCCTCCAGCTGGCCAATATCAAAATGTTTGTGTGCTATGATTAATCGTGATTAATTTTTTTAGCGCATTAATTTGCGTTGTAATTAATTAATCTAATTAATGCACTAAAGTGACAGCCCTAATAATTATTTAAGCATCCAAAGTAAAACCAAGATGACTAAAAAAGCTGTGTTAAAAAGGTGTTACTCAGTTTAATATCACTTGGAGAGTACTTTTAAAACAATGACATTATAATAATAACTTTGTCCTCAGCAGTAGATCAGCTTGTTGTCCACCTTAATGTAGCACCAGCTCCTGTCCCAAGAGGTCACCCTTTCTCCTGTTTGTCACTAAATCTGCTCAGCATGCTCTCATAGACTTCAGTTTCATCACCTGTTAGCTTCTGTTGTCTGCCAGTGTCTTCACAGGCTGTTACAGGACATCATTTACAGATTTATCATTATGATTAACATCTTGCTCCCACAGGATCTATCAAGAAAACAAAGTTTAGACGATGATCCCTGTTAAAGATTATCTAGCACTGGATCAATCAGTGTGCTGTGCAGCTGTTTTGGGCCAGATGTCCTCTTGATATATGTGATATGGGCCATATTTCTTATGTATTTCATATTTCATATTTCTTATTCTCTTTGGGACATTATTCCCAAAATATGTAATTCTTGGCCTTTAAAAGTGATGTCATTACCTATTTATCCATGACTTATTGCTACCATGTGTGTGTACATACCCTTATAATCACAAGTTTTCTCCTTTTTTGTTCATGATTGTGTATCACTATTGTTAACTTTTCAGCAGTTTATAAAAGCAGAAAAAAATGTGTTGAAAATTAAACTGTACCTGCCAGTTGATGATTACTGTTTTATGCTCTTGGCTGATTGAATATGATTCATTGAACTACACACTGCATGCACAAAAAGGTGACGCATCTCTGCTGCAGAGGACAGCACAAACCTCTATCAGGCTATTTTTAACATTGTTGGACAACTTATTAGCAAAACTTTAGTAAACTGCCCTTTCATTCCTCTGACCACCACCAAAATTGAGTCACCTCTGCCTTGTGCCTGTGTTATGACCTTCATTCCCTGAAAATGTCACAAAAACCCATCGATAAACTTTTGGAGCCATCCTGCTCACAGTCAGAAAAACATGGACTGGAAGAGGTTAAGACCATCACACAGCTGACTCTGTTGCTTATTCTGCCACCTCCATGCTGATGCAGTCATGACGTGATTCATTTATTACCGGGTAACCTTGGCAGTTTTGTGTTCCCTCATGAACAACATGTTCCCAAAGACTAGAAGACACCATGCTGATGCAGGCGTTTGCTCCCAGACTGAGTGGATGCTTCTCTCTCTGGTCCTCCTGAGCAGCAGGTAAAAGCCCTCCACGAGCTTTTGAATTTCTTTATATGCGTATTAACTCTTAGGAAATTTCCACCTTAAAGGAGACATATCATGCTGATGCATGATTTAATACTTACATATAATATAATAAATTTGAAAACAAGACCTTACACCCCCTTAATTTTCAAAAAATGAGATATTGTATTTTTTCTGATATCCTAGAATGAGATTTGATGCCTCTGAAAATAGGTCATTGCAAGATGTTTGCGAGATTTAAATCGTCGTGAGGACACGAGGTACCTTTCTTTTTATTGGAGTAATCTGATAAAACACTTCCTCCTCTGTGATGTCCGTTAGCCACAAAACCGTCACAGAGGAACACATCCACCAACCAGCAGTATATAGCTCCCTAGCTCACACTCACTCATTACCAGCTCTGGCCTGTAGGGGGACTCAATACGCGCTCGCTGCTTTGAGCCTGCCGGAAAATACAGTAGAAGAAGAAAGACAGGCTGGCTCTAGCCTCTCGGCAGCTCTGATAGAACTGACCAATCAGAGCACAAAAGGCTGTGACATTGCGAGGTTACTGTAGGTCAGCCTGAGAACCGAGTGTTTCAGCGAGAGCTTGATCATGACCTAAAATGAGGATTTTGAGAACGCTACTGTGGGGCAATGAAGGAACTAAATGACTTGTACTGAGGGCAGAAATGCTTTACAGGCATCCTAGCCTGGCATAGTGAAAAGGAGAAACAAGCATGATATGTCTCCTTTAACCTATTTTATCCATGATTTGACAGCAATGTGCCCTGATGGTCCAGAACTACATGATGGCTGAAGAACATTACCTGTGCAGACTCAGTGCTGCTCTGGGCCGTGATGGAGATGTAGGGTTTGGAGGCTGAGGGGCACGTGGTGGTCCTGGGTGGCACTGGTGGAGGTGTTTTCTTATAGGTGGTGATGCAGGATGAAACTGCAAAGAAGGAGAAGGACATGAGCTTTTTTTTGTTGTTGACTTCAAGTGTGATCCAAAAATAGTTGAGTGTGCAAAGCTCTCCAAACTGCAACAAAAAATGAGAGCAAAACTTTCACATTTGCAATTATTATAAGATTCCTGGGGCAAAGGAAGTTACTTTACAGAGAAATATTCAAACATAATGAGCAGATTATGCATGAGGAGTGCTAAAAGACACGAGGGTGAGATAAAAAAGGCACATAATAAAGGCAACACATGTCATTTTTCAGCCTTTATTTAACCAAAATTAAAAATCTGTTTTTGGAGTGTACTGGTCAAGACAGCCAGCAGCTCAGAAACAACACAAACAAAAAGCATACAGCCTCATTCAAGAAAGGCAAAGACATGAAGTGCAATGAAAGACAATAAATAATCTCAAGATCAACAAATAAAGGTATCATTCATAACATCTGCAGCAGCTCCTTCTGCTTCCAAACAATTCAACATCCTCTTAAAAGAGACCAATGAAAGCAGAGTCTCAGGTATGGTTGCATGAAAGTGCTCCCAGCCCAGCCCTGACCTCTGGATCAGACAATAAGAGGAGGTCTCAGGATCCATGGGAACTCTGGGTTGCTATGGACGCAGAGCAGATCACTGTGCTCGGCCGATAAAGTTGAAAAATTTGTACTCTTCCGATGATGTCAGTCAGCATTGTGTGGGTGCATGATGACACTTGTGACAGACTGCTTTTATTCCGGTTCATAGAGTCACAATCTATGTCGGTGTGGGAAACATTAGTCAGTGAGGACATTAGTTCCTTCAGAATGGACTGCAGAAAACTCAGAGGATGCTGCTGTAGGGCATCAGCTGCAGTGTTTTGTGTTTGGCAGGTGAGTGAAAAGGATACAGTTGGAATAATGTCAGCTTACATGTCCTATTATATTATATGATATGATCACAGGGTGAAACTGGATAAAGTGGACGTGATGTCACTGAGCAATGGCGACAACTACAAAATAAAACAACTACAGACAACAGGACTTGGGTTTGCGATGCAATTTTGGTCGCAAAATCACATTTGGTTTGAACGCACCTTTACACTGATGAAGGTCAGAGGGTCAGAAGGTCTGATGAGACCAGACCTAAGACAGCCTTGTAAATGAGAAGATGCCAGTTTTCAGAGGACCATCCAACAAAGCATACAATGACAGGTGAAGGATTTAAAGACCAGACAGAATTGAGGCAGCAACAAGCCCGTCCCTGGATTCAGAATGAAGATGAGGTTAATCTTGTGGTAAATCTATAACAGTTTTCCACTCTAACACTTTAAACCAACCTAAAGAGAGGGAGTTCTCTATTAAAACGTGCTGTCTTGAACCCTGGTAAGTTTAGACTGGGGGCAGGTTTACTGTATTGGCTTTAACTTTGGAAAATATTTCTTCAGCATTATGCAAAAAAATGTTTTTAAGGATTTTGAACACATTTTGGGGTATTTGGCCTTCCTCCCAGCTCACAGCATCTGATAGTAGACAGCCAAACCTGTATTTAGCAGGTTGCATGAATGTAAACTCAAGGCATTCAACGAGCTGTTATGGGTTCTGAAGTTTCACACATTTGTGTGTCACACACTCATTTGAACCTTTTCACACGCCAAACCTGGTGTTTCTCATGCATGAACATTTATTGCGTAAAGCCCACCAAATACAGCTGCAAATGAGTTAATGGGACATGCAGAAAGACACTCTGAGCCACCCAGCAATGAGATCCATTGCCAATCAGCCAGTTAAAAAAACAAAACACAGCTATTTTTCAGCCAATTAGATAATAGCAATGCTGTATCTGGGTTAGATACGGATTTGACTGCAGCCCGAACTGAGATGAAGATGCATACATACTTCACAGTCATGGTAGGAGAGCCTAATCTCATGAGAACACTATCATCATTTGATTTTGTAGCTTGCTGAATCATGACGTTACTTCTTGCATGAAAGGTAAACATGAGCTTATTCGTTCCCACCTTGCTCAGTTTTGTACTTGTAATAAACTTGAGCTAAACAAATAAACTAAACTAAACTATTCTTCCTCCAAACCTACTATTAAACAGTAAAGCACAGTCTATCACACTGGCATAAAAACTGTGGTTTCCAGACATTTAATTAAAACAAAATCATCACTGTTAGGTTTGTTAAGTATATAGTTATATTTAGAAGAGAGAAAAATCTGACTGCAATAAAAACAAAGACTGCACATTTTACTCACACTGCACATCTTATAGTTTATAAGACCATGGGCAAATGTTGAAGGTGAATTATAAATAAAGAACAATAGTATTTTTTAATATGTTTTGTTACTGACAGGTCCAATAGCACCAACTACTAATGAGTGTACAAGGATGGTCACTAACCCCCACCCACCTCAGTCACAAGCAAAAATCTCACTCTGACCTATAATCAAAACTTGAGAGGCCTATGTTCAGTCTGTGGATATACTGTTAAGTAAAAGTATAATTTTTTGATTTGCATTACTAACCTGATACGTCTACCCAAGTACTCCCCCCTTGCTGGAGAGAATACTCTAACTGTGCGTTCACACCAAAAGAGGCAAAAGCGGCCAAAGCAGCAAGCACGCCCGAGAAAGTGGACAGCGGCCAAAGCGTCCAAATATTTCAGCCGCGCAGTGGACTGCTTCACAGCAGCAGCCGCTTGATGTTGTTCAACTTCAGCTTGAGACATAGCATGAACATAACGTGAAATCACCATCTAATCAGTCACGAGCGGATTGACAGGCAGGAAGCAATTTACAAAGGAGATAATATTGATTTATTCACGACATAAAACTTTACAGTTTTGAAATATACTAAAATCCTGTGGTGGTAAGGAGCGCATATTTCCACGTGTTCGTGTGTGTGTGTGTGAGACATACTCTTCTGTCTCTCCCTCATCTTCCCTGCTCTCCTCGCCCTCCACAGGACATTCATCAAGGTTGGAGGTGGAAGGACGCTCCTCCAAGAATGGGTCCAAAAAACCCATCACGGAGGCATACCGCCACACATGGCCCACACCTCCAGCAGACCCACTACTCCTCCTGTCTTTCTCTCTCCTCTTTTCCTTCCTGTAGTGGTCCCTCAGACCTATCCATTTTTTTCTGCATTCTTCCGCTAATGGACAGAGAACACAAGCATTTTTGCTCTTTTTAAATGGCACTTCGTTTTCAAATTCTGCTGATAAAATGCTTTGTTGTGCAGTGTGTCATCCAGGACTCGAGATGCCGGAACTAGGAACCGAAGTTACATGCGTTGACCTTTAGGGCCCGCTAAGCCGAAGGACATCTCTACTCTGATTGGTTGCCACCATTTGTCGCTGAACTGCGTCATAGCTAATTACCATCAGCTTTTCATCTGGTGCCGCTTTAGCCGCTCAGGACGCTTTGGCCGCTCAGGACGCCGGGCTCTCATTGAAAATGTATTATCTCCCGGCGTCGTTGCCGCTTTAGCCGCTTTAGCCTCTTTTGGTGTGAACGCACAGTAACAGTTCTCAGTTGTTGGTCATAAACTATGCATATCTTCACATATAGTCTACAAGCCTAGGAGGACCATAGGGCCCAGTGGATTAATCTTATATGTGAAGGGAATAAGCTACTGTCAGCCAAAACCTGTATGTGTGTGCCAGTCACTTCTTGGCTAACTCTTCTTCAACTTCAGTAAGTTCAACACCAGGGGTGGAAAGTAACGAATTACATTTACTCACGTTACTGTAATTGAGTACTTTTTATGAGTAATTTGTAATTTTCTAAGTAGTTTTTGAAATATGTAATTTTTACTTCTACTCGAGTACATTTTGACCCAAGTATTTTACTTCATTACATTTGAACCCCCTATCGTTACTGAGTACAATATTGATAGTGAAAAAAATTAAATGCGGGCGGAAAACCCCTGTGTCCCGGAAGTGAAAGTCAATTGCATTACCTTGCCTTGTGCGCCCGCGCCCTGTCTCATAATTGGATCTACACAGTGGAAGATGGCTGTTGCTGACCAAGATATGGAGATATGGATATGGAGAGATTTATTGTGAATAGCAGGATCCTGCGGGCATTTTATTTTGAATTGTGGGATCCTGTGGGCACTTTATTTTGTGTGCATTTTGTGTTTTGAATACTTTGATTCTGGTTTAATTTTCTTTATTCTAATTGTAGTGTTGTCAGTTGGACAATATGACTGAAAATAGTTTGCACTTTACAGTACAGGTTGTGACTGTCCTTGTTGTCCTTGTATTGTGAGGAAGTAAGAGGATCATGTTACTGAGCTCAGCTGAGCTTTTACAAGTGTGGATGTGTATTTTAATATGCCTCGAAGTTGATGAAAACAACTTGTGCTGGATTTGATTCATGGCTCATCCTTTTTTTTGCATTAAATAACTGAAAGTAACTAAGTAACTTTTACTCAAATTCCATTTTAAATGATGTACTTTTGTACTTTTACTCGAGTAAATTTATAGATGGGTACTTTTACTTTTACTTTGACTAGGATTTAAGCAAAGTAAAGATACTTTTACTCAATTACAATTTTTCAGTACTTTTTCCACCTCTGTTCAACACAGGACTGGACACCAGACATTTTCTGAATCTGGGTCCAGTACAATCTGTCGCCAATCCTGATCATGGAAATGTGAGTATTTTAATGCTGTTCAGTTTTTATTTTGGTCTTTGCTACAAACTAATGCTAACAGCAGGGGGAATGAACATGTTTGTCAATGTTCACGTCACTTGGTGAAAGTCTGAATGATAAATCTCAGTATATGAGAATTCTTACATTAGCCAGGAGACGTTTGGTTGAATATAACCGTCCCATTGTGGAGACCAGGCCGAAGTTAGCATGTTGTGCGTTAGCCTGTGATGTTTGGGGGAAAAGAGCCTCACTATTGGAACTGTGTGGTAGAATGAATTAAGGGTTTGTTAAACTGTTGAATTGTGAATTGCTGTGTGTTCGCTGCTCTACCTTAGTTTATGTGAGTGTGGAAAGAATGCAGCTGTGCTTTATTCCAAAGCATGTTCCTAACATTTCATGAAGACATCAAGGATCCATGTTAAGCTGCAGAGGAGCAAATTATATGATCTTTAAAACGAGCCTTAAGTCTTAAAAATGTTGCTGAACAAGGTCAAAACTTGCAGGATTGGGCATTACCGGCATTCATGGTATAATACCTTTCCTGAAGTGGGTAAGACTATGTCTTTTAACTTTTTTTGGGAAACAGAGAGCCAGGGTGAGGTTCTGTGTGGGGAGAAACGCACTGATCACTCACTGAGAAGAAGTTACATCAGTGCAGTGCCAGGTGAGTGTGAGGCTGATGGTCTCTGATTGGCTCAGGTGTGGTGAACTCATGTGAACTCTTTGTCTCATCAGCTGAGATTATCAGACTCTGTGTATTTCTTTGATGTGAGAATGAAAAATGTCTGCATGAGCACATTCTGTATATTTCTGTGAGTTTCCAGAAGGTTGAAAAGAGCTGGAAGCACAAACCCAGTCTGTATTTTTCTGAAACCACCAATCAGGTAGTCTTTAAGGAGTGTTTCTGGAAGTCTAAATGGGTTACATTGGTCCCATTGATGATGTATTATTATCCATATATAGATGTACACGTATTAGCGAGGAGTATGTGGGCAGACTTTGCTGGACTGATCCATGAGCTCAGGCTCGGTGACCAGGAGAGACTTTGGTCAGATGTGGATGCTGAGAAGTCATGACAATGTCATCAGCATTGAAATTAAGTCTTTTAAATATTGTCATTAACGTTTTTAATAAAAGTAATTCAAAGTTATTGCCCCAGGAACAGCCCATGTGCACATCCTTTGAGTGAGGCCTTCAGTTAGTTTGTCCTGCTTTGGTGTGCCCTTGTTTAAGTCCTGTGTGATCCACATTGTCCAAAGCTTTATACAGATCAATAAACCGAGTGTCACAGTACTGTTTATTATCAATAAAATCTATCAAATATCATTAAAACCTCTCAGGGTTAAAATATTGTTTCGGTTGAGAAAAAGCATTCAGTTAGAGCTCATACTCCTAAAACTTCTGCAAGGACACAGACTTAGGGGAGAAGTCTGTACAGATTTCAAACTTTAGGGTCTCCTCCTCTAAGCAGAGGGAGGAGTAAAACTGCTCTCCAGGTGTGGGGAGTCACTAGGATTATTACTGAGAGATGTGAGGAAATATGAACATGAATTAAATACCAGAGAGAATAAACAGGAGTGCTCTCACATCAGAGAATAAAAATTGCCTGTTTTGCTGAATTAAAGAGATGAAAGTCTCTGAACTCTGGGAGCATGTCCGTCCTCAGTGAATGCTCTGTCCTGACTACAGCTCTGTTACTGCTGTATTTGAATAGTCCTGCACAAAAACCACTTACTTCATTCCAGCCTCTGTGTCTCTCTGCATTTCTGGCGCTGGCTGGTGTTTCTTTCCCTGTGTTTCTGTGTCTTATGTAAAGCTCCTCTCCTGGCCGTAGAAAAGTGTCAAACAGATAAAGTTTGCCTTCAGGAGAGAGACTCAGGCTTCCTCAGACGCTTCTTACATAACAGACACTTTTCATGTTCCCAGCCCACCTGTTAGGGGTCAGCTGTATTGTGGGTAATGTGGGGACTGCTTTTGAAAAAAATAAGAAGTGTGTTGAAAAATAACCAAGTCTGCGGTTACTCTGCCTGGGTTTAGTTTTTAACAACGCCTCAGCGTCTGCCTCCATGCTGTGCTCTCAGGTCTGCCACATGATTGTCGTTGGATGGAAGTGTTTGCATCCATCGACTTCATGAGTGATGCTTAGTTTTGAGTCTGAATGTGGGGAGGATTAGATTAGATTAGATTAGATTAGATTAGATTAGATTAGATTAGATTAGATTATTGCCCTAAAGGGAAATTCATTTTCACAGCACTGTACATATTCACACAACAACATCAACACAGACAGCAGCAAATCACATGTAAACAAACGTTCACTCTTAGCACAGCCTGTTGTTTAAAACAGCTAAGGCATTAGGAAACAGGCCTTTCCCAAGCTCTTTATCGGTTAAGTGTCCTGTACAAACACCCTGAAGGCAGTGGGGTGAATGATTACTTCACTGACAAAAACTCAGTGGTTTCTTCATCCCAGTCAACAGGCTACAGGAAAAACGTGATGTATGATAGCATTACAGCTGAGATACTATCAGCTGTGGTAGTTCTACATTTTAAAGACTGTATAGAAGTCAAAACTTGGTGTCCTTGCAGATTCTCTTCTGTAAACCCCAAATCCTCCCTTAGATTGCTGGAGACAGGAAGCAAGTCTGTTTTCCGTGGGAGCCAATTCAGTTCTGTGTCAACTCCAGCCAAGCAGATCAACTCAACATGAAAAAAGCGCTCAGAGTTTCATACAAATACAGTGGAATCATAGAAATAATGTTGACACCTGCAGAAAATTTATATCAGGCAGGAAATAAAATCTGTTTTTTTCTTCCTGTAATCTCCCCAAAACACGTTTATTTCCTGAAGTTGTGGTTCTTTTGTGTTTTTCTTGAACTTGTGTATGTGCTGCCTTACTCTACTGTGCAGTGGTTTTAATCAGTGGTGTAAAGGAACGAAGTAATAGTACTTAGTTACAGTACTTAAGTATGTTTTGGGAGTATCTATACTTTACTTGAGTTTATATGTTTTTTGCAACTTTCACTTTTACTTCACTACATTAGAAATTAAAAAATGATACTTTTACTTCGTTAGATTTAAATTGTCAACTTAGTTACTCGCTACATAATAAAATGTGAATATAAATTACACTTATTTTCACATTTTATTTCGAAGAGGATCGTACAGACTGTTTGTGCTCTTGAGCGAAGCTGAACACACCTTTGCCTGCTTCTGCAGCCTGTGAACGACTGTTTAGCATTGCAGGACTTGTATTCAGCCCACAAAGAGCACAACTGAACTCAAGCAATTTTGAAAATCAACTTCTGCTATAGATGAACCGCAAGTTTGTGGACTTTACGTAAGGGAGGAATGGAGAGAGGGAGTAAGAGGTGAAGGGAGCTGAGGGAGGGAGGAAGAGTTAAACTTAATAAAGCTTGGGAGAGCAACAACTATGTGTACCTGTTCTCTTTGTTTGTACTTTTACTTTTAATACTTAAGTACATTTAATAGTAGCTACTTTAAGACTTTTACTTAAGTGATTTTTTAATGAGTGACTTTCACTTTTAGTTGAGTATATTTTATATAAGATATCTTTACTTTTACTCAAGTATGGGTTTCAAGGACTTTTTACACCACTGGTTTTAATATACTCACAGTAGTTGAGGACAGGAGGACTGTGTGGAAAGCCGGGTTACTTGAAGCTGATACATGATATTTTTATGAATCTACAAGAAACTACAAAACCACCAAAGTAACAAATCAGTAGGCTATAGGGAGCTTGTAGCTGCATTAGCATGCAGAAATTCTTTCAGTGTGCATGTTCTTTATTTAAAGGGTCTGTGAGGAGTTTCTAAGTAGTGTTAATTTCGTTAACAAAAACTAGACGAAATATATTCGTCAACACCCACTTTTCAACGGATGAAAACTAGACTAGGAGAGACTAAACCCCACATGAATAAACAAGAACTAGGACGACATCAGTGTGAATTTTCGTCGACTAATCAAGACGAGACTAAAATGCTGTTCACTAAATAAAGACTATGATAAAATCTATGGCCTTTTTCGTTCACGAACTAAAAGGAGACTAAATATTATATTATATATTATTTGACATTCTGTCTCCTCTGCTGTGCCTGCGCCTTGCTTTGAACAGCACCCGTGGGAAGCCTAGTTTCTGTCCACCCACTTTTGAATTCACAGTGGGCAGGTATAGTCACACACAAACCCCCGACAGAAGACGAATGAAAACTTTTCATTGAAAAGTACTGTTAGGATTCAGAGATAAACTTACAACCTTAAAATGGCATTGACAACACTTCACAAGGGGCTTGGGAGAAAGAGAAGACTTGATGTTTGGAACCATTTTCGCTACCTCGACGCGGAGAGAAAAACTATTTGTTTGGTTGTAACTGAAGGGAAGGAATGTGGGCACAAGATAGGTGGGAAGAACACCACAAACTTGAAGAGACACATCAAAGTTCATCACAAAGAAATCCAGGTGCGAACAACGTAACAATAAACCAACGTGGTATTGTTGCATGTTGGCTTAAACCGACCCCAAACTAGTGGTGGCTAACTTTCGCTAGCTTCTTAGCAGTTAGCAAGTTGGCACGTAGTGAACAAAGTGACTACTACTAGTTCTCTCAAGCTAAACATGGCCTAAATTTACTGATGTGTGACAGTTAGTTACTAGAAACTACCGCTTTACTTTTGATTTCCTTTAACAATACCAAAACAAAACAATGACACAGGCAGGTGTTATTTAGACTGTCAATTGTATGTTGTACGCTGAGAAAAGAAAGTTAACCGTTCTGTACTAATGTGAGCACTGTTGTGTTGTAGTAACTCCGAGTGGAGAGAGAGACAGAAATAAGGCACTTTCTTGTATTTAAATTTTCAGTTGTCTGAGGGTTAATGTGAGCACTGTTGACTCGTCTCGTGCTGAGCAGCTTCTACCTGTTGACAACTTTTAGTGGGAGACAGTAGTATTTTAATGAGGCACTTTATTTTTATTTAATTTTCAGTTGTCCATAAGGCACTTTACTTTATTTTTGTTTCATACGAGTCTTTCCAGATGTACAAGCCTTTTGTCTCATTTGTGATGGTTCAAATAAATATGCAAATTTAATCCTTACAATTGTGGTTTTATCAAAATGATAACAGAAAATGCAATTTAAATTTTAGATTAGATGGATGGATAGATGCGTTCTACATCATTTGCTGACAAAAAAAGTAAAGGGATAAAATAATTGTCCTTACTAAAACTAGACTAAAATGTCAACAGTTTTTATCAACTAAACTAGACTAACAAAAATGGCGTTGTCTTGGACTAAGATAAAAACTAAAATGCTTGGCTTTTGGTCGACAAAAAATTGACTGAATAAAAACAGGATGAAGTTGACTAAATGTGATAAAAACTAACAAGGGCAATAGAAGATGGACTAAGACTGGACTAGACTACAAAAATGTCTGGTAAAATTAACACTATTTCTAAGTAATTACAAAAAAGTCTCACTTTTAGATATATGCCTGTTCGAAATACACAGTTGAAGATGAGTTTTATAGCATCAAAATAGGTTATCTATAAATGCTATTCCTTAGCTTCGTGGTCAGGTTGGACAGGGCTGGACTGGCCTGGATATTCAACTTCGGGAACAAGACAATTAAAACGAGAGCAAATTTATATTATTCGGACACGTCTTAGAGCACCGGGCTGTAAGTAGAGGTATATAGCCGGCTACAAAACTACAGTACCAAGTTTTCCAAAAATTGCTTGTTGTCACACATCAAAAACTACCGCTACGTAACTAGAAAGAGATACATTACCTTGTAGCTTTGCATCCTGTAAGTTGTTGAAAAAAGAAATTGTAAAGCAATGCAGAGTTCTGAAGAAGGTCCGAGCTGCATTCATTAGCATCACAACAAACACACGCTTTAGTTTGGGTCACGTCTTTTGGTGCGTTCCAGTTGTAGTCAGAAGAAGGAATTTCTGAGTTCCGAGTAGGAAACTGCAACTGGAATGTTCCCCGAAGTTGGAAATTCCTACTGGGAACTCGGTAAAACCTTGCCACCCCCAAGTTGACAATCGAAGATGGATGCCCCCAGTGTGAACAGTTATTTAGCTCCTGTAATAATCAATTTATTTGCACTTCTGACTGGGGTGTGTCGCTCTAGATCAGTTGTATACATAGTATTGTTAGACTCATATTTACAAAAATGCTGCCATAGTGATAATCACATTCTTCATGTGATATGTGTGAACAACAACGTAGGGCGTGCTAACAACAGCTAACAATAGCCTGCTCGATCTGCATGTTTTTTTCCCACTTCAACTGGAACGCCGATAAGTCGGAGATGATGTCACTCCCAGTTCCGAGGTTACTGGAACGCAGCATTACGACAGCCGCTGCGCATGCTCATGGGTAGCAGAGTCTTAATGTCACTGGTAATAGATTCTCCTCATAGCACCTTTAAGAATATCCATATACATATGAACAGCCATTGTTTGTAGGCTACAGCTGCTTTTGGCGGAGGTTATGCTTGTAGCTTCACCCCTTTTTCTCAAAGATTGCTGATTGGCCAGTGCCTCTGCAGACAGAGCTCAAGTGTTCCATCTTGAAGCTTTCAGGATGGATCAGCCCAATTACAGACTTCATGTCAGGTGGATCCAGTATGATTATCTCTGTCCCTCAGTGGAAAAATAAAATGTCCTAAGCCCTACCTCGAGTGATTTAATGACCGAACACATTAACTCTACCCCTCTCTCTCTTTTCCTTGACAATGATTTCGGTCTAGTCAACCGTTGGTCATTAACTAATCAGCACACTCCAGCATTGTAGAGTTCTTCTTATCTTGGTCTTGAACATGTATGGATACAAATTGCAAAGTCCAACATGTGACAGGCTGAAGTGTGACAGGCTGACAAAGACACAGGAACACAAATGCATGAAAGGTCAAAGTAGCGAAGGGTGCCGACCTGTAGCTTTGACACAGGACTGTACATCAGGCTGCAGAGGGCAGTGCACCACAGGAACAACTCAAGATGAGCCAGGTGAATTCCTCTGTGATGTTCCTCATTGGGAATCAGGGAATTCTCTTCGTGTGACCTTGGTATGTTGTCCTGAGTTTGGTGACCATGGATAGGCCTTTTTGAACCTGGACCATCGCAAATGCAGAGACAGGGGAAAGGGGACATCTGTGTTTGGAGATAGAGTGTGTGTCCTCTCCTTAAGCTTTTTTGAGTTTGAATTTATCCTCTTTTGTGCTTTTTTCTGAGGTATTTGGTTTGTTCATGTAAAAAAGATACGATTCCTGCAGACAGCTCTGATTACCTTCTCTAACTCAAGATCTGGATCAGATGTAGTCTAGGACTGAGTTGATTAATAATCACAAAAAGAAATGAGAAGAGGGAGCACTTTAATGATTGTATCTTTAATCATTTGGACTGACATTCATTCAGTAGTGTGGATGAACTTGTTTAGTACACTGTTGCTCGGAAACCTCCAACAGGCCCTCTTGTGGAGCAATAACTAAGCTGCTCAGATCCTGCAGGAGAAGATCTGTCTCCATCTTAGATCCCCCGAGACACAAAGCTTTTCATGTAATCCTGATCTGCATTGTTAGATGATCTGTAAGCACACTCCCTGTTTAGCCAGCGGCTTTTTAAAGTTCAGAAACAGACGTGTAAAGACATTTATTCATGCCTGTGTCCATAAATAACATGAAGCCTGAGGCAGACATAAACCACCCGGTTCATTATGCAACTATATATCTAAATACCAACACTGTGCTGAAGAAACATGGCAGAGATGCATTACACATCAACACGCAGCCATAGAATACAGGCTCTCAGAGTCATTCTGTCACATATTCATGATTTATTTCAATGAAACTTCTGCTGACCAAGTGTTTAAACTCTCATCTGAGACTCTTAAGAATAACATGGGGATAAATGGTTTTATTATGAAGCTTAAAGAGATCAGAGCTGCACAGAAGTCTGCCTCAGTGGAAACAGAGCAGCTGAGATGATTCTTCATCAGAGGTACTGATTTGAGTAAACACAGCTGTATGCCTTTTATTTGTGATCAAACACATTGACACTTTGGCAATAAGGGCAATTACAGACATGACAAAATTGTTGGTACCCTTCTGTTAAAGAAATACAAATTCACAATGGTCTCTGAAATTACTTGAAACTGACAAAAGTAAGAATGAATAAAAATTACTGATAATTAATTAATGAAAATCAGACATTGCTTTTGAATTGTGGTTAAACAGAATAATTAAAAAAAACCAACATAATAAAACTGGCCTGGACAAAAATGATGGTACCTCTAGAAAAGATTGTAAATGATTTGACCATAGGGACATGTTAAACTAACGTGTGTCCTGTAATTGGCATCACATGTGTCTTCAAACTTGTGATCAGTCAGTCTTGCCTATTTAAAGGGTGAAAAGTGGTCACTGTGCTGTTTGGTATCATGGTGTGTACCACACTGAAACATGGACCACAAAAAGCTAAGGAGAGAGTAAGATGGAGGGATCTATGGGACATGGAAGGAAGCCGACTCAGCTTCATCATCAGAGCCACCTAATGAATGGTGATCCATACATCCAAGATGGCAGCAGAGGAAGGGTCCACGTCTGTTTGTCCTGTCAATGTGTGCCTGTTTTAGGGCTTTTATCAAGTTTTAATGGTGTTTTATTGTAGTGGAGCAAAGTTTAGTTTTCAGATGTCAGAGTTATAGGTTTTTATTTATTTATACTTGATTGATGATGTTTTAGTGATCTGGACTTATCTATCCATCACTGGATAACTCAGTCTTTGTGAGCCTTCCCGCCTGTCACCGGTGTGTGACGTGTCCCTACCGGGTCGCTGGTTGCTGCTGCCGGGTTTCCTCCCACCTGCGCTGGTCTTTCATCTACCTGAGGGATTCCTACTGGGAGTTGCTGCATGGACCTGAGCTCCTGAGATCGCCCTTCATGTGCCGCCGATCCTGCTGTCTGCCTGCGGTAGGCTCGGCTGTTACCTGTCGGCTCGCTACCTGTGAGTAACCGGTGCTACTGCACCCAACGCCCGCTGGCTATCTCCCCGGCGTCATTCCGGCTCAGGATTTGTTATTCTGGGCACATTGCCCGACTTTTTAATCTGCATTCTTGGATATGGCTTGTACTTTCCTATCATATCACAGCACACGATGGTGTGGTGTCGGAAAATGTTTTCTGTGCTTGTACTGCTTTCCTGGAACTTTTGGGAAATTAAACCACACTCAGAGGGGATGCTGCGCTCTCCGTTTACCATACCTAGTGCGCACACCAGCGCACTTCCTCAGGCTTCCTTCGAGCAATGGAGCGTCGTTGCGCTAGACTGCTCCAAGTCTTTACCGCAGCTCCATGTTTTGTGCACCTTAGACTGGAAAAGTCATTCTGCCCGTCATGACGGCTCAGTGGCTGTCGGGTCTTACATGCCTCGGTCAAGGCATGCTGTACCCGATAGGCTCATTAGACGGAAATTATTGATTCTCATTTTGCTGTTGATCTCTGGTAATGTACAGCCTAATCCCGGCCCCGCTGACGTTTCACCTTGCAACACTGGATTTATTACTCCATCTGACTTCAAAACTCGGACTGGTCTTGGTTTTATTCACCTAAATGCGCGCAGTTTGATCGCGAAGCTCGACATGCTGCATATCTGGGCACATTCGACTGACGCTGACGTTATAGTCATATCTGAAACTTGGTTAAATAAATCCATCATGGACAAGGACATCTGTATTGATGGTTATAGAGCTTCCAGGATGGATCTACCTAGTAGGGGTGGGGGTATTGCCATCTTTGTAAAATCAAAATGTTGTGTCAAGGTTCTCAGGAGTTTATCATTAAGTAAACATTTTGAGTTGTTGGCTATCGATCTTGAGGTTTCTAAAAACCTGCACTTTACTGCGGTAGGTTGTTATAGACCCCCGTCAGCTGTCAGCGATGCACTTCCCATTTTAATTTACATTTTAACTGAACTAAATTATAAAGATATTGTGGTTTTAGGTGATTTTAATTTGAACTGGTTGAGCCCAGTGTCTAGTGATTTTAAATTACAGCGTTATTCAATTGATCTTTTCCAGATTGTTGACAATCTGCAAATGACATAAGTGATCACTGTGTTGTTGCTACAGTAAGAAACACGAGATTACCAAAAACAAAGCCTCGAATCCTTGTTAAACGTAACATGAAGGGCTTTGTTGGACAAGGTTTCTTACATGACCTTTTTGCTTTTGACTGGGAGAAAATGTATGTTATTGACAATGTGGAATATGCTTGGGAGTATTTTTATAAAGGTTTTTTAGACCTAATAAACAAACGCGCTCCTTTTAAGAAGTACAGGGTAAAGGGTCTAGAAAATCCTTGGTTTATACCAGTACTTCCCAGAATGCTACAGGAGAGGGATGTGGCTTGGGCCAAAGCCAGAAAAACTGGTCTTGATTCGGACTGGCTGAGTTTTAGGCAACTAAGAAACTCATGCACTGCTGCAATAAAAAGGGCCAAAGCTGAGTTTTTTCTTGATACAACATCAAATAACTTAAATAATCCTAGACTATTCTGGAAAACAATTAAATCTGTAACTGAGAATAAGCATGGCTTAGAGCTCCCTCCCTGCATAGCGAAAGATTCTCAAACCATCACAGATAAATCAGCAATGCTGAATTTATTCAACGAGCACTTTATCACCTCTGGATCCCTTTTTGACACAGTAAATAATGTGCCAAATAAATCCTCGGTCTGTCCTGTTTTTAATTCAACTTTGCCTGAGCATTTTAATTTTAGACTGTCAGTGAGGTGCACACTGCCCTTAGACTTTTAAACATTAGGAAACCAGCAGGTCCTGATCTTTTAGAGCCTTATTTTTTAAAATTAGCTATAGATTTTATTGTTACTCCTCTAACTTATCTTTTTAATCTATCATTGGCCAATAGTGAGATTCCACTAATTTGGAAATCTGCCTTCGTCCTCCCCCTCTTAAAAGGCGGAGACCCCACCCTGCTGAACAATCACAGGCCCATTTCTAAACTGTGTGTTTTAGCAAAGATTTTAGAATCACTTGTGGCTGATCAACTCAAAGAGTTTTTAATATCTAATAATATCCTAGCTGAATATCAGTCAGGTTTTAGAAAGAAACATAGTACAATCACAGCTGCTATTAAAGTGGTGGGTGATTTTATCAATTTCTTGGATTGTAAAGAACATTGTGCCGCTCTCTTTATTGATTTATCAAAGGCTTTTGACACCGTTGACCATAGCATTTTAAAAAACAGACTTCTTATTATTGGTCTGTCAGAAAAGTTCCCACTGCTAATTTTCATTTATATGCAGATGATACTGTTCTGTATTGCTCAGCCCCCACGCAGAATCAAGCCCTTTGCCTTCTGCAGGAGGCCTTTGATATTATACAGGACAACCTGAGGGAGCTAAAGTTGGTTTTGAATTCTGACAAAACTAAGCTGATGATGTTCACTAACTCAAAAAAGAGGTCGCAGAACCTCCCATCTATCGTCACAGCTCAGGGTGATGTGATTGAGTCTGTGTCTTCCTATAAATACCTCGGATTTGTGATCGATGACTCTCTGTCTTTTAAGCTTCATATAGAGCAGCTTGTCTAGGCTACGGCTGGGTTTTTATTTCAGAAATAAGTCTTGTTTTTCTTTTGCTGCAAAAAAGCGTCTTGTTGCTGCTACTTTCTTGCCGCTGATTGATTATGGTGATGTTTTATACCAGCATGCTTCTTCTCAGTGCCTTAAATCTTTGGATACTGTGTATCATGGAGCTCTACGGTTTGTAACAAATCTTAAGGCTCTAACACATCATTGTACTCTGTATGAGCGAGTTGGGTGGCCCTCTCTGACCATTCGTAGACTGAATCATTGGCACACTCTGATTTACAAGGCTATTCTTGACCTGCTCCCATCTTACTTGAGTAACTATATTCACGTGAAAAGTTCTGGAAGCTACAGTCTTCGTTCTGTGACTCTGTCACAAAATTTACTCTTGCTATCGGTCCCCAAATTTCATCTTGAAATGGGTAAAAGAAGCTTCAGATATGCTGCTCCTGCAGACTGGAATCTGTTACAAGAAAAACTGTGTCTTGGAGAGCTGGTCTCTTTAAATCTTTTTAAATGCAGATTAAAGGCTTTAGAGGAAGTTGAAGCAGGCTGTAAATGCTTTGACTGAAAATCTTCTGCTCTGTGACTCTGACTTAACTGATTGATCTGTTTGTATTTGTGTCTGAAATTGTCTTATGTCTGTAACTTTGTAAATGTGCTGCTGCCTGTCTTGGCCAGGACACTCGTGAAAATGAGATGTTTGATCTCAATGAGGTTCTTTTGGTTAAATAAAGGTTAAATAAAAAAATAAAGTAAAATCCTCTTACTGGCTTAGGTTCTTCCCTCACCGGAGGACCTAAACTAGTGAGAGGATCCAGCACGTACTCTCTGTCAAACCTCTGCATCACTCAGGCACATCCTCACTGACTGCAAAACCGGTTTGGCCCAAGGTTGCTATACCTTGAGACATAACCAGGTCCTGAGGCAGCTGGCAATCACCCTTGAAGGAAGGAGGGCTCCAAGGCTCTTCCTCCCCCAATGTCCAGCCACCCCAGCACCATCCCTTTCATAAGAGCAGGACAACTCACAGCAAAAACATCTGCAAGAGTGGAAGAGACCCTCCTGGACAGTGCACAGGACTGGAAAATGCAGGTTAATGTAGACCAGAAGCTTGTCTTTCTGCTTGAGATAATTAAAACTAATCTCATGCTGAACCTGGTCTTGTGGTCAACATCGCAGAAATTGCTTGTCATCGTGGAGTTGACTGTACCGTGGTAGGCTGCAGTCAGTGAAGCATATAAATGAAAACACCTGAAGTACGCCAACATAGCAGCAGAGGCAGAACAACGAGGCTGGCAGGTCCAGGTGCTTCCTGTTGAAGTCAGGTGCAGAGGCTTCGTTGCCACATCCACAACCAAGCCTCTGAATGGGATGGGAGTGCGAGGATGGGCCTTCTGATAAGCTGTTAAAACATTATCAGGAACTGAGCGAAGCAGCAACTGGCTGTGGTTTAAAAAAGGACCTCAACCGGGCTACAAAGCAAACACCAAGGGGTAAAAGCAGAGGGGGGCACACCTGGGACACCAGGTGCTGCCGTTGAGCCCTGTGGAGGTGTCATGGGTCCATCAACAAAACACCAATGAAGCAGGTGCCCACCTAAAGACTCCAATGAAACAATAACCCCTACCCCACCCATCCAATGCCTATACTCAAGAGATTGAAAAATCATGTCCTCAAGCTCAACTCAACAACTGCACTTTAATATTCATAACAATCGTCCAGATTCGCTAATCCATTTCCAATCCATATTCTTAACTTTAACTATGATGCAACTTATTGACTCATATTGACGGTTCCACTCACAATTCTTTTCAGTAAATCAATTTGCACTGTTATTGTCCTATAAAGTGGTTGCTGTCACAATCACACTGTCATTTTAATATCACTGCACTGCACTGCACAGATGGCTCTGTCGTCTTAATGACACAATCCATGAACTTGTTTATTTTTTGACATTTGTAATTACCTTTAATTTGGTTTGCTTGCTTCTGGACAGTTTATGACTTTTCTATCTCAAAATATGTTACTCTTTTGGTCTTATTGTAAATTGTGTGTAATTCTTTTGATCTCAATGTACTTGCCCTGTACTGCTGCAATACCTGAATTTTCCTTCTGGGGTTATCTTATCTTAATGTTCACTGTTCAAACTAAAAAAAAGACCCCTTTTGCGACCTTGTGGCCACTTATGGACCTTTTACAACCCATTATAACCAGCATGTTTGGATTTACTACCACTGTATGATTTAACATCCAATGTGCAATTATTATCCTGTACAACCTGCTTCAAATTTGGCTTAAATCATCATTTTTATTAAAACAGTGTTTTCCCACTGTAGCCCACACATGCATTTTTACCCAGAGCAGTGTGGTGGAAGGCAGACAAATGCACCATTTTTTTAGTTATGGAAAGTGTGGAAAGTTCAAGGTGGCACCATGGACAGCCGCCTCGGCACTGCGCTCTCATTCTGATGAGCCTTTTTACAAACACTGCATTGAGTTTTTCAGCAACCTATGTTTTAAATTTTAATTATTTAATCGTATTCTCTATTTTTGCATTTACCAGTATTTTTTTTAATACAGAAAACAACTGCCATTGTCAAATTCCATGTGTCTGTCACATATTTTGCAAAAATAAAATGATTCTGATATTTAGATTCACTCATCTTCAACATTTAAGGGCAGGGATGCTGTTTCCAGAGCTTAATAGACTTTTTATCTGTCTCTTCGCTCTTTAGGCTCAAACCTCTGTTGACAGCCATGATTGGTGCACATTCAGAGCTCCTTGTGCTCTCATTGGTCACCGTTTCTAATCATAGGAGGCAGGTTAAAAATCAAACCTACTGGACCTTCTGACATGGATTCGTAAGGCGTCCTCGACTGATCTGTTGTTGTTCGTCAATATGACCCACTACACAGGACAAAATTACCAATTTATGGGTCCACGAGTCCTGGATCCCTCCAACCATCGTCTCAGACCATATTCATGCATAAGCTATGCAGTTCGAATCCTGACATCAAGGTTAACATTGACTTTTGGCTTCATGGTCCCTTTAACATTTCATGCAAACACTCCTCTGCATGGTGAATAATCCTAATAGAAGGAGGTAGACAGTGAAGCTTCCCTCCTCCTCCGAGCCTCTGCTCTGCTGCTCTTCCTGTCTGGCTGTATTTCCAGCATTTCAGCAGAATGTTCTGGAGTCTGTTGGACAGGGTCAGGGCAGCTCGTCGCTTGTTCTTCAAGCATCAGCACAAAGTTAAAGGTTCACTGGGCCGCCTCTCACAAAGGGATCTTTAGCCTCCTGCCCTCTGATGTCAGAGAGTTTGACTGACCAGAAGTGTGTAAAGATGCGGCTCTGTCTCTCTGACCTGCTTCACTCTGTCCATCTCCACTCCTGCTCCTCCACACCTAGCGTCCTTTAACCATACAAGAGCCCTGGTACATTCTCACCTTTCTGCATCAGCTGACTGCCCCATATCGTCTCATCAATGATTCATTCAGGTGATAACAGGCAGGGTGGGGCTGAGAGACATGGACATGGCACACAATCCACACTCCCCGGCCACTTTATTTGGTACAAATGATTTAGTTTTGGTGGCATAGATTCAGCAAGGTGCTGGAAACATTAATCAGGGATATTGGTCCATATCACCATAATAGCACAAAATTAAAATGATTCCACATTTACACATCACATGAATTACCCTTTTGTCTCTCAACATGTTACTGTGCTTCTCACTGCTAGAAACCTGTCACTGGATATTAGATCTGACTTCTGCATTTTATGTTTTCAAATCAGACAGTTGAAAGGACAGATGACAATGGTAAAAAAAAAGTTCTTAAATTAAGGAAAAATAAACTAAATTTGTATGAAGATACAGGGCCTGATCTACTAAGATACAAAATAATAGGTGCTAATTTGTGTGTGCAAACTAAAAAAATGCATGTGCAATTAGTGGGCGTGTTGCGGGTGATCTACTATCACTACATGTGCAACTCGTAACAGGTGCAAAAGTGGTGTGGGCTGGCCCCCTCTAAGAAGGAATTGAGTGTGCAACCGGCTGTCACCATGGAGAGTTTGGGAGAACAGAGTGACCATGAATGAATGAATAAAGTTTGAAGCCATGGAGTTGGAGGCAAATAAACACACTTGCAGTAACCTGTTTTGCTGTCTGTCATTTTGAATAACAAGGTGTCACTTCTCTCTCATGTCATGCTTTTATCTGTCATTTTAAATTTTCCTTGTCTGATTCCAATTAAACGGAGGAGCCCACCACGCTAATATTTCTGCATGTGACAATGCAAAAATATAAACCATCCTCAAATTACACAGACAAAAATTTCTGAAAAGAAATCAAAGCACAATCCGTGCCATGGAACATCTGGAAAAGTGCTGTGTGAGGGCACAGGCTAACATTCCAGACACATGGTAACAGCAGCACACAGACGTGTGACTGACTCGTGGATACTGTGCATTAAAGAGGGCCGGGCCAGCAGAGCATGATGTTGTGCTCTTATTTGTTGAGCATCTGTGTTATGAGAGAGACATGCAGGTTATGCATGTGAAAATGATCTGTCGTCCGCGGCACTACTGCTAGTCTGAACTGAGTAATTACCTCCGCCAAGGAGGTTATGTTTTCGGGAGAGACTGTCTATCTGTCTGTGAACAAAATAACTCAAAAAGTTATGGATGGATTTTGATAAAATTTTCAGGAAATGTTCAGCATGGGAAAAGAACTAATTCAATTTGGTATTGATCCAGCGTCTGGATCAGCCATGACAAAAAATGTGATATTTGTGAATAACTGCTGAACTAAAATAGATACCATTATGAATCCAATTGCTAATGGCATGTTTTCATGGTCAAGGAATCTAAATACTTACATGAAATAAAGGTAGGACTAATATTTATGGTGAAAATCACAATATGGGTGAGGACTGTGGTCTGCGCTCTCCGAGTGCTTTTCTAGTTAATTTATCTGACTAAAGTGGCGAAGCTCAACTCTGGGGTGGTGAAGCTGAGCTCACATGGACTCTGACCCACTTTAACTTCTGCGTGTGATGTACATTCAAAAGTCAAATTTTGCGTGCAGTTGATATGAAGGTTAGGGTACGGGTTGGTTGCTACCTTGTCAAAATCTGACAAGGTAGCAAAGCATGTCAGAACACCGGCCTGTCTCGTCAAACTTTGAAAGGTACTAGCCTCTCGGATGACGTAAACAAAGTCGAAACACCCACATGCAACATGAGACGCACCAGTCTGTTTAGGTGTCATTGGAGCACCATGCTTGTCAGCTGCATGTGACATTTGACATTGGCGCATGCGTCGAAAGTATTTTAAAAAGGTAAAACCTTGCTATTTGTATACCAGTGGGTGACAATGTGCTTGAATGAAAAACTCCTCCCCCTGAGGGTTTGCCTTCTTCCACTAGTTACTGTCTAACTCTTCATATCTAATTAACTTTATCTTTATAGCTGTTATTCTCCATACAATTAACTGCATTTATCTTAATCTAATCATTTCCAAAGATCTTTGCATCTGAGTTTTACCCTTACTCTTTTATTTATTTAAGCTTTTCGTCGGAACTTGATAATTCTCGTCCACATCCTGACATTATGACTTAACATGCAGCAGTAACTTTGCTGCCTCCTGTCAGGCGTGAAGTTCTCAGTCTTTGAACATGACCTTGTTTTTGGCATCAGTAAGCTGCACTCTCTGGTGCTCACAAACATTTATCTCTGATGATGTGGCCGGGTGCCACCAGCTCACCTGGCCTGAGCAACCACCAGCATCAATGTCAGATAAATGTCAGCTGCTCTGCGGATATGAGGCCACCAATAGACAGCCGTGAAATCAGATCTTTCAGTTTAATGGAAGCCTTTTGGAGATGTCTTATAGACTGTTTATTTGTGACCAAGTGAAAAAACACTCCCTGTTTAATTCTTCTGGAAGCTCCAGTGTCCAAATTATTTTGAATTTCTACCCTATCAGTTATTGGTGAAGTTGAAATTTAATTTTAATTGTGAAGTTAAATGTCCTTAAGATTGCTTTTCCCAACATCTAGCCCTTTCTTTTAATCAAATTTATCATGTCTGTCAATGATTTTAAGACATTTAAACAATTCATAGGATATGTAGGTTGAACTGGGACCAGAGTTGTAACAATTTACACAGTCCTAGTTTTTTGGTCACATGTTATCGTTCAGTTTATTTCCGAGCCTTGGTCAGTAGTGTTCTGTTCCGTTCTGAGGTGTTTTAGGAGATATTTTTAGCAAGGAGTTAATGTGGAGGAAAGCTGTTTTATTATTAAACAAATTCTTCAGCTGCAAATTAAAAATAAGTCTCAAGATGGCGACTAGTGATATGTCTTTCGCAAACCTCTGGGGAAGAGTGACTTAATTTTATGTTTGTAACCTTAAGAGTCTAAACTACTCCAACAGTTTGATTTAGAGTATTAGGGGTACACTCAGTACAATAATTGTGCCCACTTTCACACGCTTGTTACATGAACAGAAGTGGCGGGGGGGGGGGGGGGGGCAACAGAAAACAAAGCTAGCATTGTTAATATGACAGAAAACAAAGCTAGCATTGCTAATATGACCATGACACTCCCCTGATGCATAGCATGCCGAACCAAGCCATGAAGGACACATCGCAGCTTTTACTGAAGGAAATTCTGTAACCAATGTTGAACGATATCCACGATGCTCAAGGACTAGAGGACAAAGTGACTGCAAAAAATCAATATGTCGACAGGGAATTTCATTCAACTATTCAAACTCTATAATCTATGGTGATGGAGGTGTGAGGACTGCTCGTCAGCCCTCCAGTTTTGCTCCTCTCTCCCTCCCCTCTCGGGTTGTCTCCTCTTTTTCCCTGCACTGCACTTACCCTTTTCACCTGTGGTGGAGTTGGCGCTACGGAGCTACCTTCCCTTCTCTCACGCCTCTGCGGGTATCCGGTATGGGCGGCTAGTGGAGCTGCTCTCCACTCTCTTCACCACCTGTTCCTGATCTACCTGATGAGGAGGCTCCCTACTTAAGCTGGTGGAGGACTTCTCTACTCGCCGGCTGATTACAATTCAGTTTGTGGTTCGTACTGCTCACAGTTCGTGCTGGCTTTAAACTCTGCTCTTCATTCTTTGAATGATTCATTTTCTAAGTTTGGTTGGTGGAAGTGTTTTTGGACGGTTTGGGTTTTCCCTGTGGACTAATCAGTTTCTCTCCTCTGTTTTTCTCCCAGGTCTCCACGAGCTCCTGCCACTGCCACCACCTTTTGTACATATCACCAGTTTTTGTTATCCCCTGTAAATAAACCTTGGTGTTCATTTATGATCTGATCTCTGCCTCTGCTCTGGGTCCATCACACTAACACCGACACGTAACAGGAGGATGCTCAGAGCATTAGCACCCTCCAGACCTCCAAAAGGGAGGTTGGCCAAGTTGGGAAAAAAACAACAGCTTGAAAACGAATACGTTTGAGGACATAAGCCGTAGCCTAAAAAACATAAGCCTAAAAAACATCTTAGTGGTTGGCCTACCTGAAGGAGCTGAAGGCTCAAACCTGGTTAAATTCATCCAGTCCATTCTTCAGAAGACATTTGAGCAGGAATTTCAATTTCCCCCAGAGACTGACAGAGCTCACTGCACCGGTCCACAGCCCCCCACCGATGGCAAAAAGAGTGTGGGCTACAGCTATCCAGGGATGCCAGTCATCTTAAGAATATATGGAATATAAGAATATATTAATCTATCCAGACCTCTAAGCTGAATCATCCAAATGCTGAGCTGCATTTGGTCCAGTGGAGAAGATTCTTTGTGAGAAACAGGGGGTGTGTTTAGCATCTGACACCATGCCAGGCTGTGGATTGAGGTGGATGGACATCAAAATATCTTCAACTCGCCAGTGGGCATCAAGAATTTTTGCAAGAGATGAGTTCAAGTGATTGTCTGTTTTGAGCGGCTGATACGATGGATGTGCCAAGGTGGTTTGTTAGCTGGAGAGGTGCCAGCTGCCTTCCTGGGCAATGTCGAAGTGCCCTTTAGCAAGGCACTTAGGCTGCAAGGCTGCAGTGCTTTTATTAGATGCCATGAATGCATACAATCAGCTCGAGTGGCCCTATCTATGGTCTGTGCTCAAGAGGATGGGTTTTAGCGCCAGTTTTGTTAGGTTGGAAGAAGTGCAATCAAACCAAGTGGTGCTGACTGGTAAGATCTGCTCCAATCTGATTAAAGTAGGCAGGGGGTCCTGGCAAGGATGCCCCTTGGGCCACTTTTTGTTTCCCTCTCATTGGAGCCACTCACACAGACGACTTGGCAGTCCTCTCTGATCACCCCCATATCAATAAATGGCACAAAACATTGCATTAACTTATACAATGACAACATTTTTTTATTTGTTGAGAATGCTGCTCAGTCCGTTACCCACATTGTTCCTATTTTTGACCACTTCAGTGGCAATTATGGCAATAAAATTATTGGTCAAAATCTGCTCTATGCCTCTGAATGAAGCCATGAGATCAACCATCCTATCACCTTTGATTCTTGTTGTTAAACTGTAAATATGGACGCATGGAATTTTTATTTTTTAGAAATGCTAGAAAAAAAGAAATGAAACTGAAAGTTTGTTTGATGTTGATTAAATAAATATTTTTAATGTAATTAGAAATAAGTCCAACATATTTAACAATCTTACTATACTTTTGAAACATCTCTGTATAATTATTTTGATAAAATATTTTCTCTTTTTTTCTTAAATTTATTTCATCCTACTTTAAGATAATTACGGAGCCCCTTAGGTGCCACAGATGAAAAAATATAAAACTCCTGCGCACGAGATACTCATTCGCTCGAAATACTTATTCGTGCGCACGTTTTGGCTAAAGCGTATGCACGAGATACTAAAACGTGCGCACGAAATATTTATTCGAGCGCACGTTTTAGCTTAAACGTGCACTCGAAATAAAGTTATTTACCACGTTTTGACTTGTCCTCGTTCTTGTCCGCTACGGCTTCCCGTAGGGACATCGGATGTTTACAAACACACACAATTTGGTCACAATGGAGAGAAGAAGTGAGCTAGTTAACTTTCGCTTCCACCTCGGACTGTCATATAATGACATTCTTGCTGCTCTTGTCATGAGAGATGGAATAATCTGAAGTAGAACTTTGCTGCTTATACTAAAACACAACAGGCTCAGCCTGTGTACCGTAAATGAACTGGTGACCGTCCAGGCAGAAGTGAGGGGGGCGTGTCTGAAGGACCCTTTTGTTTGCTATCTGAACACCTCCCAAATTCATTTTATACACAAAAATGAGCTCTTTACACCCATTTACTCAGTGGAGGAAGTGACCTCACAACATTTAGGGTGACGACGAAAGGTTTTGAAGGATAACAGACTTATTTGACAGCGTAAATATACGGAAGGTAATATATAGGTAAATACTTACATGCCTGATCAAAATGACAAATTTTCGACTGTGTCAACTTGTGGTGGTCCCGAAACCCGCATTTTGCTGTCACTTTTGCATATCAACAAACAATCCGTTCATGTTCGACGTATAATGGAGTCTGGAGGACTTGAAAATAGGTACAGAGGAGTAGGTTTTTACAATGTGGAGGAAATTTTCGCTTCATCTTGGGATCAAGCTGATGCACATATGTCTGCATTAAGTGTAAGCACAAGAGTGCATTTCTGTAAGCATGCTGATTACCTGTGAATATTCTACTATAGTGTGTGTCGTGTTGACGACAAAATGACTCGTCCTCGTAACCCATAGTAGAACATTAATCCCCGTTTAGATCTTAATGCGATGGTCGAACGATACTTAGACCATGAAGATTTTTGTGATATGTCAACATACATTGTATATCCGAACCAAATGGCACACATACTCACACATGAATTCTTCTGCACATACACACACTTAAACATCTCCACAACACCCCGAGGTATTGGTGGAATTACATTTATAAAATGACCTGAAGTACATAATATAATCAAAAAGTTTTACATAGCTTCTCAGTGGTACAAATACAGTGCATGATCTACGTGTCATCTTGAGATAGCCTTTCATGTTAACTTGGGATGTAATCTGTGGCTACCTGGACTAGTTCATCAAAAGCTCTTATGTATTAACACATTAGTTCAACATATGGATTTTTAGAGCATTTATTTGCTTAAATAGCGTTTATTTAACTGGAGTTAGAGTAGCATCACCCAAGTTAGAGTTGGCATCACCCAAGTTATAACTTGGGTGATGCCAACACATCCCCTAGTGTTTATTGATCTGATACGTGTTTACCCGTGATATGTACATTGATGACTGTAGACAAAAAACAAATTGCCATGTACAACCGTTAGCATTTTATGTGATTACCTAATTGAATACTGATACCAATACCAGTAATATGTATTAATACTTGATATTTAGTTGACATGCTCAAGTGCTCTGACACCGAGGAGTACCTATAGGTATATGCAGTTGGCAGAGAATTAGAAACAAATACAGTAAAAAAAAAAAAAAAAATTAACACATACCATAAGCCTCAATACATGATCTCAACCCATGCAACGTCTTCCAGTAAATTACTCTAGTTTTAGACATTCTATACGGTTTGGTTATTTCCAAGTTCTTTTTTAAAGCAGGCCTATATCCCATTGACCAGTTCATTGTTGCTTTTGGACAATATGTGCTCAACTGATGCTTTTGTTTTCGTTGACGTTGGAGGTTACTCTATGCCATAGCCAGCAGCAGTTACATACTTAAAAACACGATTTAAAATAACAACCGTATAGCAACAAACCCAATAATGAGGTATACTCCTTCTGTTAACAAAAACCTTTTCAAGTCCAATTAGTGCTTCAGAAAATTTTAAAAAAGGCAGTGAGGACATTGTGAAGAGTTCTTTATTAAAGTATGCAGCTATCACACATAAATTGCCCCTCTGAGGGGCTGTTGACACATCTTTTTTGGTAACTTTTGTTTAAGTGTGGTGTATTTACAGAAGAATGCAAGTGCGTGTACAACCAAATTGCACTTAGCGCACACTTTTCTGAGACCTGAAAGATGCACCTAGTCGGTTGGATGTTTTATCAGTGGAGAATTACCGTCCATCAATTGATTTAGAGTATGTGCCATTTGGTTTGAATATACAATGTATGTGACTGCGGTCACATCAGCCGTCTCTCGATTTTGCGTGGTAAGGCCGGCCGCTCCAACATTCTTATTACAGACTCTATGGCAAGCACACAGAAATAAGTGGAAAGTGAGCGCAAACTTACAAGAGCGTTTATGAACTTCCGGTTTTCAAAACAAAAAGTGGTTGTGAAATACAATAAGATTTTCGAAAAATATGAGAACTCCATTTAAATATAATGCTCATATTAACATTATGAAATAAATAAAAATATGAGACATGTCCAAATGCAAAAAAAAAGTGGTGTTTCTCATGGAGCAGGCTTAAACCTACTGTCCTACATGATTCTGGGCCAACAGGTCACATGGCCTGGGACTTATTGAGCTACAATTCTCATCTTTACATTAGACAATACATTAAAAATTCAGAAAAAAATATGAAATCTGTCCAAATGCAATAAAAAGTGGTGTGTGTCATAGAACAGGCTTAGATCTATCATTCTGTGTTGATTTTGAGCCAGCAAGTCACATGACCTGGGACTTATTGAGCTATAACGCTCATATATACAATAATAAATGCATTAAAAATTCATAAAATATATTAATTGTGTTCAACTGCAATAAAAAGTGCTGTGTGTTAAGGAGCAGTATTAGATCTACCATTCCATCTTAATTTTGGGCTAACAGATCCCATGGCCTGGGACTTATTGAGCTAAAATACTCATATTTACACTATAAAATACATTAAAAATTCAAAGCTCAATAGATCTCAGGCCATGTGACCTATTTGCTCAGAATCAGTGTAGGACAGTAGATGTAAGCTTGCTCTATGACACACACTACTTTTTATTGCATTTGGGCATATTTCATTTCCTTTTTCTGAATTTTTAATGCATTTTATAAAGTAAATATGGGCATTATAGTTCAATAGTCCCTGGTCATGTGACCTATTGGCTCAGAATCAGTGTAGGACAGTAGATCTAAGCCTGCTCTATAACACACACCTCTTTTTATTGCATTTGGACACATTTAATATAATTTCATAAGGATTTTTAATGCATTCTATACTGTAAATATGAACATATATCTTAATGGAGTTCTCATATTTTTTTTAGAATAAAATCTTATTGTATTTCACAACCACATTTTATTTTGAAAACCGCAATTTAACACACGCTCTTATAACTTAGTGCTGACTTTTCCACTTATTTCTGTGCACTTGCCATAAAGTCTGTAATAAGAGCGCACTTGAAATGTTGGAGCGGCTGGCTTGACCACGCAAAATCGAGAGACGGCTGACGTGACCGCAGTTTACAACTGAATGTTGACATATCACAAAAACCTTCCTGGTCACAGAACTATAATAGAGTTGTATTTTCCCAATCACATTCACAACTTATCTGCTGTTTATCAAGGTCAGTAAGAAAAAAGTAATTTAATATATTTTCAGCAGGACTGCATGAGCAAATTAAAGACAGCACACCAATGTTTAACAGGTCAAACATTTAATGAGATCACCATTTGATTCACACAGCATTCAACAACGCTACGTGTCCCGATCTGATGTCAAAAGTCAGTGATCGTGAAACTCTTAAAAGGCTGCACAGTTTACAAAGTATCATTCGACCATCGCATTATGAAGATCTTAACGGGGATTAATGTTCTACTATGGGTTGCGAGGACGAGTCATTTTGTCGTCAACACCACACACACACTACAGTAGAATATTCACAGGTAATTCAGCACGCCTACAGCACTCTTGTGCTTACACTTAATGCAGACATATGTGCATCAGCTTGATCCCAAGATGAAGCGAAAATTTCCTCCACATTGTAAAAACCTATTCCTCTGTACCTATTTTCAAGTCCTCCCGACTCCGTTATACGTCGAACATGAACGGATTGTTTGTTGATATGCAAAAGTGACAGCAAAATGCGGGTTTCGGGACCACCACAAGTTGACACAGTCGAAAATTTGTCATTTTGATCAGGCATGTAAGTATTTACCTATATATTACCTTCCGTATATTTACGCTGTCAAATAAGTCTGTAATCCTTCAAAACCTTTCGTCGTCACCCTAAATGTTGTGAGGTCACTTCCTCCACTGAGTAAATGGGTGTAAAGAGCTCATTTTTGTGTATAAAATGAATTTGGGAGGTGTTCAGATAGCAAACAAAAGGGTCCTTCAGACACGCCCCCCTCACTTCTGCCTGGACGGTCACCAGTTCATTTACGGTACACAGGCTGAGCCTGTTGTGTTTTAGTATAAGCAGCAAAGTTCTACTTCATACATGAATACACGAATAAGTATCTCGTGCGCACAAGTTATATATTTTTTCATTTGTGGCACCTAAGGGGCTCCGTAGATAATATACAATGGGAATGATCCTCAAGAGTTCTAGAGTTTACAAATCTAAAATAGCTGTCCCTGCGTGTCCATGTGGAAAGTAAATATATAATTTCAGAAATTATGATGTCAGAGCCCCGCCTCTCCCTTAAATGACATGGGTAGCCCCCAAGAAATGCAACATCACCAGAAGTCTGACTTTGGTGTCTTATTGGTGCTGCAGGAGCTCCTGATCCTGTTTTGGCTTTAACAGTAAAACCTTCTGCTCCTCTAAGGCCACCTCAAGCAACAAGAAGATACGAAGAACAGCAGATATCAGAGTTTGTTCAAGTATCTCATGCTCAATATCTTCTTCTCTGGCTCCGGTGTATGTCTGTAGCAGTGTTACAGTGCCACCTACAGGCACGGCCTAATTAAATTTAGCGAGTTCATTGTTTTTATGTGGACGGACACTTTGACTGAAATGATGCCATCTTTACAGAGAACATTTTTAAAACTGAAAAACATGTTGTTTCGACAGGGACAGGGCCAGAGAGTGTCAGACTTCTGTTTTAGTAGATTTGATAACTGGTGTTTTTTTCATTTTTTCTTCTTATTATTTAACTTTTATTTAACCAAGAAAAGAAAGTCATTGGGATTAAAAAAAAATCTCTTTTAACAGTGTCCTGGCCAAGATAGGCAGCAGTAGGGTTGACAAAGTCAGTTTAAGTCAGATTAATCAGTCAGATTAAATAACACTGAAGCTCATACAGTACAAGTAAAAACAAAGATTTCTAAGGATATCTTTGATCTGACTTAAGTTAAATGTATGCTCTTTATAAGGTTATAGGGATTCTGCACTCTTCATTTCTTGTGCCACATCTTAGTCAGTGTACGGAGGTCTGGGGTGATATGTGTGTTCCAGACAATAAAACATGATACATATTACATAACAGAGTATGGCCCGTAAATTGGTCTAAAGAGAGCACGCTAATGGACAAGTTATGATGTCTGGATTACTGAAACTTAAGGATGGTATTTAATTACAGACACTTGTTGTGATGTTTAAAGCAAAGAGTAAAGTTACCAGAAAAGAAGGTGAGGAGCAGAAATTTAATTTCAAGCATTCGTTCAGAAGATTGACTTTGAATAGATGTGCATTTCTGTGACTAGAGTTAAACATGAGTTCTTAACATTTATCTGTTTAAGGAAATGTAGAAATGCTTATTTGTCTGACTTTATAAAATGTGTACCTAATTGTCTTTTGTATAAATAGAATGGGGGGAGGGGGGTCATTTAATCTGATTCTTCTTGCTTCTTTTCTGACATGTGATGTAACAAAAATGTGAATTATTATTGTTTTATTTTCTTTGTGAAGAAATGTCAGCATCTTCATGACCTTAATAAGCAAATAAAATAAAAATGATAAATATGTTGTCCTAATGTGTTGCCTTGGAAGTGAAAGAATAGTAATACATCTTTGGGTCTCACAGCCTCTCTCTTCATCGATGTGCTTTAATCCTGTCTCTGGGTGATTATGGTCTAAAAGATGGTTATTTTCGGCACAAAAACATGAATGAACCTCCTCAGCAGTCTATTTATACTCTGCCTCCTGTTGGTGGTTATAAAAGCACATTAAATAAAGGTCAAACATCACTTAAAGCTCTCCACAGAGGTGTTTCAGAGTGTGCTGTATGAAGGCTAATCTCTCTTTGTCTTTATGTGTGAAGTTCTGCAGCTGATGTGGAGAGCATGCTCAGCACCTGAATGCAACACACACAAGCAGACAAACACACAAATGCACAGTTAAATCAGCAAGGACACAACCCTCTCTATAGTAAGGATATTTCGCTCCACTTCTGACATGTTTTGACCAGAATTTGTTTTACGAAGTGACTCACATTCTGTAGCACAGTAGCTCCCTCCTACAACATGATCTGATTGGCTCGTAATCAGTGTTGATTGTCAGAATGATCGTCCAATCACCTGGCGGATATGCTTCTGAAAGATTCAGCACTCCCCAAACACTTCCCGTGGGCTCTTTCCCAGATGGACCAGTGAAATAGTACTTACATGATCTAGTGAAATTTAAATGGTCCATCTGTGTCAGGTTATTGGTTTCTGGTGTGACAATCAAGTGTGACAGCTCAGCTGGGATTAGATCTGTAATGGTTTAAAACAGCTCTGCAGAAGTTGAAGTAGCCTATGATGAAGACCAGAGCAGAACAGAATATCTGTGAGTGTGTTTTCATTCTGAGCAGGTATGTTATCAAATCAGAGCCATCAGAGCTATCAGAGTGAGATACACCTCTAATGAACATTCACTTGTACTGAAAATCAGGTATCAGGTAAAACTAAAAGCAGAATGATAAACATAAACATATACATGCACACGTACAGACACGTACACATCAGTGTTCTAAATGAGAACATAACCACACCACACTTGCTCAGACCAGCTGCAACAAACCACAACCATTCAAGTCTAAAGCAATCAAACTCAGACAAGTCTATCGTCACGTGCAGACATTATTCTCCCTCCACATGATTCTCAGTATTTGCTTGAGCAGGTTTTTAAAAGTGATAAAAGTTTCATTTTTTGGCAGTAAAAAAATCTATTCCAAGCTCAATTTTTAATAGTTTAAATCCTGTGACTCTGGAAATACAACCACCGTGCCCATTTACTGTTTGGACTGGCACAGAGACTGTCCAGTCTACTCCACAGGTAAGAGGCATTTAGGGTGCTACAGCTGCTGATGTATGCATGAGAGGTTTCAGCATTTAGCAGGTTAAGTCCACCAGTGTTCAGCCAAACTCTAAAGCTGTGTTCAAAGCAAATGAAAATTTCAGTTTCAGAGAAGAAAATTCATTGACAGTGAAGGTTAAGGCGGGAAATTGCTTTGTTTACAAGGAGACTAAATAAGTTATGCAAACAAGTTGTCCAATCAATTCTGCCAAGTTTGTCTCTTTCACCTCTCACATAAGTGGAAATATTTGACTTCTGTGACAAACTGGCCTGAACTCATGGAGCATCAGCCAATCAGCATCATCAGGGTGGTAAGGAGGACACTAAAGACCGAGGAGGAAGTAAGCATGACAGCAGGTCAGCGCCAGAGCTCCTCTATGGTTATTTTTGTGACCAGACCTCAGAGAGGAGACACAGGGAGAAAGTCTCTGGAGAGTAAAGAGTATCCGGTGAGTTCAGCTCAGATTTTTTAACACTATTAAGAGACTCGACTTGGAACCAAGTCAGACAGCACAAGAAAGAGCTGATACTGGAGTGTTTTCTGACTCACTTGTGGTGATTTCACGTGTTTTACAGCAGAGAGAATATGAAGAACTTCACAGAAGAACTACAGAACAGACCGAGGAGTCAAAGAGAAGAGGGTCTGCAGCCGAACTGGAAGACAGGACGAGCAAAGCTGGGCAGGTTCAGCAACAGAGGGGCCACCACCAGGACTAAGCGGTGAAACTCTACATGAGACTCCGAAGGATGTCATTGGTCATCAAATGGACGTGTTTCTACTTTTTGGATAATTAGTTATTTTTTCCAAGGACTGGAAGAAGATAGAGACTGTAGAAACATCCACCATGTTGATCATGGATCGAGGAGGCAGAGACACACGTTGTTATGGCGAGGAGACAGATCAATCCCCCCTATCATGGCTGTTGTTGCTTTCAAAAAACAAGACGTCAAAAACAGTCCGATTTGCTACATCACTTCTGTGACGCAAGTGAGTCAGGTTATGGCACAGCAAGCTACCTCCGACTCACAAATCACCAAGGAAAAATCCATATTTCCTTTGTATTTGGAAAAGCCAGAGTGTCACCTCTCAAGCAAATAACAATACCCAGGCTTGACCTCACTGCAGCAACACCCCCTCTATCTCGTCCCCAGTAAGTATCTTCAATAAATTTGAACTCATTTGAATAAACGTGTTAAAGCAAAATGTGAATATTCTTTCATGATTGGTGTGAACACAGCTTAAGTTATGGCAAAGTCCAAGTTAGTAAAGCATTCATGTTTTTGAACTTTTACAGCAAATTAAAAGCTGTGAGGATCGTGGAATGAGCAGGACAGCTAAACGTGTGGCTAGCTCTCCAAAAATGTGCCAAAATTCCCTACAAAAGAAAGCTGGTGTTCTGGTACACAGAGTGGCAGGATTGTTTAAAGTCAGCTCTGGTACCATTTCCTAACTGGACCATGAGACTCCATAAGTCAACGAGAGACAAAGAAGTGAGTGTCTCTGGAAGACAACACCACAAGAAGCTCCTCATTATGGCTTCGTTGAGGAACGGTAAGCTCTTTCAAGGTGAGAGGGGATTTTGGCACTTTTCTGGATGGTGGGGGCTACCCACACATTTAGCTGTGCTGCTATATCATGGACGCACGATCCTCAGCAGTTGTACCTCGCTGTTAAGGTGACTAATCAGACTTTCTAATTAAAACAGAACAATAAAGTAATCAGAACAGCCCCACAATAAATTCACCTCTAAATCACACAACCAACAACATCTCAGTGTATCCAGGATCCAGAATGTGAGGATCGTGCTGGCCACTTTAGGAATAAAAACAGTAGACACTGGGTCTGGTAACTGCCAGCAAATCAAGCATGTTACACTGTGTCCTGTGCAGGTAGTGAAATCAAGTTGTAAAGTTTTAAACTGGTTGATGCTGTAACACTCAAGTGGTGGTAACAGCACTGAAGCCCTCCATGTGTTCCCTTGACCCAATTCCTACCTCTCTTTTTAAAGCTGTTTGGTATCAGAGGATGTCCCTGCCATTGTTGATTTCTCTTTACAGCTTGGGGTTGGGGTAAAACCTTTTATAAATAAAAGGAAGCCTGGATATTTTAAAACCTAGCAATTTTAGGCCTCATCCACACAAAGACAAAACGCTGAACAGTTTCTGAAACGATCGTCATAAAGACGAAGGCGTCTCAGAAAATGTGTCCATCTATATGAATGCACTTGATACGCATGAAAGCGCTGTAAAACACATGCCCGACCTCTAGGGGCGCTGTAACGGTATGACGGAAACAAACGGAAACAGACGAAAAAACAGTGGGCATGCGCACTTGCGGCAAAAGTTGTAAACAGAGATTGTGATACAGTGATCATAAAGTGGCGAAATGTGTCCTTTTTAATTGTTTATTTAACTCGGTGGTGATTGTGAAGAAGGAGATTTTGCTGCAGCAGGGATAGTAGGGTCACTAGCTTCATCAGCACATATGCTAAACCGTACGCCGCCATTGTTGTTGTCGTTGCCACGTGTGGCGCATGCGTGTCAATGAAGATATGAAACTATGACGTAAGCGTATCTGAAAAGTTGCGGAGAGCCAGTAATCACGTTCACGTAATAATTTCAAAATCTTTCCACTCTGGAACCTGGTTTCAAAAATGATCGTTTACAGACCCCCAAAACGCCAGCTTCGTATGGATGATACGCAGATTCTGCAAAAAACGTATGCATTTAGACCTCGGTTTGTCGAGGATGGGGCCTTAGACCAATTTCAAAACTACCATTTAAGCCAAGTCTTAGAGAGAGTAGTTTTTAATCAGCTGAGGGCCTTTCAAAACTTAAATACCACTTAACAAATGTTCCAGTCTGGCTTTAGGACACATCAAAGCACTGAGACAGCTCTGCTCAAAGTTGTTAACGATATCATAGTCAATCTCATACACCTTGTCATGCTCTCTGTCCAAAAACGCATGGACTGAAAATGGAAAAAGGGTTTTTGGGTACTCTGCATCCTCAGGCTGGAATCTGTTGCAGAATGACTTAAAGCTCAAGGAGCTGGTGTCCTTAAATGTTTTTAAATAAAAAATGAAAGACATGGAAGTAGATTCTATAAGATGTTGGTGTTTATAGCTCTGCTGTTGAACAAATGCTCCAAAGATATGGCTCATGGATGTCTCTGTTTTATAATCCGTAATGATGTGCTTGGCTCTTTTTGTATTCAGTCTGTAACAATGTGTATTTTGCTGCTGCCTGTCTTGGCCGGGTCGCCCTTGAAAAACAGGTTTTTAATCTCAATGGGACCAACTTCTCAGAGATGGTTTTAATTAAAGAAACAGGACCCCCGCAGATCCTATTATTGCATGGTTGTTGCATCTACATGGCTGTAGAAACATCATGTGGTTTAAATTAAAATTATTCTCAATATAAATCTTTATTAGTATGGAACATTTAGTGAACATGGTTACTGTCCAACTTATTGTTTATGTGAATGGATTTCATAAAATGCCGATTGTCCAATCACCAGCCACACTCGAAAAAAAACAAAACAGTGAAATTAGATTAAAAATTAGATGAACTCAAATAAAAAACATAGCACGCTAATTATGACTGTAATTAATTAATTAATCTCAATCAACGTGATAATTTGGCATTCCTATTTTTAATATGTATTGTGAAATGGTTAATATTTGATTGATTTAACTTGATTTCACATAAATGTGTCAGTTTCACGGAGTTGTCTTTAATGTCATCTTTCAACTGTTGGGGTCATGTCTCGAGATTTTGTGCGTGCGGCAGGGTCAGAGCTGCCGTTGCAGTTGCACCTGTTCTCCTTTCAAGTTTGTATTTTTTTAATCCGAAACATTACTTACATGTGACATACGCTTTCTTTTGTGCATAAAAGAGCTTTATTATAATGAGGCCGCTGATCTTTACTGGAGATGTAGGCCTCCACCCTGCTGTACAGTTGGTTTTCAGAATAAACACCTTGTGTCTCATTCTAAAGTTATGTAGGTAAAAGACCCGCCTCCACCCCAGGTGAAATATTTATAATGAATAGCTATATCTGCAGTCAGGTCAGACATAAATTATTCATTTTATTTACATACAGATACATTTTTCTATGCTGCACCTCTGGGCACCACAGGCCAAAGATGTTTTACACATAAAAGGATATATGATGATGCATATATAACACGACCTAAGGGCAGACTAAACTACTTTCTAATATCTACATTTCATGGTGCTGTGTTGTGTAAATCTAATACAGATATTAATGCAAACTGGAGCTGTGAAAGTCCTGTGTTGATAATGCAGAAGCACATACAGGCCTTTGCAGATCCTTCAGCTCATTAGGCTTTGGTCCCATATCTCCAAGCATCCATTTCAGTCATGTGAATCTAAGCATCGGCTGTACAGCGTGACCGCAGTCTGCATGACTGGATAATATACATACACAGTGTGTACTTATGTGTGCTTACGTGGATCCTCCCTGTTAACCCTATAGGAATCCCCAGAGGAGCAGCAAATGTAGGTCATGAGGAGCCGAGCACTTTACAATCCTAATACCAGACCACCGACACAGAATACAGAAACTTGCCCCACGGCATCCTCTCTGGTGTGTTCTCGTCTCAGCACCAGGCACAGGGTCTGAATTTTCTGGCTCCAACAAGATTATCTTTATGAGTTTTATTCTTTATCGTAACAATAGTCTGCACGGTGCATGCTGCTGCAAACTCTACACTGGTTCAAAAACTGTCTTTATGGACCTCGTGGCTGAAGGGAAAGTTTATGAACTCCACTTTAAAGTCTTCAATAATTATCCATTTACAAATTTAATCTGATCCTAGATGTCCTCAGAACATATTTTTATTATATCTCATATAATAATTCCTCTCAGACATTAGTTGTTGTCCTGTCTAGAACCTGTGATGAAATGTGTTTACAGGCCACCGTAGTCGCAGGAGTGTGACCTCATGGGTGTGCAGAGTGAGACCATGAATGTCTATGGCGATTGCAAGTAGTCCATGCATTGTTTATTAATGGCTAATGAACGCCACAGCAAGTCCACCGAGTCCTCATCTTCACCCATGAGTAAAACTCATGACATGGTGTCAGAAGTGGCCAACAGGACGCCTTCAGAGTGAGAATGGCAAACCTTGAACCCCCTGAGCCCTTTGACTTCACCTGCCCTGCTGAATGGCCGGTGTGGCACCGTCGGTTTCGACTGCTTCAGAATAGCGTCAGAGCTGGACAAAGACAGTGGGGAGGTGCAGGTGAACACGCTTCTCTACACTTTGAGAGATGCAGAGGTTATCTATGAATGTTTTGTGTAAGAGGAGCAGCTAGATGATGACACTCACCCGGAGCTTGACTACAAGAATGGTAATGGAGAAATTTACCAAACATTTTGTACCAAAACGGAAAATCATACACGAAAGAGCATGTTTCCACAAGAGAATCCAGGGACCAGGAAAGTCTGCTGAAGCGTTCGTCAGAGGATTATGTAAGTTTTCCCAGTACTGTGAGTTTGGAGAAACCAAATAGGAACAGATCAGAGACAGGATTGTTATTGGCATATCTGATGGTGAAGTGTCACAAAAACTACAGCTTGAGTCAGACCTGTTGCCCGATTGAGCCATTCAAATAGCACACCAGAGTGAACAAATCAAGCAACAGAATGTGAGCCTGCATGCAGATTGGTATGAATAAGAAGTGCAGGAAATGCAGTAAAGTCAGACATTTGGAAGCAGCCTGTAAAACTAAAATGCTGAAGGAGGTGACAAAGGCACCTGATTGATACAGTGAATGGAGAAGATGTGTTTTTCCTGGGAGCAGTGACTGATCCTGAGGCAGCCTTAATCAAACAGCCAGATTCAAGAGAAGAGTGGCTTGTAAAGTTACCTGTTTACTGCTGCACTGTGGAGTTTAAAACTGACACAGGTGCTGACATCACTGTAATGTCTCTGACTACATATATCAGACTGTCACTGAGAGAAATTAACTAATGCACAGAAGACACAGTTTGTTACCAGTCCGGGGGGGAAGGACATGAAGGAGTTGTCGTGGTGGTGGACAACATTTTTGTCTTTGGAGCAACAAAGCAGGAACACGACCGCCGTCTTATCACTGTTCAAGGCTGAGATACAGTACTTAGGCCACATTAACAGTGCTGAGAGCATGAGACCGGACACGGCCAAAGTGAAAGCTATCACAAGCATGCCAAGTCCGACCACATGGATGAACTACGTCAGGTCCTGGGTCTCATTAACTACGTGGGGAGGTTCCTGCCAGCTTCTCTATGATGTTACACCTGATCACCAGTCTTCTAAGGAGAGAGAGTAAGTGGATATTGGGTGACGTGCAGTAACAGGCGTTTTCTGCTGTTTGAGCTATGTTCGTGTCAGCGCCAGCACTTTCATATTACAATGCCAACCTGAAAACTTTCATCAGCGCAGCCTCAAGCAGCTATGGCTTAGAAGCTGCTCTCCTTCAAGAACACAAGGTTGGCCTACAGCCACTGGCATTTTGCTCCCGCACACTGTCAGACTCAGGAGATGCTCCTAGATTGAGAAAGAGTGTCTGGCAGGTGTGTGGGTCCGTGAGCACTTGCATGTGGAGTTCTCGTTGTTTTTGGTCACTAGATTTTAGATTTACTAACAACAGACAAACACTTTGCTTTTGGACATAATGTACACTTCACATGTGTGTTCTTGCTTTTTACTTCTTGTTTTTACATTCTGAAAACAGCAGTTTTAACTCCACAGACCACTCCGGACCCACCATTGCTGCAGCTAGCCGTGTTGCCAGATTTTGTGATTGAAATAAGCATTTTTGCAACTCTGACATCGAGTTCTCTCATGTGTCTGTCAGCGATGCAGCTCCTGTCAGACTGTCTGTCTGAACAAGGCAGGCCGGATATCGGCTGCTTGACATCGGCGCAAAGTAACGTGCCACATTTCACTGTTGGTAACGGCGTTATAACATTTTAAATATTAATTAATTTGATTACCTATTACTGGGAAAAAGTAATGGCGTTAGTAAAGCCGTTATTTGTTACTCATTAGTCCCAATACTGGTTATGAATACTGAGGTTGTGAAAGACTTTCAAGTGTTAACGTAAATAGGAACAGCATCTATTAAGGGCAGAATAATCTCTACGATGCAGTCTACCCCAGTGTCCTAGATGTCAGAGTTATTATGTTCTAGGCGTTTATGCTTATGTAAGGTGAGTGCTTCTTTGTTTAAAATGTGAGTCTACTCTTTAAATGGGCGAGATGTGATGATACGCGTTTACAGGCCACCGTAGTCGCAGGAGTGTGATCTTGAATGTCTATGGTGAATTCACTCTGTCTATGTGCTGTTAATAAATAGCTACTGAGCGCCGCAGCAAGTCCACCGAGTCCTTGTCTTTCACATATGAGTAAAACTCATGACAAAACCCCTCTGTTTCAGCCCTACTCAGATCAGCCTGTTTCAGTGTGTATCTTATGAGCTCCATGCACACCCCATTCATGTTTATTCTGTTTATTCTGCAGGAGTTTCCTGCAGATGTTAAAGACCAGCGCCTCCTCAGGAAGTGCAGCCTGCTCTGTCCCTTCCTATTCAGGTGGTCGTTGTGGATCCTCCAGTCCAGTTTGCCACAAGCCAAAGTACTCACCTCAGCTCCCCTGATCAAAACTGGCTGTGGTCTTGGTCTGGACTTCTCAAAGTCAATGACCAGCTCCTTTGTCTTGGTGTTGAGCTGTAGATGGTTTGTGTGGCACCAGACAGCAAAGTCCCTCACTAGGTTCCTGTGCTCCTCCTCTCTGTCGTCCCTGATGCATCCAACCATCACCAGTTCATCAGACACAACCCTTTCCTGACCTGCTGCTTTCCTGGGGTGAAGCTACCTCAGCTGTCCCCTGACCTGGGCTACAGTCACATATGGAGGTGGATGTGTCAAGGTGGGTGAGGAGGAGGGGAGGGCTTCTGATGTGATCTCAAAGGGAGGGAGTCTGAGGGAGAGGGTGGTGGTGATGGGGGAAGGGGTTACAGACTGGTGTCTTCTCCATTGTCCCCCTACTATCACTGGCCTTTGTGTTGTGGCCTGTGGTGGTCTTTTACACCATCACAGACCTCCCTCATGCCATTCCCTTTCAGCTTCTGCTCCACCTTTCCCCTGTAGCTGTCACATCAATATTGGGTTGAATATCCAATATCTTGTCCTCTGTTAAGGATTTTGACATAGTAATACTTGATAAGTATGCAGTAAAAGTACTTCATAGCATGTAGTCTGAAAAGTACGAAGTCCAACAGTAGATGTGAATAATGGACTACTTGTGGGAAACAAGATTTTTATTTCACATCAAAGTTGGGGGAAATATCCTTAATCTTGACCTCTGTTTAGGATTTTGACAAAGGATTACTTGAAAAGTACATAGTAAAAGTACTTCATACTATGCATAGTGGTAGACTGGGAGGTACTAAGTTCAAGTGTATGTGAATCATGGACTACTCATGGGAAACAAGTTTTTTATGCCACAACAAATTTGGATGTAGTATACTTAATCTTACTGTTTTGGATTTTGACAATGGATTACTCAAAAAGTACATAGTAAAAGCACTTCATATTGTACAGGTAGTCTAGAAAGTACGTGACTAATTACTGTTTTCTTCGTGGGTCTGATTGTGAGACCCACACTCGCTCCCCCCAACTCGTCAGAGTAGCGATCACCATAAGTATCTGTAGATTCGCACATTAGAAAAAGTCGTGCGGCTGGTTTGACCAAGCAAACACAAACCACAGCTGGCTTAACCCCAGTTAAACACTGCAAACAGAGCCTGGTCATCAGCAGCGAGCCACACAGAGGCTGCTGCCTCCGGAGCTCGGTATAAAGGGACACTAGCTCTAATAAGACAAGCTCCTCTTCCATCCTGGAAAAAGCTTGAATTTATTAGCCGGCTGTGCTGTGGCAGTGATGTTAGAGTGATGCCTGATGTGTTTCAGTTAAGCCAATCAGAGACAAGTAGCATGGACCAACCCTTTCCGGTTTCTTGAAATGTTTTTCGTGATCCCTGAAACGTTTTTTCAGATTGTGAAATGTTTTTGTGTTTTGTGAAATGTTTTTGCGCATTCTTAAATGTTTTTGCGCATTCTTAAATGGTGTTGCGCATTCTTAAATGTTTTTGTGCATTTATAAATGTTTTTGTGTATTGTAAAATGTTTATGCGCATTCATAAATGTTTTTGCGTATTCTTAAATGTTTTTGCACTTTCTTAAAAGTTTTTGTGCATTCTTAAATGTTTTTGCGCATTCTTAAATTTTTTTTGCATTCTTAAATGTTTTTGCACATTCTTAAATGTATGTGCACATTCTTAAATGTTTTTGTGCATTCATAAATGTTTTTGTGTATTGTGAAATGTTTTTGCGCATTCATAAATGTTTTTGCACATTCCCAGGTGTTTTTGCATATTTTTAAATGTTTTTGCGCATTCTTAAATGTTTTTGTGCATTCATAAATGTTTTTGTGCATTCATAAATGTTTTTGCACATTCTTAAATTTTTTTTGCATTCTTAAATGTTTTTGCACATTCTTAAATGTATGTGCGCATTCTTAAATGTTTTTGTGCATTCATAAATGTTTTTGTGTATTGTGAAATGTTTTTGCGCATTCATAAATGTTTTTGCACATTCCCAGGTGTTTTTGCATATTTTTAAATGTTTTTGCGCATTCTTAAATGTTTTTGTGCATTCATAAATTTTTTGTGCATTCTTAAATGTTATTTGTGCATTCATAAATGTTTTTGTGCATTCATAAATGTTTTTGCACATTCCCAGATGTTTTTGAGTATTTTTAAATGTTTTTGCGCATTCTTAAATGTTTTTGTGCATTCATAAATGTTTTTGTGCATTCTTAAATGTATGTGCGCATTCTTAAATGTTTTTGTGCATTCATAAATGTTTTTGTGTATTGTGAAATGTTTTTGCGCATTCATAAATGTTTTTGCACATTCCCAGGTGTTTTTGCATATTTTTAAATGTTTTTGCGCATTCTTAAATGTTTTTGTGCATTCATAAATGTTTTTGTGCATTCTTAAATGTTATTTGTGCATTCATAAATGTTTTTGTGCATTCATAAATGTTTTTGCACATTCCCAGATGTTTTTGCGTATTTTTAAATGTTTTTGTATGGAATCAGATTTGTGCCAATGGAATAAAGCAAAACTTTCTAGAATAAAGCAAAACTTTCTAAAACTCAAACGAACAAAATGGATTTAATCAAAAATAAAACGTACTCAACCAAAAAAATTCTTGTCAAAAGCAAAAAATATCACTCATTGTGAAAACTGTTTGACTTTTTTTCTGAATTGTTTCCATTGCTTCATTCTTTCTTCTCTCTCTCTTTTGGTTTTGATTCCAGCTTTTTTGGTTTTGCTTCTCGGTTTTTTGGTTTTGATTCCAGCTTCTTTGGTTTTGCTTCTCGGTTTTTTGGTTTTGATTCCAGCTTCTTTGGTTTTGCTTCTCGGTTTTTTGGTTTTGATTCCAGCTTCTTTGGTTATTCTTCTGACACAAACCTCGTGTGGGGCGGGTTCTATGAGGCGTTCCTATTGGCTGATGAGTTTTGAGTGTCACGGCTGTGAACCGGATGTTATTTAGGGCAGAGCACAGCAGAGAACAGCAAAACAAAACAAGTCCTGTGTTCGTGTTCTTCAAACATACCTTAGGTAAGTATTGTTCACTGCATGGTATCCAGAAAGGTAAAAGCACTTTTAGTAAAAGTAAAGCTAAGTCTTGCTTTGTAGTGAACTATCGTCCTCTCGTCTGTTGTGCTGGCCTCTGAACACAGAAGCTAATGCAGTCGAGGTCGGCTGGCCGGTGCTGTGCTTTACCTTTCTGGATACCATGCAGTGAACAATACTTACCTAAGGCATGTTTGAAGAACACGAACACAGGGCGACACCACGACTCCTCACCGTGGATGTATTATTTGAACTGGATGCCGAACGGAAACATGTTCATGTGCTGGGGGGCTCACCCAGCGCATACCATAGACATATGTACATAGACGCCTCATTGACTGGCACTGCCTATTGGAGCTGACATAGCAACGGCCGCCATCTTGGAGGGTCTCACATGCGACCTCAGTGCGTTTAATTATACTGAGAAAGTGTTATGCCCAACTATTATGAGCATAACTCAGCGAATTTTCACCCGATTTTCACCACGGATAAGGTTTTTACAAACAACAGAGATGCACTCAAAACAAAGGATGCTGTGACACATTAAAATACTTTTTATTATGCTCTTATTCTGTTGCAATGACACAGTACAGTGAGACGAACAGACAAAACGTATGAGCGCCAACATTTTTGTGGTCATATTTTATATATATATATATATATATATATACACATATACACATATATACATACATACATATATATATATATATATACACACATACATATATATATACATGTGTATATATTTTACATGTATATATATGTAAATATATATATGTGTATATATATGTATATATATGTGTATGTGTATATATGTATATATATATATATATATATATATATATATATATATATATATATTAAAATAATTATAATGATAATATCTTAGAAAATATTAACTATCATATTACAAATGTGTGAAGTCGGCATTGTGAATTTCTTTATATGTACGTAGATATGACCACACACATATATATATATATATATATATATATATGTATATATAGATATACACACACACATACATATACATATATATATATATATATATACATATATATATATATATACATATATATACATACACACATATATACGTATATATATATACACACACACACACACACACATATATATATATATATATATATATATATATATATATAAAATATGACCACAAAAATGTTGGCGCTCATACGTTTTGTCTGTTCGTCTCACTGTACTGTGTCATTGCAACAGAATAAGAGCATAATAAAAAGTATTTTAATGTGTCACAGCATCCTTTGTTTTGAGTGCATCTCTGTTGTTTGTAAAAACCTTATCCGTGTGAAAATCGGGTGAAAATTCGCTGAGTTATGCTCATAATAGTTGGGCATAACACTCCTTTCTCAGTATAATTAAACGCACTGAGGCCGCATGTGAGACCCCTCCAAGATGGCGGCCGGTTGCTATGTCAGCTCCAATAGGCAGTGCCAGTCAATGAGGCGTCTATGTACATATGTCTATGGTATGCGCTGGGTGAGCCCCCCAGCACATGAACATGTTTCCGTCCGGCATCCAGTTCAAATAATACATCCACGGTGAGGAGTCGTGTGTCGTCCTGTGTTCGTGTTCTTCAAACATGCCTTAGGTAAGTATTGTTCACTGCATGGTATCCAGAAAGGTAAAGCACAGCACCAGCCGACCTCGGACTGCATTAGCTTCTGTGTTCAGAGGCCGAGCACAACAGACGAGAGGACGATAGTTCACTACAAAGCAAGACTTACCTTTCCTTTACTAAAACTTCTTTTCCTTTCTGGATACCATGCAGTGAACAATCCTAACCTAAGGTATGTTTGAAGAACACGAACACAGGACTATTACACGACTCCTCACGTTTTGGTTGTTTTGCTTTTTGTTGTTCTCCGCTGTGCTCTGCCCTGAATAACATCCGGTTCACAGGGTTGATACTCAAAAACTCATCAGCCAATAGGAACGCCTCATAGAACCCGCCCACACGAGAGGTTTGTGTCAGAAGAATAACCAAAGAAGCTGAATCAAAACCAAAAACCGAGAAGCAAAACCAAAGAAGCTGAATCAAAACCAAAAAACCGAGAAGCAAAACCAAAAAAGCTGGAATCAAAACCAAAAACCGAGAAGCAAAACCAAAAAGCTGGAATCAAAACCAAAAAAGCTGGAATCAAAACCAAAAAACCAAGAAGCAAAACCAAAAGAGAGAGAGAAGAAAGAATGAAGCAATGGAAACAATTCAGAAAAAAAGTCAAACAGTTTTCACAATGAGTGATATTTTTTGCTTTTGACAAGAATTTTTTTGGTTGAGTACGTTTTATTTTTGATTAAATCCATTTTGTTCGTTTGAGTTTTAGAAATTTTTGCTTTATTCTAGAAAGCTTTGCTTTATTCTAGAAAGCTTTGCTTTATTCCATTGGCACAAATCTGATTCCATATTTTTGCGCATTCTTAAATGTTTTTGTGCATTCTTAAATGTTTTTGTGCATTCTTAAAACCGCTTCGCATTCTTAAATGTTTTTGTGCATTCTTAAAACCGCTTCGCATTCTTAAATGTTTTTGTGCATTCTTTAATGTTTTTGCGTATTCTTAAATGTTTTTGCGTATTTTGAATTGTTTATTCGCATTGACCTTCAGGGCCACCGTAGAGTATGGTTTGAAACCCTGCAGAGTATTGTTGCTTTAGTCTGTGTCCTTCCATTTATGACCACAGTTGACCATCCTATGATGGAGATTTCCAGCAAGTCTCAAAACAATAGAGCACCTATAGGATGTGGTGGAGCAGGAGATTCTCATTATGGATGTGCAGTGGACAAATCTGCAGCAGCCATGTGATATCGTATTGGAGATATAGACCAACATCTCTGAGGGATGTTGCATGACCTTGTTGAATCTGTGACATCGAGAATCAGGGCGGCACATAGATTAACAAACATCTCTCAGATAATAACTGGCCCCTAATAAAAGTTTTTTTTACAGTCAAATTCTTTTTCCAGACTATGATAAACAGCCATCTGTCTCTCTGCTCAAATATTCAACATCTATAAAATCTCCTTTAAAGGATTATCGGTCCCAGCTCAGATCAGTCCTTCAGTAGTTAGGGTCCTTCTGTGGATCTTAACAGTCTGCCCTCAAACAGTGGGTGCTCTCTCTGCAGCACTTTGATTGATGGATCAAATTACTTAACATGTTTCTTCCACTCAAGCGTCAAACTTTGATCTCACAGTGTGATCTAAAGATTATCATTCACACTCTAAAACATTCTGGCTGAACAAACAGTATGTTCTGTTCAGCTTTGTTCTGGATCTACACCAGCGTACATGCAGAGCCAGCACATCTTTGCTGCCATTAAAATAACGATCACACTGATCAAACAGGCCTGCACAAGAACACCACTTGTTTATTCAATCAAAGCTATTACAGTTTCTCACACAAAGCTGTTTAGGTTATTTTCCAGGAGTTTCTGCCTTGATTGAATGGTGGAGATATAGTCGATGGAGCCTGAGTGAGATGAGGAAGATGCAGCAAAGGGTACAGACCCAGGTTTGTGTCCGTGAAGAACCACGGATAATCAGTGAGTCAATGTTCCCTGCAGGTGTCAGCTGAGGTAAACAGGTTCAGTTTTGTATGAATAAAAATTGACAAGTCCATGTTGAAGCTCCACAGAGTGTCCAGAGCTGATGGACACTCTTTTTGCCTCATGCTGGTAAAGAGCGCTATCACCTGAAATGCAGCTTTGGTCATCCATTATCTCCAGTCTTACAAATACGAAACTAAGCTAAATAAATAAACAAATGTGTAATTTTCTGACAGTGAAATGTGCATGTAATGGTCACAGATCAGGAAGTGGACCTCTGTGTGGGTGCATTCAAACCCTCTACCACATCAGCACAGCTTCAGAGGACTACTCATAGACCAACCAAAACATCTTCCAGTGAAAAATATTTAATATCTGCTCCAGAAGACTGCAGAGCATAATCTGTCCTCAGGCTCAGCTTGACCTCCAGCCTCTACAGTCCTCCATACAGGAGCAGCCAAACTTTCTTTTTAGTCAGTATATCGAGTTTATAGAGTTATGAAACTAATGCCTCTGTACAACCAGTAAGGATGAACAGGACCTTCAGGGAGGAGACTGACTGTTTAATGAGTTATTTTAAGTCCTTGTCACGGTAAAAGTCCGTGAATATCATGGACAGAATTTCTAGACACAGCCAGGACCTTGAGGGTGTCAGATTTGTTTTTATACCTGTTTGTATACCTGTTTTTAAGCACTTTTTACTCATATTCTTTGGAAGGTGACCTTTCGTGTCATGAAAGGTGTCCTTAAATGAAATGTATAATTATAATTATAATTATAACTATATTTGGAATTATAATTATAATTATAATTATTATTATTATAATTATTATTATTATTATTATTATTATTATTGTTATTATTATTAGTTTGTGGTCCTGTTGACTCTCTCAGACCGTGACCTGCAGCTTGGAGGATGGAGTGCCCTCTCCAGGTCGGGAATGAGATTCCAACCCCAAGTGGAAGACTTTAATTGTCAAGGGAAGAATTGGTGGATGAAGTGGCCATGGCAAGGGAGGTCTGGGCTTGTCTGCTTAAGCATCTAAGCAGATGGATGGGTGGAATTTTCGAAAAAGAAAAATGGCACGTATTCTTGTGATAACGAGGTTGTAAAATTGCCTCCTACTCTTTCAAATCTAGTGATGGAGCTCTACTGAAACAGTTTAAAATCATACTAATAACCACTGGTTTAGCAGACGTTAGCCTGTTAGCTCACTGTGCCAGTGATGTCCCTTGTAGGAGCAGCAAAGAAAAATCCAGCCTGTCCCTATTTCATGTAAATAGTGGGGACAGGCTGGATAGAGACAGAGGGGACTTGATATGATTTAGCCTGTGGACTTAAATGTTAGTCCTCATCTTCATCTTCACCCAGGGTTAGAAGATGCAAAACAGCAGCAGTGACCAGACTGACCAATAGCTGCTTGCTACAGTTTCACCAGCTTCAGTCCTAATGCAGGACTAAATCCACCAGCTGTTTCATTTCTAAACACTGACATCCCTATAGGTTTTAGATTCAGGAAACAGCTTAAAACATATTTTTTAATTTTGAGTCATTTTATTCAACTTTAACCTTACTAACTTTGACTGACTTCAAGTCTTCAGGCAGTTTCCTCTGAGCTGTCTGTCAAAGTCAAGAACTCAACGAACTTCAGTACTGAAACAAAAAGAGCTGAATCAAATCATCACCATCACAATTAAAGATTCACACCATGATCCCAGTTTTGATCCAGTAATGAGGATGATTTCGGCTGTATCAGGAGATTGTTCTGTCAAAAACTTGGAAAGTGGGGCAAGACAGTCAGAAGATTTGAAGGCAAGAGGCCGCTGGCTGGAGCAAAGGCTGGACTTCCCTCGAAATCCATGTAAAAGGCACATAGTCAAGTTTTCCCTTCATATAGCTGTCATGAAAGCTTTGGAGAGCGAATTTGGGTCCAATCTGTGGCTCTTTTCCCTCAGGACATTACTCAGACCCCCTCCACATCTCCCCTTCACAGTTCTACCACAAAAGGCTGAGAGCCCCTGAATAAATCTGAAAGAAAACTGAAAAAATTTCCTACCTGTGCTGCTCTGGATGGTTCTTACAGTGGTGGCAGATGTTCGAGGTGGAGACGACGGCAGCAGGAGCAGCGGCCTCCCCCCCTCGCCCTCCTCCTCTCCTGCACAGCCCTGATCAATGGCCCTCACGTAGCTGTGGCTCCTCATCCGGAAACATCCGGGCATGGGCAGAGTGTCCATGGTGTCCATGCTGTCCATGGCCGCCTCCATGGCCTGGGACTGTAAGGCGCTGTAGACCTGCTCACACACCTGCTCGATCTGCCCGTTCAGCTCCAGCTCGCTCAGCTGGATGATGACACGTGACGACAAGACCAGGGACAAGAGAGAAGGAACTATAAGAGGAAGGGCCAAGCCTCAGGTTAAGCTGCTTTAAAGTCAGTAATTACTACATCTAGCACTAAGTTAAGGCTGATTTAACCTATGATTTAAGAAAGCTCATCACAATGCACTATGGACATGCTAGTGTTGCAATACAACTGGTGACCGTGCTAACTGATGACTGTAGCATCTAAGACCGTTATTTTAGGAAACGAGAAGTGTCCCAATGAATGCATATGGTGATGTCGCTCCAAGACATAGGTACTCGCTGGCCACGTCATTGGGTTCACCTCTTCTCTTGGTTAACTTAAAGAGCTAAGTCAATCACATGGATGCAACCTGGTGCATTTAGACAAAGACGACCTCTTGGATTTCAACCAAAGAATCAGAAAAGAGAAAGAAGGTTATTTGAGTGACTTTGAGCATGAGTTGGTCTAGGAGTTCCACACACAAATTTCTCTTAGGTTTAGAGAGAATGGTCTGAAAAAGAGACGATACCCAAGAGATGATAGAAACGTATCAGGAACTTGAATAACTAATTCTTAATTCAGACAGAGTTCAGAGGTCATTGTGCTGGGCCCTCGACACCTTAGAGAATCCTTTCCTAATGATTTATCTGCCATAGATGGCCTTAGCATGGCACCAAGCACAACTCTTAGCAATCCTGGGGTTCTATTTGATCAGTGTTTATCCTTTAAGACTCACACGAAGCAAATTTCAAGAACAGCCTTTCTTCATCTTCGTAACATCGCTGAAATCAGGCCTATCCTGTCCCAGAGCGATGCTGAAAAGCTAGTCCATGCTTTTGTACCTCTAGACTGGACTATTGTAATTCTCTTCTTTCAGGCTGTCCCAGCAAGTTGCTTAAGACGCTTCAGCTGGTCCAAAATGCTGCAGCACGTGTACTGACTAGAACTAGGAGAAGAGACCACGTTACTCCTGTATTAGGTTCTCTGCATTGGCTTCCCATTAAATATAGAATAGAATTCAAGATTCTTCTTCTCACCTATAAAGCTGTCAGTGGACGGGCACCAGTTTATCTTAAAGAGCTTGTAGTGCCGTACAACCCCTCTAGAACACTATGCTTCCAAAATGCTGGCCTGCTCGTGGTCAATCTCCAGAAGCAGTATGAGGTAGAGCCTTCAGTTATCAGGCTCCTCGTCTCTGGAACCATTTACCAACCACAGTTTGGGAGACTGACGCTCTCTCCACCTTTAAGGTTAGACTTAAAACATTCCTCTTTGATAAAGCTTTCAATTAGGGACCAGCTTATACAGTAGTCCATACTTTGGACTCATAGTTAAGATGCAATAGGACTGTCGGGGGGGATCTAGCACATTGGGCTCCATCTCTCTCTCACACTCTCTCTCCACATCTTCCTTTGGCCCTTTTGTTTGCTCCTGTACTCGTCTCTGGCTCTTGTCTTGTAGGTGGTCTGGGATCCTTGGTGTAGACCGCCTGCTGCTGTGGAGTCACGAAGCCTCAAGAACTACAATTACAAACATGACACATATTTGGCCATTTCATTAGGAACATTCCATTCCCATTATCATTATAGCTGTTAATGTAGATATTAGATCTCTCTATCCATGGTTGATACATCTATAGTAACTATTTCTGTCACCTCATTTGCATGAGGTCCCTCTTGAAAATGGGATGTCACATCTCAAGAGGCCTTTGATGCATTTATACTCAACAGAGACAGATATGGTAGGGATGCACCTGTGGACTGGGCACCCATGAGTTCATCACTACCATAAAATTCTTATTTTCAGTAAGAATATCATCGATTGAACTTCCATAAAATGATCACCACAACCATTTAGACATGAGGCACCTCCTAAATACGAGATGTAGCATCTCAAGAGGCTAACCTCCAATAAATCAGACAACAGGTCTATGGTTCATGGATCTGTCACTAACTTTAGTTCTGACTTTAGTCCATATGTCTCCTCTTACCTCCCTTCCTTTGCCCTCACACCCGACACAGGGTTGCTGTTCATCATGAGACTGGGATCCACATTCAAGATTTCCTGCTGCTTAACAGAAGGTTTTTTCTTGAGCCATGATTGAAGGATTCATGATTGGCTATATGGATTCATGTTGTGTGTTGGATGTATATATTTGTATATATATGTACGCTTGCAAGAAATAGTATGTAAACCCTTTGGGATTACTTGGATTTCTTCATAAATTTGTCATAAAATATGTTCTGATCTTCATCTAAGTCACATCACAAGACAACACAGTCAGCTTAAACTAATTCTGCACAAAAAATTATAGGTTTTCATGTTTTTATTCGACACACTGTAAACAGTCATAGTGCAGGGTGGAAAAAGTATGTGAACCTTTGGATTTAATAAGTGGTTGACCCTCCTTTGGCAGCAATAACCTCAACCAAACATTTCCTGTAGTTGTAGATCAGACCTGCACAACGGTCAGGAGGAATTTTGGACCATTCTCTGGTACAAAACTGTTTCAGTTCAGCAATATTCCTGGGATGTCTGGTATGAATCTCTCTTTTGAGGTCATGCCAATAGGTCTCTCAATAGGGTTGAGGTCAGGACTCTGACTGGGCCACTCCAGAAGCCGTATTTTCTTCTGTTGAAGCCATTCCACTGTTGATTTACTTCTGTGCTTTGGGTCGTTGTCCTGTTGCATCACCCATCCTCTGTTGAGCTTCAGTTGGCGAACAGATGGTCTTAAGTTTTCCTGCAAAATGTCTTGATAAACTTGGGAATTCATTTTTATGTTGATGACAGCAATCCGCCCAGGCCCCGAGGCAGCAAAGCAGCCCCAAACCATAACGCTCCCTCCACCATATTTCACAGTTTGGATGAGGTTTTGATGTTGGTGTGCTGTGCCTTTTTTTCTCCATACATAGCGTTGAGTGTTTCTTCCACACAACTCAATTTTGGTTTCATCTGTCCACAGAATATTTTGCCAGTAGTGCTGTGGAACATCCAGGTGCTCTTTTGCAAACCTCAAACGTGCAGCAATGTTTTTTTTTTTTTTTGGACAGCCATGGCTTCCTTGGTGGTGTTCTCCCATGAAATCCATTCTTGTGTAAAGTTTTAGGTATTGTAGATTTGTCAACAATAATGTTAGCATGTACCAGGGATTTCTGTAAGTCTCCAGCTGACACTCTAGGATTCTTCTTCACCTCATTGAGCATTCTGCGCTGTGCTCTCACAGTCATCTTTACAAGACCACCACACCTTGGCAGAGTAGCAACAGCGCTGAACTTTCTCCATTTGTAGACTGTCAGTCTTACCGTGGACACATGGACATCAGGGCTTTTAGAGATACTTTTGTAACCCTTTCCAGCTTCATGCAAGTCAACAATTCTTGATGGTAAATCTTCTGAGAGCTCTTCCGTGTGAGGCATGGTTCACATCAGGCAATGCCTCTTTAGAACAGCAAACTCACAATTGGCGTGTGTTTTTTATATGGCAGGGCAGCTTTAACCTACACATCCTACCTTATCACATTGATTGGACCCAAGGTTGGCTGACTCTTGGCTCCAATTAGCTCTTGGAGAAGTAAGCCTCAGGGTTCACATACTTATTCCACCCTGCACTGTGACTGTTTACATAGTGTGTTGAATAAAACAAGAAAAATTATATTTTTTGTGTGGTATTAGTTTAAGCAGACTGTGTTTGCCTAGTGATGTGACTTAGATGAAGATCAGAGCATATTTTATGACCAATTTATGCAAAAATCCAAGTAATCCCAAAGGGTTTAGCATACTTTTTCATGCAGCTGTATATATGTATCTTATATATGTATATGCAGTATGTATCTAGGCATATATGTGTATCCATAAAATGAAAAGTTTTATGCTCTATTGTAAAGTGTCTTGAGATAACACTTGTTATGAATTGGCGCTATACAAATAAAGATTGATTGATTGATTGATTGGTTGATTGATTGATTGATTGATTGATTGATTGATTGACTGATTGATTGTTTTACTGAAAAATAAGCCATGAATCTAAGTTGAGTCCAACGTGCGATAGGGTGAAACTTTTCACAGCACTGGTTGTCTCTGCATTTGGCATTATTTTATAGAAAGTGTAAATGGCTGTCCTGCTGCATGTATGCATCAGATAGCAGTACTACATGCTTGCCTCTGGTTCAGACCTAACAAAGGAAGTTTCTTTGGTATAGGCTTACAGCTTACACTCACACACCACCAGATAGCTCTGACTCTCTCCTGCACCTCAGTTTTCACAGAAGTTTTTTCCCTTTCGGTTTTGACCAGCTGAATCTTGTTCTTCATAAAGGTTACCCCGTGCACAAACAGTAAAAAAAACATTATCAACACTTGGATCAAAATCACTCAAATCTGATTCAGGATTGGTTTTCTGCAATGTTGAGTTTTCCTGAGTAATGTGAAACAACAGATGGATTACTACCACAGGCAGAAGAACACAGAACCATTTGCAACATAGTTGAGTGGCTCATGCTGGTGTAAAACTCACAATTATGTGTAATGACTGTACCTCCCCACAGCAGCATACCTTTCCAGCTCTCAAGGCTTGTTCTTCTCAAAGGCAGAGCTGGGAGCCTTAAAGCCCCTTTTCCTGATTGTTGTCTAGCAGCTGATCACAAAAAAACACTAAATATTCCTCTGAGAGTCACATAGACTTTGTAAGCACACAGTTTAGCTCTGCAGCTGTTCAGCTGATATAAGACAGCTTTCGTTTCTTTCAAACCACACAGAAGTGTTAGCATGACTTTTTGTCACATGACTGGCATTGAGTCCTGGGATGAGTCCATTTCACGTGCACAAATCCCACATTGCAATGAAAAAATATGTACTGTTCAGCTCTCATACCTGTGATTAACAAACTATTAGATTGAAATCTTTAGATACCAAGTCATAACAATAAAAGAACAAAAAAGAGATGAACTTTCTGTCAAACTTCAAATCTGCAATCAAATTCCATCATAAATTCAACACAGATTTCCCTTACATCCTATAAACCAAAACCAATGAGCAAACTTTTGTGTAGCATCATTCTTTCATCCTCCCCAAGTTTAAGTCTTATATTTGATTTAATTTATTTAATTTGTCTTAAACTGAAAAAGAGATCAGAGCAAGACAGTATTCAACATACATTTGAACATATCCATCAAATTAATTACAAAAAACAAAAGCACAAACACATGAATAACACAACATCTAAGGTGAGAGGGGACAGAAAGAAGCAGAGCACTGATCTGTCCTGTACCGTATTTGTTCTCTGTGATATCAGAATACTCAGATAATTAATCAATGACTAGACTAAACTTTGGACACCGCTAGAGAACTGAAGATATGCTCCAATTGTACCTTATTTAATTACTGGACACTAAAATGAACATTTCGTTATGCATTCATTTCTACTGGTCAGTAATGGTAACACCAAATGAATTAGGTCTCCTGTTTGATGTCATCGTAATTGTTTCTGCTTTCAAACAAACTTTTCATTTAACTGAAAAACCTTTATCTAATAAACAGCGATGACAAAACAAAAACATTGTGTAGGAGGATTTGGAGGAGGGCTGGATCCATGCAGGGGAGGATATTCAAACTGTTTAAGGGCAATTTGGTCTGTTAATGGATTGATTCAGGTCAAGGGTCAGTGAAGCAGGTATCAAGGTTTAAGATGAGGTTCATGGGGGGCAAGTGAAGGCTGATGGGCCCAGTGAGGTTTCAGGTGCTCAGGTTTCAATGAAGGCTTTTTAAGCGAGGAGGAAGTTCAAAACACCTTCAGCTTGGTTATTTTGTAAAATGTTCAGCTAAAGATCATATCCTACAGCAGGCAGAGTGCGTGGCCTTATGTTGTTATGTCACAGCAGGCGTAACTAAGACAACAAATGATGCTCTGCATCATGATACTGAAGTTTGCCAGCTAAGCTAACAACAAAAGGAGATGTGATTTAAAAGAGATGGTCCAGTGTCTCATATATGAGTATCCAGATGATTATACTTCTCATAGTTTGCAGGCTTGATGATTTAAGGTTAAACAAACTGTGCATGATGAAGACGGGCTTTTAACGCTCACCACTGTCTACAGAAGACAACAGAGGACACTAGATAGCATGTTAACTTATTACAGCATAACACCTGTCCACAGAGAAACTCTCTGTGATGGGTTAAAGCAGAGAGCATTGAGAGCTGGACTAAACGCTGAAGTAAACTAGTTCCTGAGTCAGTCCATGTTGTTGAGTCCTGTGATGACCTGCTGTAGAAGCTCAATGACGTTCACATGTTGATATTTCATGGATGTTGTGCCTGAGCACTGACTCTGTGAGATCAGGACGCTATGTGAAGTCAGTCTGGTTACCTGGTAGCTAAGATGCAGTAATTATGACTGCTGCTGCATCTTAAACTACAGTGGTGTGATGAGTTAACTCATCACTCTTTTTGTGCTGGTCAATTGTGTCCTCATTGCAAATGAACACGTCCATTGAAAGCAAACAAAAACCACCTATTTCAGGTGAGCTTGGCAGTTTGTATTGAAACAAGGTTTGATTGGAGTATTCATATATATTAAATCAAACTTGGCAGATCAGATCAGAACAACTCTCTAGCTGTGTGTGATAGCTTCAGCCGAGGAGCCATTAAATCTGGAGTGAAGTGTTTTTTATTTCTATTTTTCGATAAGCAGGAGTCTGAATGAAACTAATTCTTATTTATTTTTAGTTTCGTATCTTACACTACTTGTTCTGCTCTAATCTTCATATATTGAACTTAAATGGCTTTACATCAACCCTTTTTTATTAGTTGAAAATGATGAAATTAAACCAAACACTGTAATAGTGATGCCGTGGTAAAAAACGGTTAAAACAGAGTGGATGCAACCTACTCAAATTTTGACACAAAACTGTTTTTCTTACAGACTTGAATCTTATCTGCTGTACTTTGGATTATTTCTTTAGTTAATTTTTGGGAACCTTCTTCCATACTTCTGACACCAAACCCTACATTGCATTTATTTACCGGCAACAACAAAAAAACAGTTTTTAGCCTGCAGTAACTTTTAAACAGTGCACTCTTCTCTTTTCAGACTGACCTTGACCTAAGTTTTGGGCTGAAGCTTAAATCTATGCAAACCTGTATGCATCTGCTGACATGATGGATTCTCAGAGTAAAAATTCTGCAGAGCTTCTCAACCAACCTGACTGATGGTGCTCATGGCCCGCATGTAGCTTTCATTGCGTGAGCGGTATTGGGGTGAGGACAGCAGCGATTTGGGGTCCAGGAGGGTTTTGGGGTCCAGGGTATCCAGGCTTCTATTGATTGAAACCTCACTCACCGCTCGCAGGTAACTGTGGCTCCTGATCTGCAGCTTTGGTGAGTGCTCCGTCGAGATCCTGAGAGGGAGACAGAGAGTTAGAGACAAGCTCACTCTTCAACATGGCTGATACATGCTAACGTAATAATAAATGTTATAAAGCATCAACAAATCTGTAGCTGCTCCAAAATGTGTGTTGAACTGTCAACAAATATGTGATAGTGGCCTGACAGTGTATTAAAATTAACATTTTAAATACATTTCAACAATAATCCATGCATCGCTCTGCTCTGACCAGCTGGCTTGAACTAACTAACTTCTGTTCAAGTAAATAAAAAACTTCAAGCAACGCAAAAATAACTTTTCAAATGTTTATATGACATTTTTGGGACCTTATCAAAATTTGGAAATCTGAAGATTTCACCTTTCCTCAAAAATCCATTAACCATAATGGCAGTGAACAACCAATTACAAATTACATATAAAGAAAGTAACAACTATTACATTTATGGGATAATTAAAATAAAAGCAGAGGATCTGTTTGAGGTAGTGGTTTATTGTATTCATATACTGTATTTAAATTAGAGATCCTTACAGCCAGAGGCATTTTAATTTATATTTTATACAAAAGAAAGGTACATGCTTAGTCTAAAATTACTAATCAATTAACCAGAAACCATTGATTACCATAATCAAGCCACTTTGTTGCAGCTTGGGCCTGTTATGAATTAAAAATACCCGGGGCGCTTCACAGAGTGCAACCCGAAGCAGCTCCACCTGACTCATCGTTTTAACTGCTTTTAAAGTTTTTTTTAACTGTTTTTAACCGTTTTTACCGTCTTGTGTGTGCGTGGAGGTTTTTGTCTGTTTAAAGTATGTGGACTTGGAGCTCATCTGCATAACTATTTGCACTTTTATGCCTCGTTATGCTGTCATGGACGCTTTGTCATGGAGCAGCCAGACACCACGGCATCCTTCAGAGCCGCATCACTGTCAGTCGGGAATTATTACTTTCTCTGTGGACCTCCGCAAAAGGAGACATCCTGGCGGGCATTCCAGCAGAACTGTTCAGGTCTTACAGGAGAGAAGCCATCTCTCCGGACGACCCGTCGCAAAAGAGTTGGGAGAGGAGGGGTACGTTAGAGATTGAAGCGCCTGAGCCTGGACAACCGCCGCCGGCATCCTCGGCTGCCAACGGTCCTGCTCTCCAACGTCCTGTCTATAAGGTAGACGCATTGGAGTCATGGGCCAAACTAAAGAAAGAAATAAAGGACACCTGCTTGTTAGTTTTCACTGAAACTTGGTTGTGTGTAACTGACCGGGGATGAGGACCTGATTATCAGTGGGCTTGGTATTCCATTCTGGACCGGTCCCTGGAGATCACGGGGAAGAGCCGAGGAGGAGGTGTGTGTCTCTACGTTAACCAGAGATACTGTAACACTGTTGTGGTACAGGAAAAGTTATATACCCCTGATATTGAATTGCTGACTGTCTCGCTGCGCCCTTACTATTTGCCGCGTGGATTTCAACAACTTATTTTCGAGCTTGATTACATTCAACCGCGAGCAAACGCCACCACAGCTCAGCTGATCACGGACATCACGCACAGACTCGATTCTATCTGCCCGGATGCGCCTAAATTCGTACTTGGTGATTTTAATCACTGCACTCTGAGCAGGACGCTGAGATTCTACGAACAGTGCATTACATACGCCACGACCAACAAAAATTCCACCATTGACTTGTGCCATGGCTCTCTGAGCGGCGCTTATAAGTCTGTGCCGATGCCTTCTCTTGGTGCATCATATCACAATAGTGTTTTTTTTGTCTCTGTAACAGTAACAGTCCTTCAGACGCCTTCAGTGTGAAGAGAAGAAGATTAAAATCTGGTCCGAGGACAGTATTTCATCCCTCCAGGCATGCTTTGAATGCACAGACTGGCATTGTTTCCTTGATTCCTGCATTGATGTTGATGAACTCTGTGACACTGTCTCCTCCTGTTTGTTTTTGCATTAACTCTGTTTTACCTACAAAAAGGGTTGTTATCTATCCAAAAAACAAACCTTGGGTAACTAAGGAACTTAAAATGGTTATAAACAGAAAGAAAAGGACTTTTTACACTGGAGATCTTCTTGAGAGGAGGGCTGTCTCTAGAGAGGTGAAGAAAGAAATTCTGAGAGCTAAGCTTAACTATAAAAACAAAATAGAAATGATCTTCAGCACTGGTGACATGAGAGCAGCCTGGCAAGGTCTGAAGTCTATGGCTGCTATTAATAAGAAAGCTGATGAGTCCAAGCAACACATCAGCATTAATGGTGTCATTGATATCGTCCTTTCAAACACATTTAATGCCTTTTTCTCTCAGTTTGAGAGGTCTGACTTCACCCACAATGTTACTAGGGTGAAGGATTCTCTCGTTCCTCAGTGTGATTATCAGATATGTCAGGATCAGGTGACAGCACTATTAAGGAAAACTAATGTTAGGAAGGCAGGTGGTTCTGATTCTATCTGTGGTCCCACTCTTCGTTACTGTGCGGACCAGCTCAGTGAAGTTTTCTGTTCACTCTTTCAGATGTGTGCCGATCAATGCCAGCTTCCTGCAATATGGAAAACTTAAACTATAATCCCTGTTCCTAAATCCAAAGCTCAAAAGAACTGAGCCAGTTTAGACCTGTTGCTTTAACATCATTGGTGATGAAAACCATTGAGAGAATTTTGAAAGAAGAGCTTGTGTCCTTGGTGGTTGGAAAATTTGACCCTTTACAGTTTGTGTAGCAGGCTGGTAAAGGAGTGGAGGATGCAAAACTCTTCATTTTAGACAACATTTTTAAGCATCTGGAGAAGCCAAAATCAAATGCTAGACTTTAATTCGCTGCCTTCTCTTCAACTTTTAATAAGGTGCAACCGCACATTTTAATTGATCGCCTTTCTTTTTCTTTTGAACTGCCTGATCAGTTCTTATTGTTAATTTTAAACTTTGTAACTGACAGGAAACCGCAGGTCATTGTTAATGGAGTCATGTCTGATGTACTCATGTCCAACACAGGCTCTCCCCAGGGCTGTGTTCTTTCACCTTTTCTTTTTACTCTGTACACAGACAGCTGCAGGTCTTGTCAAGAAGGAAGCTACCTGGTCAAATTCTCTCTGAAGACACAGTGCTGTTATCCCTCCTCCAAGGTTCAGAGTCTGATCATGGTAGTGCCCTTCCGGCTTTTATAGACTGGTGTGACAACAATTTCCTTGACTTAAATGTGTCAAAAACAAAGGAGCTTACTGTTGATTCATGATAAACATGTGGAGATTGTTGAATCTTACAAGTATCTAGGTACTGTGTTGGACTCTCAGACGAAGTTCAACTTAAACACTGAGAGCATTGCTAGTCGAAGTCAACAAAGAATCCACTTACTAAGGAAGTTGAAGTCTTTTAATGTCTGTGACATAATGCTGTGTATTTTCTATAGGTCCGTCATCGAAAGTCTTTTGACCTTTTCTTTTATCTGTTGGCTCAATGGTCTGTCTGTCAAAGAGAGATACAGCCTGTACAGCGTTGTTAAAATCTGCCCCAAAATAACAGGAGTCCAGCAGAGAGATCTGTGTTTTTTATGGAAGAGACAGGTGGTCAGAAAGATGAAAGGAGTTATTTCCCAACATGACCACATCTTGTATTCAGAGTTTACTTTAAAGCCCCCAGGCCGCCGCTTTTTTCCCCCAGCAGGAGAACAAACTGGTACTCGAAGCCTTTCATTCCTTCTGCCATTAGGCTGCTTAACCTTGATAGTAGTCTCATGGACTGATATATTGGTACTTTTTTTGTTTTTCGTTGTTTTAACTGTATGGGATCTTTAATGCACTGTTGAGCAGTGTTGGGCACGATACTGTAAAAAATTAGTTAGTTATAGTTGCTAGTTACTTTCCCAAAAAATTGATTGAATTACTAACAACATTACTCCTTCATAAATGTAATTAGTTACCAGGTAAAGTAACTGATGCGTTACTTTTCTGAAAAAGCTTTTTCTGCTTGAACTGTGTGTCTCTGTCTCTGTGTCCTGCCTTGGTGTTACCTGCTGCAGCAGCTCTGACATCATCAGTTCTCCAATGTGGCGTGCAGTGGAGTTTGTCTGATAGACCAGAATGGGAGCGAAGTGCTCTGCAGTAGCCTACATTTCAAGGGTGCCATGCAGCGCTGCGTTGGTGAAACGCCGGCACGCGCCAAGGCACTGGAGATTCGTTCAGGTCTATTTTCTGCGTGGCCGCTTCCTCTTAAACCTCGTAAATTCACTCTCGTTAGAAAGCACCAGACAGGAAGTCAATGTGTGGAGTATCCGGAAGTTTCAAAATGAAACAGAATGCATGGACGCTCAAACATAAATTTCCTCAATTGTTCGTCATTATCTCAAAACCAGAGACACGATCAGGTCAGCAGTCCATCAAAGGGTCCCAGAGACAACACGACACCATTGACGAAGAAAAGTGAATCGTAGAGGTACAGAAATGTATATAACATTTATAAGATATATGACATTGTATAGGCTACATGACTTCAAGCATCTTTTCTACAAGGATATAGGCGGATAGAAGTTGAATAAATCTCGAAGCTGTGTGGTTGGGACCAGCAAAGGGATCTTGGAGAAGCGAAGTGAGGCGATATTTATTTCTTTTCTCAGTCTATAACATGCTTTATGAGTGTGTGAGCCTGTGGCTCTCCGGGGACCAGCCCTCCCCCTACAGGGCTGAGCGTCGCGTGCGCTGCTCGGCGCACCGCTTTCAGTGGGGTTTGTCTGTCAGAGCAAGACCTTAACATCGGTAATGCTGCACATTACACTGTCAGTAACGGTAACGGCATTGTAACGCATGGAAAAGTAATTAATTAGATTACCAGTTACTGGGAAAACATAACGACATTGGTAACGCCATTATTTTTAACGCCGTTACTCCCAACACTGTTGTTGAGTATCTCCATGTTCTCTTTGACCTGCCACTAATTGTTAATGTGTATTGTAATCTGCCTGAACCTGATTACCAGAAGGGTCTGTTGAGGGCCGCTGTGTATCAGTGACCATCTTTGTCATGTACTGACTTTTTAAATTGTATTTATATTTTGTTCATTGTCTTCATTGTCAGTCTCTTTTTACCGTTTGTAGATGTATGTGTAGTCTAGGTGGACTGCAAAATCAGAATTGCCCATTGGGATAAATAAAGTTGTCTAAACTAAACTAAACTAAACTAAAATACAAAACATGAATAATTGGTTCAAGACATTTTGAGTTTGTTTGTGGGAAATTGACCAAAAGTGATTCACTTAGTGTTTTAACAGGGTGGTTTGAGCCAGAGGACTGTCAAGACTTTGAGAGAGAAACTCATTTTGTCTGTGAATTGAGTTGCTATAGTAGGGGAGCACGCTCCAGGCCTGTGGTGAACTCCATGCTCAAGAGGGCTAAGATGTAGATAGATAGATAGATAGATAGAGAGATAGATAGATAGATAGATAGATAGATAGATAGATAGATAGATAGATAGATAGATAGATAGATAGATAGATAGATAGATAGATAGATAGATAGATAGATAGAATGTGTCAAACACTTCATTGAGAAGAAAAAATGAAAAAGAAAATATATTGTAATTATGATCATACATGTATCCCTTTAGGTGCCCTGGTGAAAAACGTGCTGAAACAAGAAAATGTAAACAAGAAATCAAAACAGAATATCTTGTGTCTGATAACAGAAGACTGTGCTGTCACATCAGCAGAAGAACTCACAGTCTCTGAATGACAAAGCTGACCACTGTTGTGAAGCATGTTTGTTTAACTCTTACCCGAATATTATTGGTTGATGCTTGTGTAATAAGGTCAACTTGACTGTTTAAATGTGAGAAGCTTGGATGCACAATTCAATGCATTGCAAAGTTGCCTTTGTTGTAAACTGCTCAAACCCCTTCAAGTAAATGCTCAAAAGATCCCTTTCTCCTGTTGCTCTTTCTACATGGGCTTCCAAATCAGAGGAAGTTACCAACAAAATGTCTTCAGCAACCAGCTGCTTTACATAAATTTGACTTATTACTACACATTTAAAGAGCCCACATTCTGCTTTTAGACTCTCTTCTGTCCTTTGGTGTGTGAAGCATGCCTCCTCCACATAATAGAGTACTACTATGAACAAAACAATCAGCCTACAGCATTAGGACTTTTTTCCCTACCCTTAAGGTGCCAGTAGCTGCTGAAAACATCTGGTGGCGCTGGGAATAGATTTTTTTTTCTTTCTTTATTCTTTTTTTCCACTGAAGGGTGAAAGAAGGGGAAATAGTGACAGATAGACAGAAGTGCCGGAGATCACTGCCCAAATGCCCAAGGAGGCCCCCAGACCCCCTGCACAGAGCAGCAACCCACAGGCAGCCACCCATACCGAGGTCCCCAGCAAGCGACAGGCCCATGGATCCTGCACTACAGGCCACTGAGAGACAAAAGATCCAGCAGAGACCACCTGCTCCTGGGCGCTGCCCCAGGTCATCGGAGCCCAGCTGCACCTGATAACCACCGACACCATCCCACTAGCTAGAGATGGGCTCCCCAGCACAGAGTCATGGCCAGAAAAGGCCGAACCTCTCCAGCCGCACCCAGCCTAAACTAGTGATCCACCCCTTCCCCCCTTCTGTTATTCTGTATCTTTAGACAAAGATACATTATCATCCCTCCACCATGACTAAGTGCAGCTCTAAGTTTAATGTGGTGCATTAACACCAAAACTGGGGGGAAAACAGGTCAAGTGGGTGCCAACCAACCTGCCTCTCTCTGTCTGCCCTAAACAAGTGCATGTCATGTTGCGATGAGGGGAAAGGAGGAGGGAAGGGGCCGAAGGGCGGACAGCACGAAGGAGGCACGGGCGCAACCCCCACACCAAACCCCAGGGCCTGCCAAGGCACCACCATGGGAAGAGACCAGTGCCATCCCCAGATCCCACTGACCATACATAGATCCAGTAGCTCCGGGGAACAGGAGGCAAGCCACAGAATACCCCAGCATCCAAAGAGGCAGCTGCCAGGCCACTGGACCCCGCAGGGCAGTGGCTCAAGTCTGGGTACCTAGATGGAATGATGCCCCCGACAACCATCACCAGAGTATACTCATTGTCTTGGGGTCCCAGGGAACTGCTTCATTTTAAAGAGTAGAATAGAGGGAAAAGAGAGAAACAGAGCAAAGAGGCAGTGGTAGCTTGTCAATTGTGTGTGTGTGTGTGCATGGAGGGTATTGCCAGGCAGAAAAAAATAATAAATAAATCAATAAGTAGACCAGGCAAGATGAGATTTAGTTACTTGTGGTTTTAGGTCTGCAGAAAATCATGAAAAAGTGACTAGTGAGCTTGATGTTCTGCAGTGTTGTTGAGAGGGGAAGTTGGTTTCCAGGGAGATGTAGTGACAGAGGAGGTTTTTCCACTGGGCTAAATATAGGGAGTTCCTTCATTTCCAGTTTAAGAGGATCAAGCTTCCTGGGGCCAAGCCACTTGGAGAGGCCATGAAGATCACCAAATCACGGTCCATTGGAAAGTAATGACCTGGTAACCCTATTTATTTCTTCAGTTTAGTTATTGGCAATGCTTTTGTCTTGATCCTAAATATGACTGCTGGTGCTATCTGTGCAGATTGGTCCTTAGCATTGAACCACTAATGTCAACGTCCATTTCACACCAAACCCCAGATAATAAAAGTGAAGAAACTACAGCAGGTATCTGGAGAACATCTGAGTCAAAAAAATGAATTGTCACCTTATAAAAGAGAAAAAAAGTAGCCAAAGAGTGTTATAAATCCAACAATAATCTCGGGAGGGCCAGTTCACTCGGCTTCTCAGGAGCACAGCCTTCCTGGGGAGGTGAATATCACATCTGTGAGATTCAGCTGCACAACAAACATCAGTGTCTGGTTCTAGCCCAGTGCATTACCTCATGGCACCAAGAGATAATGATGACAGCCAATCTCTCACATCAAACTCTGAGCAGGAGCAGGACAACAGGGCCTGTTTGTGTGTGGGTGTCATTGGTGTGAACTGTTCTGTGAAGTGGACCCTGAACCGCTGATGGTGAGGAGTGTTTATGCACAAATCATGGAGCTTGAGCAGATTCTTCAGCGTCAGCTATATGCATGCTAATTAAGGACAATGTTAGCACATCCATTCATGAGCAGAGTGTGTGTGAGGCAGTAATAAGAGCCTCAGCAGCCGAGCAGCAGCCTGACTCCCTCAGCTCCTCGCTGTAATGACTTTCTTTCTATTTCCAGAGCTGTGAAAGCTTAATTACACAAAGCTGATATTTCTGGTTTCCTGCTGTCGATCACACGGCAGATTACACGTCTCCCAGGGGGAAAATTACCCAGCACACCTTTGGCTATAAGGCAAGACTGCTCCAAATGTACCTAAAAGTTTCTGGATAAATCCAGAATAAAAATATCTTCAAAAAGTGGAATGAGATCCTCTGAGCTGAATTTACAATAAATCAGGATATCTTTAGCTTCCTGGTGATTAGGGATATAAATAAAGGTTCACTGAACCCAGTGAGCTCCAGCTGTTTCTCAGCGATGATTGTAATATGCTCAAGCTGTAGGGCTCTGCTAACTGTAATGCTGCAGCAGAAAAAGCTAAATTTGATGAGTGTCACCAAAACATTTTCTATTTATACATTAATATAACATGTGAAGTTGGTGTTCAAATGTCTGATCATCAGCTCAGTGAACAGTGAATTATGTGTTATGAGGAAGTTTTTGACACGTAACCTTCATATCAATTAAACCTTTATATGCATTGGCTTTAGTAATTGTGTGGAAAATCTAAAATTGAGTGTGTATTTAGGTTTAAAGATGTATCTCTAAAGTATTGTCAAATTAAATCAGTAATATCTGTTTGTTTGTTTTTTTTGTTTTTTGAAGTGTAATTTGCAAAGGGCAGAAAATAAGATCCTAATGTCTCCTGGAAATAAAACGGCTCTTGTTTCTGGACTAAAAGCTAAGAGAAATGTCCCAATCTGCAGGGCCTGGATGTCAGAGTCCTTCAGATGATATTGATATCTAATTTTTTTTAGCTGAAATGTTTGTTTCACTTTCTGCTAAAATACTGAACATATTAAAATGTCCATAAATTCAATATATAGATTTTTCGTATCTCATTTGATACCTTAGGTGTTTTTGGCAACTGATAATCCATTCGAGGAACATTTTTATCATTTATCTGATTGTATTCAGATGGGGTTTTTTTGTAATTTGTTGATCATATTTAGTAGATAGAGGTATTATAAAAGTATGTATCAAGTATGATACATTTGGCTTTATAGGGCTAAGAAGAAAAAAGCAGACAAAAGCGGGGTTGCTACAATACTGATTCTGGAATGATTCAAAATGTAATGTATGCTTTATTCTGGAAACTGAAGGTGCTAAGAAAGTAAAAAGCCTCCACTAAGATATTGTTTTAACCCTGGATCTTCATCCAGATCCAAGTTAAACTTTGGTTTGGCATGGGCGCTACATGATGTACATCTGCATGATTGTTTTTTATAAGCATTATTGATATTTTTAAGGAAATGTTAATGAATCTTTTGAAAAATGCCTGGATCCAATCAGGACTTTGACAACCATAAAATCTAATCACTTCTTCCTTCTTATATGACCAACATTTCCTTAAAATTCCACCAAAGTCTGCTGAAAACTTCCTGTGGTGTCTTCTCCACAGAGTAAAACCAAAGGAATTCATAAGAAATTAAAAGAGAGAGAAAAACGACAGAGAAAAAAGGAGCGAGATGCTCTCTAAATAAATGTAAGTCACTCTGTGTCCTAAGGATTCACCTGTGATTGCCCATATTTCTCTGTTTTAATCTTTATTCTTACCTTGATCTAAAAAGATGGAATACATTATTACAAGGAGGATGAGGAGAAGATACCGGTAGAGGATATATCACAAAGGTGACGACTGGCCAGGGATGCAGGTGGATCACAAGCATGATGAATAAAATAGCCTGTTGCTGTGTTTAAATGTAATTGTCATTTAATTTTGTTCTCCTATTCATGACACAGGAACAGATTACACCTGTGCTGTGAGGTAGTCCACACTGTGACATGTATCAAGGCCTCCACTGTGCACCCCGATGACCCCTGCGCTCTTCCAGTTGCTGTAAAAGTAACAGCAGTTCTGACCTTCTGGGATAGAGTATTTGACCCCTTTCCCACTGGCTGAAGACCTGTTTAAACATGGTAACAATTGACTCCTGTTGGTAGCAGGAAAGAGTCTAATCAGCATTTAGACCAGCATCAACTGACCCTGCAATGAACATGGGATTTCATCAGTTTGCCTCCTATCCGCTAATTTATGGGATAATGTTTGCATAATGTGCCTATGGCATAATATTGAGCCTGTAACTTGGGGCAGCCGCCATCTCAGTAGCAAATTCCATCCTCCTTTGTATAATCACTGCTCAAATGTCTACACATCTGTACATAGTACAGAAAACAGTTGACCCATTGTGTCTACATTGTTTACATGGGGGGGGGGGGGGGGGGGGGGGCATGCTGTTCTTCTCCTATTGATTGGACTCAAGTCTGCTGGCAATGGGAAAGCAGTGACTGAGCTGAGAGTGTTAGCTGATTATAAAACATTTACCTGCTAATTTTTTTTTTTTTTAATACTTTGTTTATTGGTTTTCAAATATAAACATATTAAATAGACAAACAATAAAACAAACCTGCTAATTTTAGTTGGAAAATGGCTTTAGATAAAAAAGATCATTTTCACAAGACAGAGGGTATATTATGCAGAAATGTGAGAGTAGATGTTTTGGTGCCTGAACTTTGCTTCCAGTGCAGGAATGGTATGCAGGCCCTACACTTTTATACAGTTTCTACACTTTTTAGCTCCGGATCCAGCAAACGGACATCCTTTATGTAATATAAATGTGTGGGGTGTACAATGTGTGGTCGTTGAAAATGTGCTCTGATGTATGTTCACCACAGAGGATGAGCCAATCAGTCTGGGTTTGGAAAAATAATTAATTGAACCATTTTCTTCCGGTTAAAAATTAAAAATGGTTCCCACAGACCCAAATATCATACAAGGGTTAAAAGAATCATGCTGTGACTAGTCATACATCAGGTCCTGGTAAGCCTTTAAAAGGTAAGGTCCTTGGATCTTACTGTAGCGTGGTCATCTCAGTCAGGGATGGCTGGGTGGCCTTCAGGTAGCTCGCCCGGCGGGCCTGGATCTTTGGCGAGGGTTTGGGGCTCCCATCCGAGTCCCCGCTGTCATCCTCCGCCATGGCTTTTACGTAGCTGCCACTCCTCATCCTCCGACAGGGGATGTCGTCCTCCTTCCCCAGCGGAGAGAAGCCCCCCCACTCGTCCTGAGGTACCTGGGGAGCAGGCAAAGAGGACAGAGAGGGACTTTCAGGACGATCCAGGCCTCCGACGCCGTCCAAGCCCCAGACAACAAACTGGCAAACTATACCGCTGTGATGAGACATGAAGCACAACTGACATGCAGAACGATAATTATCAGCAACCAGGAGAAAATGAATCAGCCACAAACACAGAGTGGATCACGCACACACACACACACACATGCACACATGCACAAGCACACACACACGCATGTTCACTGCTGTATAATTAGCTTCTCTCTTGCTTTACACATCTGCTTTCCAGGAGTCAGCTCAGTTCATCAACACTCAGCTGTGTCATTACTTATGCTGAGGAGGGAGTGTGCACATGGACGTGCACGTGTGTCTGTGCAGATCTGACCTCAGGCCGTGCTCGTGAGCCACCCAGGTCTTCTCATAAGGAGTACAGTACTCCTTGTGTACAAATAAACAATAAAAGTAAAGAGGCAGGAAAGAGAAATTATCTAGGGTGAGGTTATTGATGCACTTTGAGAAAAACATTTAAAAATCAAGAAAAAGGAGAAATGGTTAAGTCAACGTAGAAGTAGACTTTCAATAAAGTTAAAATGTTGAGTAAAAGGTTGAAACTTTGATATTATTGTTTAGCAAATAAAAATATTTCCTGTTTCAAAACCATCTATCCATTCTGATTTTATCTGCTGAATATAAGATTATTTAATGAAGGAAGGAAAGATTAACATTTGAAAACTCGTCTTTAAAGTGCATAAGAGCAACACAAAATCTGTCACATATACTAACTTTTCACCTCAGAGGGTACATTTGTTCAGCTATATATCACTGCTGCTTGCTCCTCAGCAATCACATGGCAGCAACTAATTGCCCTAAAACATATCTATGAGGTCAAGGGGACCTGCTGATCTTTAACTGACCCTGACCCTAAATGAGTGGTCTGAGGGTGTCTGTAAAATGAAATGAAATTAAATGTTTTGGGTGAGTCTTATTGCGGTTTCATTCTGGAGGTTCAGAAAGTGCATTTACCTACATGATGGCGGTAGGACATGTATATCCTAAATTCAGCAAATATGTCATGAAGGCGGAGCTTTCATCAACTAGCACTGACTGCGAAATCGAACCGCACGCCTCGGGTATGTGTTCTGTAATGGATAATTGTAAAAGTTGAAATGAATATAAACACCTTTGCCTGTATGCTCTACAAAAGCTAGTGAAGTTGAACAAAATTTAACTTGTTTCTGACAACAAAACTTTGTATTCATAAAAATAAACATGTACATCACATGATCCATTTCTCTGTTGCACACACAGCAGGGAAATGTGAGTGATCATCTCCAGGGATGCTTGTCAGGATGCAGTTTGTTCCAGGTGTGAGCTGTTACATTTACAGCTGTGCAGAGGTGAGAAAACAGGCTCCTCTTCCTCTTCTTAGTCACACATTTGTGATACTATATGCAGGAAGATCTTTCTTCGTAGAACACTAAGTGATCTATAAAATAATAGTTAATGTGTCAAATGTTCCATCTAATCCATTGGCTAAACAGTGAGCCCATATCAGTGTCACCGGGTGTCATTCCAGCTGACATTGGGCAAGGGGCAGGGTACACCCTGGCCTGGTTGCCTGCTAATCAAGGACAATGTTACCAGTTAACCTAATGAGTCTGTCTTTGGACTGTGGGAGGAAACGGGAGAAAACCCTCACATGCATGTGGAGAACAACTCAACACAAAAAAGGACCAGGATAACCTGTTGATCCATCCACCTTCCTGATGAAACAACACTAACACTCTGACTTGACTTTTTTATACTCAATGAATTCCTTTAATCACATGACCAGTGCTTAGGACTGAAGGCAGCAAAAACAGAGTGCCAACCAGCAACGACTGCCGAATAGATCAGCCCAGGACTTATTCCTCTACAACATCACGTTTATACCCCTTAAAAATGCAGGGAAATGTAGATACTGAAGTCACCTGAAAGTTATGGTTTCTCCAGACCCTCTGGAGCTCCTGGTGCTTTACTTACATCACTTAAAACAGCAAAGTCTTTAACTTAAGTCAAATTTGCATGTACTGATTTTGGAGAATCCTTCTCCCTACTCCACTGCCAGGCTATGAATCAACAGGTGTTTGTTTATGGCCCCAACAGGTTCCTTAAATGTCTCAACCACTGAATACCTACCACAAGCTCCAACCATGCTGCCATTTCAGTCATTACACCCTGACTGTAGTCATGTGACTGTCTGGAGGTGTAATGATGAAGGATCTTCACTGTTGTGCATGAATTCTGTTGTAGACGTCTTGTCATTGTTTTGTCTTCGGCTCACAGTTGTGTAGTCATTAAATGAAGGCAGAGTTGCTGAACTGCCAAATGACCACAGAGTTGACACGTCAACCAATCAGTGTAGACTAGGCCCATGTGTGGAAGGAGCCCTTACAAGGACAGGAGCTCTAAAGCTGCGTTCACACCAAACGCGACTCTGTGACTGTAATCACATTGCTCACTGAATTTGCATCTCGTCACTAAATTCCTCATTTTGGTCACTGTCGGCCATTGCCATGGCTCCATGACGTCATGTCTCCTTGAGTTTCATCGTGATCATATCATATATCATATCATAGGATGTATAGCTAACATTCTCCTAACTGTATCCTTTTAACTCACCTACCAACCACAAAACACTGCAGCTGATGACCCTGCAGCAGCATCCGGTGAGTATTCTGTGCTCTGTCAATGTGGAATAATGTGCTCACTGCCTAATGTTTCCCACACGGACATAGTTTGTTACTCTGTAGTAAGGAATAAAAAGTATCTGTCACAGGTACCTTCTCGCACACACACAAGAGAGAGGCTGTTGCTACATCCACACACGATATCGCTTGAAAAGATCAACTTTTTTCAACTGTGACGACAAGCGACGAGTGAAGTGATCTCCTTGAACGCTGCAGTCGCATCATGGGAGGGTTAGCCCCGCCCCATCATGGCTGTACTGAATGTGCATGGAGAGTGATCGCCGAGGACGCTCAAATCAGAGCGCCTCAGACAGAGAAATAATACAGGACTGTCAGGGTACTCAGAGCATGAAAGGATTTTTTGAACATCAGTGATTGTAAACAAACTCATGTAGTCATCAAAATTGAAGATATTAACCTGATTCAAGACAAAAATCTGAGCTCTTTGTCAGCCTCAATCAATCTGTCAACTAATCTTTCACTCCTAAGTATTAATTTTGAACAAATGTTACCTTAAGATTGGGGTTGGGATCGGCTGAAGTACAAAATATGTCAAGAGGAAAAATATCTTTGTAATTTGTGGGAACTCATATTTCAGTGACTGAGAACATGATGCTTCTGATGTTGTGCCGACAGTTAAATGATCCTGACAACAGGTGGCAGTGAGGGTTTTGAGATGTTTAACATGTAAGGCATGAAAGTGATCTATCAGAGGCTCAGGATGGTTCAGAGAAGTGGAGGAGAAGGTGCTGAAGAAGATCATATCCTGGCTCAGAGGTTCATAAAGCCCTGACATGAACTTTGGTGAGATCTTCATGAGCTTCATCCCACAGCTGACCTCACACTCATGATGGTGTGATACACTGCAGAAGAAAAGCTGTTTGGTCTGTATATGTCATGCATCCACATTGTACCATCCAAAGCTCGTTACTCTTAATTAGCTCCACCTTAGTTTAGCTCCAGCTGGAGTAATGGCAGCTCTGTGTCTCAGCAGAAAGCGTTTATCGCCCTCAGACTGACAGACAACAACAGAGATGAAGACTTCTCTGAATAATTATATATGGACCAAAGTGGAAGAGGGAGAGGAAGAGGAGGCTCAATGTGCTCTATCCGTGTGTGACTGTGACGTCAAACAGACACAAATGAGCAGTTTGGCTATAAAAAGCATGAGCGAGGAGAGGACCAGCTGCAGCAGCATCAGCAGCGGCTCTCACCCACGCACAGTCTCACTTCCTCTGCAGTTGGCTCAGCTCGGTTCAGCTCGGCTCGGCTCGGCTCAGCTCGGCACTCCATGTGCTGCAGGAGCCAGGACAGCGCTGTCATTAGAGCTGCTGCATGTTTGTTAGATGCTTCATGAGCCATTACTATGTCTGCGTGTCACAGCTTAATGTGACATTCACACCATGTACCCAGAACTGACTCTCTTTCTTACATTACAGGCTGCAGACCGTTTCCGTGGCAACTCTTGGCTATTTTGAAGGCTTAAGGCAGCTGAAAAAAACAGGTAGACTAAGAGTGCAGCCAGCAGCCGTGCTGTTGAAATGCTGAAGATAATCATTTGCAGATTGAGCTGGTGTTCTCCAGGGAGGCTTTTATGTTCATCTGCTGAACCTGCAGCAGCATCGCTCTGCTGCTCTGCGCCAATTTTTGCCTCAATCAAAGACAAGAGAGTCGTAGTTTCTCCGCAGCTCTTCCTTTTCAAGCTGGGCTTTTTAATTTGAATGCTTTTTTATTTCGCAGACTTGTCTTTGTGCTTCAGGCTTTGAAGAAAGGCCTTAAACTTTCTCTGAGCACTGCCTGTGCCCTTTAACAAGAAAGCATCGTTTTAGCTTTACAACCATTCAGACAACATCCTTTACCAAATGATAAACCGATACCTTTAAACCTGAGGACAACTTTTTATTCCCAAATACCAAACAGATATGTCTGCATGTCCTCACAGCATTCTACTGTGAGAGTCGAGGTCAAATAAATTCACTTAAGAACAAATCCTTCAGATCCACGCCTGCTTGTTTGCACAGCATTGAAGTGTCATATCTGCCCTTGGAGCTCAGATTTCCTGTGGTTCTCAGAGTGTGGCCCCCAGCGTGTTTGACAGGATCCGCCAAAGCAAGGACAAAATAATGCATGCTGTTATTCACCATGTCACAATGGCTACACAGATGTGGACGATGACCATCTCTGTCAGAATAAAAACCAAAATCAAAACGAGCTAAAAGTGGCCATAGACTTCTAGAGACGTGGCTCATAACTGAGGGACACCTGAACCTCCCAGCCATGATGACGGCAGGTAAAAGCTGCACAGCAGAGGAGGGAAACAGACACACACCTGCAGGCACACATGCAGTGGTTCAAACACTCCTAAAGTCAAGTCTAAATCTGACGGCACACCATCATCAACATAATGTATTATAGCCCTTTTAACAATATCTTTATAGTCTATGTGTTGATATATGATGTCTTAATTAGTCAATTAGTCTTCTGATTTTTTTCATCCAAAAAATTTAAAAGGTCATTTGAGACTTGGTAAAATCTTTAAAAAATTAATCAGCTTGATGGCCACAGTTTATAAATTTGGTGAGCTTTTATGTTTTTAGAAAATCTGAATATCTCATCCACAGTGAGAGACAGTGACCCCTTATGGTTGGATAAATTCCCAAAGCACATTCTGACTGGCCTTGAAGCTGGCCAGCGTCCCTGCCGCACCATTTGAAAATCACTGGTTTAAATCAGCTGGGATGTGAGTCCAAACCAATGTCTAACTTGTTTTAGCTGAAGCTTAGTCTGAGCTAAGAAGCCGCTAAGCTGCAAGTCTGATTGCTTTCTGGTTGTAGCATGTGAAGTTTCATTAATTTTAAACACTACAGTATACCCTCTAAAAAAATCACAACAAAAGCCTTTCTCTGCATTTTTGGGTAAAAGTTTCCACTCTGAAAGTGTAGTCTGTTTTTGTCAGCAACTTAATAAAACTTAGGAGATAAATGATCTACTGAATCAGGAACATATTCAACAGACCAAAACAAAACCAGAGATGTTTGAAAGCATCTTTGAAGTTATCTGACAGATGTTGACAGTTTTAGGGCTCACAGGTTTGTTTTTGAGTGGTATATAGAGAATGTGGCACTTATTTTAAATACACAACCTCATTGTCTTTATAAAAAAAGTGGTATAATACCAGGAGCAATATAAATTAATGACTGAATAAATGGATTAAACAAGCACTGCAGTAGAATTTGTAGGTCATGGCACTGTAATGTCATTTGGTTGCTTTATTAAATGATCATTTTGGACTTTTGCACATTGTTGGTACAATTGCGGCTGCAAATCATCTACCAGCCTCCTTTGGCATCTATGCTAGTTATTACCTCCGCCAAGGAGGTTATGTTTTCGGGAGAGTTTGTTTGTCTGTCTGTCCGTCTGTCCATCCATCTGTCTGTGAACAAAATAACTCAAAAAGTAATGGATGGATTTTGACGTCCCAACGATGCGTGTCTGTCTGTGTCTTTACACTCACCGGCACATGGAAGAGCACGCGCCCAAAGACGGCGAGCGATTCAAAAGGCATTTAGATCATATGTTGACATACATCGGCTGCACCGCGAAAAGACATTGCTGACAGACAACAACGGTAACAGCCACGCTTTAAATTGAAAATATCAAGCCTGTAGTCCACATAGTGGCTACATCAGGCAAGCCATATCTTGGCCTGGACTTCTCTTGTGCAATAGACACTTTAACCTTTTTAATACCTTATACTTTTAAAATTAAACAATTACCTATGTTCAAAAGCCTTTTTGTAATTATATATTGAGTACCTTTATCCAACCTTTCCTGTCCACTCTGATTGGCTGACCAGTCTACTCTGGGGTCATTTTTAGTCGTATTCCAAGTTTTCAATGACTCTGCATTCTTTCTACAGTCAATGCTCTATACTGGACCTGCATTTGAGTCACTGGACTTGAACAGTATGATGTCGTACTGGTATGTCTGTTTGGTGGGGTCGGGGAATAAGCCAAGTTGCAGACTTTGTTGATGTGTAAAACACACTGAAGCGAGGACAAAACTCAAACAGAAGAATCTGTCCTCGTTCTCTGGCAGTGTCATTTTCAGGGCTATGGGTACTTGGGGGGAGAGCCTTCTCTGAAAAAGTCCAAGTATTTCTTGGCTGTGCTCATAGGTCCATCTTGATCTAAACTCTCACCTCTGGTCATGGCTGAAGGAATAAGATCAGAAATACAGGTAGTGGAAACCAGAGTTCTAGGAGGAGGGCCTAAGCTCAGTCTTAAAGAAAGGGTGTGTTGCCCCATGTACACAGGGTTCTCAAAGTACAGCTGTGGTGGTCTGGAAGAGACCCTTTGTAGTCCTAGAACCTGCTGGAGGGGGTTATATATCCTGTGGCCTGGAAACACTTCGGTTGGACTCTGCGGCCTCTGAGACCCATTACAGGATGAACAGAAAAAAGGGGATTGCTGGATTTGCTGAAAAGCTTGTGAACCTTTGGCCTCCTCATGGGCCCTAATTCCATTGTGCAGCTCAGGGTGCGCAGAGCCTGGCGCACCTCGCACAGTGACAATTTCGTGCCAAAAACTGCGCGAGGGTGCGCTGAAAGCTCGCCTTTTCCAACCTGGTCTACTCAAAATGCAGGCAAAGCGCATCCCCGCAGCTGTAATTTGGTGACAGGAGTACATGTGCGCAAACGTCACCGAAGCCTCACAGGCAGGTTTCCAGCTTGCTCCTTCCTATTTCTCTTTGGAAGAGGAAGCGATTATTATTATATCAGTGCTTGGCAGGGCTTGACGCTTAGTATTTTCCCAAGTAGCACGGGTGCTACCAAGTTGAAAAATCTAGTAGCACACAAAGATTTTTAGTAGCACAATGAAAAGTTACCAAGTAATGTGTTTTTCTTTAATACAAAGATATGCGGCCTTTCCAGACTTTCCAGCTGTTTTCTTATGCGCCATGCAGTCAAGGGCGTAGGTTTGATTTTCACATTGGTGGGGACATAAAAGTTCTCAATGAAGAATGTTCAGTTTCGATTCATCCAAAGGCTGACTCTTCATTTTTGTCTTTGTGTTCACATTAGACAGCGCATGAGCTATCCAGACACCGTTTGAACATACCTGTCAAGTTTTGGATTTGAAAATAAGGGAAATTTTCCAGCGCTTGCTGTGAGCTGTCCCACCAGCCCAACCAAGCTCCAGTATCCCTTACATTTTAAAACAGGAGTACAAGTAGGCCTGTCAAGATAACAAATTTTGCTGGACGATAATTGTCCAAAAAATTATTGCCGATAAACGATATTATTGTCAATATTAATTCGATTTTTTTTTTTTTTTTACATTTTTCAATGATGTAAATATATGGCATAATAAAGTGAGTGCACGATATCAAAAGCAAGAAACTTTCATTTCTTAAGAATATTTAACTGTAATTGGAAGGTCAGGATATTTTAAATAAAATAAATTGAACAAAAAATATTGTAAATTTAACAAACAAAAAAGAGAAAAAAAAGCAATGAAAATGAATTGGCCTATCTTTTAGCAAAATTGCATGTAAATAAAAATAATTATACTAGTCAAAAACAATATAAAATAGACCCTGTCTCTGTAAAGAAAAAAACAAAACTCACACAACAATAAAAACTATGGCCTAAATAAAATGGAGTTTATGCAGTTCTGGAATTGTTTGTGACATGTACTTTCTCCCAGTCAATTCGTACTATCTGTCAAACATTTGTAACTGCTGGCTTTTCAGCCGTATTGAGGGAGTTCCATTTCTTTTGCAATGTAGTGAACGACACTGTCTGTGAGGGCGCATCATTTTGGGCTTTTATCTATATGTTCTTTGCCGACCAAATGCCTCAGTACGTGTTGACTGTCAGGACAAAGGCTCCGCTGCACATCTTCGTCGCCACTACTTTCAAACAAATGCGACATATCAGCTCGTAGGTGTTCATGAGCTCACACCTTGTTCATCCTGTTTAAAACCAACACATTCTCACACTGGGGCAGCCGGCTTAAGAACCGTATCTTTTGTGCCATCATTCATATTAGCGTTTGTTTCCTCGTTACTCTTCAGGACGATTACTTCAGCTCTCTCCGTGTGTCCGCGCGAGCGGCCCCATCTTCACCCCAAAGATCGCATGTTTGACAGATGCTCACTCGACTATAAATCCGCTAAATCAGCTATAGAACCGATGCACCCCGGTGTTAAGAAAGATAGACGCAGTGAGTCATCTTCTCATTCAGCCTCTTTGGTAGTAAAAGAGGAGGAAAAAAAACATGCAGGCAACTGCAGGTGGCATTTCTCGCCAGACGAGTGACAGTGTTCAGTTAGGAGCAGAGGCAGAGGAATGTTTTTTTAAATACGGGAGAATTACGGGAAAATATTAATACGGGAGGACGGCGGTAAAAGAGGGGTAAAATACGGTAGTTTCCCGGCCAAAACGGGAGACTTGACAGCTATGCGTTTGAATCATAAAATCACACAAAGTGACCGATGATCCCTCACTGTCCCAACGAAGCGCGTCTGTCTGCGTCTTCGCTCACCGGCACACGGAAGAGCGCACGCCGAAAGACGGCGAGCGTTTCAGGAGGCATTTAGATCAAATGTTCACGTGCATCGGCTGCACCACGAAAAGACATTACTGACAGACAACAACGGTAAAAGCCACACTTTAAATGGAAAACATCAGGCCAGAAGTCCACATCGATTCTACATCAGATGGCGGAGAATGCATCCTCGTGCGTAAAATGGGGTCCGTGAGGGACAGCGCTGTGCATAGTGGCATAATATTGGTAGAGACATGTCCTAGCTGAGGCTGCGTTCAGGAATACCACCGGCCACAACTTCCAATGTATTCAACACAAGAAAAAACATGTTCTGAACGGTCATTTTTTGTAGTCGCACGGGTGCTACTAAATGTAAATCACACCTCGCACTGTAATATTTTTAGTAGCAAATGCGAGTACCTCCTCGCACTGTCGAGCCCTGGTGCTTGGACTGCTGGTTGGGGAAGGAAGGAGGAAGGCTGAGGAGAGTCTTTCCTCCACTGGTCGTGGGATTCAGACCAGGGGAGGAAGGCTGCATTGGCCAGCCTACTGAGGCAGGAGTCAATGGAGGAGAGATTGAAATTGTCACTGCGCCTCACCCGCAGCGCATTAAAGGCAAGGAGAGGCGCTCATTTGATTGGTGAAGGAAAAAAATAAAAAAAAAAACACTCTGCTACATTAAACCCACTCATGCCTTGTCTCCTCCCTTTCTGGCACTTACGCGGGGGGCAGGGACGGAGGTGTGGATGTGCCCAGCAGGAAACTTGCAAAGTGCGCTGGACTCACCCTATTGGCACGGCACAGGCGCAGGGCAGGACAGGTGCCTGGTCTACGAAATTGGAGCCCCTTATGTCTGTTTTAAATATGTTAATTCCAAGGTTGATGCACTTTAATAAAACTTTGGTAAAAGTAACCAGTGAAGAATTCTGTCTGATAGACGATGTTACAGTCTTTACTGTTTGATAGTGGCCGGGGTTTGACAGCCCTCCAGATTAAAAGCTGACAGAGTTAGAGAGGATGTAGAGATCCAAACAGAGGTGCAGCTGCCACTATCTCTGATTTTACTGCAGTATTTTGTAGTGTCTGTATTTTTATGAGTCAGACTCCTGCCTGTTGAGACAGAGGGCAAAGGGAAACATCAGAGAGAGGATGTAAAAGTCTGAACACTGAATGATCTCGGCCTCCTGCCCACTCAGGTTTATTAGAGCCTAAAAATGCATGGCTCATCTGATGGGCCTTCTCATGAGCCGGGACCAGAGCTTGGACATCTTCTGTGTTTGCATTAATTCAGGTCATAAATGAACATTAGTAACCTCTGAAATGTTTCACAAGTGGTGCTTAAAAAACTGAGTTGAAAAAAAAATCTAAGAATATAGAGATGAAGTCAAGAAACAGGAGTTAATAAAACCATATAAAGATCTGTCAGTGATGGTTGGTATGTTAGATGCTCAAATTTGTGTTTTCACATGTTTGATGAACATCCTCCTGTTGTGATACCAGAATTATTCTGTTATAATACTAATGAAACAAAAAACACATAGATAACTTTTCCCAAATGACTGTTATGATGCTTGGGACAAAGTTTTATTTTTGATATGGATGGTCAGATTTGGAGGCCTGTTGTAATGAATGAATGAACAAATGAATGAATGTATGTGTGTGTCTTTGCCTGTCCATTCTGGTCATTGGTGTGACCGTCTTTCTGCTCTGCAGCTGTTCCAGCAGATGTTTGTGGTTGGTGTGTGTGTCAGTTCTGGCTTCAGATGCTATGGCTTTAAAACCAGGTGTGTCTGTGTGCTACACTGTGGCTGCATCTCCCTGCTGCACTCTTGTTTAAAGAATAGTTCAGAATTTTAGAAGCAGGGCAGGCTAACGTACATGTCAGTGCTATAGACATTAGCCAGAGTGACAGACTTCAGCTCTGCTTCAAACAGAAAGAACTGACACAGAAGCTAATGCTATATTTTGCTGCTGCTGGGGTCACTGTACAAACCAGTAGGAAAAAACATACAGTAGGACCTGGATGAAGCTTATACTCAGAGTAAGTTTTCACCTTATTCTGATTGTTTAATGGAGAAAGACAAAGTCATGATTGACATGAACTGTGTGTTCATTGTTGAGGTGGCAAAATGAGGTAGAAAACATTTTGTGCTCTAATTTCCTGGCACAGGGTGGTGGAGCCTGGCGCAATCTAATTTCATCTGGCGCACCACCAGCCAATTTGGTAGACTGACTGTGCAGAAGGTGTCGACAGATTCAGGTGGGCGCAGTGACAATTTCGTGCCACAACACCGCACAAAAGGTGCACTGAAAGCTCGCCAGCTCCAATCTGGTCTATTCTCGGTGCAGGTGAAGCGCACCCGATGCAGTGGTAATTTGGCTGACAGGAGCATGGGAGAGGAGAGACCCCCTGGCTGCAAGGCTTTGTCCCTGAATATATGCTGACAGTTTGTACGTTTTGGCCACAATTTACTCAGTCACATTAAAGATACACAGAATTATTCATTAGAAAATTGAATTGTATTTCAACACGTCGCCTTCCCATCTTCTCTCGATCATCAGCCCGCGTAGGTCTGTTCGCATTACCATATATTCTGGTACTGCGAGCTTGGACCTCCTGGACCAGCACATCATTTTCCTCCCTGGGAGAAGTTTGGCCGTCTGGAGCTGCTGCTGTTGTGCTCATCCATGATGAGGTGAAACTGTCACTGACCTCGCCTGCAGCACATATCAAGGGAAAGAGAGGCATTCACCTGATTGGTGAAGATTACACCTGGTAGTGTTAAACCCACTCATGCCTTCTCCCTTTTTGTCACTTGCATTGGTTCAGAGGGAGACTTGGGTGAGCCTCACCTGAAAATTAGAGCCCTGTATCAGCATCACCCAGATGTATCTTCAGGATCATCTTTACACATTCATACATTTAATCAGCTTTATTTGAGATGCAGCTTTTTAACAGGAAGTTCTGATGAGATTTTTCAAAATTAAAGCCCACTGAAATTACATTTACTTGACCATATTTCCCTATGATTTTAAATAAAATGTAATAGAAAACTGTCCGTTTCCACAAATTCATTTCACTTTAGATTTATAGTACTTAACCCCAAAGAGTCACTCATAAAATTACAGGAAGTTCTGATAGGGATTTTCAAAATTAAAGCCCACTGAAATTGAATAATCACTGAATAATTTGATCATGTTTTCCTATGATCTTAGATAAAATTAAAAAAGACATCTCCCTGTTTCCACAAACTTATTTCACTTTAGATTGATAGTACTCAACCCCAAAGACTCATTCATAAAATTACAGGAAGTTTTTGCTTAGTATTATCAGCCTTACAGACGTTGGGCTCTAATTTCGTGGCGCAGCGCAGGGGGCGCAAGCCTGGGGCACCCCGCGCAGTGTTAATATCGTGCGGCGCACCGCCGTGCGTTGCCAATTTGACAATTTGGTAGACCGTCTGCGCAGAGATGGGTGTGACGGCGCACCAGGGGGAGTTGACGGCGAACCAGGGGGAGGTGTCGGCAGATTCATGTTGGCCCAGTGACAATTTCGTGCCAAAAACAGTGCAGAAAGTGCGCTGAAAGCTCGCCAGCTCCAACCTGGTCTATTCTCGGCACAAAGCAGAGCGCACCCTCCGCAGCTGTAATTTGGTGACAGGTGCACATGTGCGCACACGTCAACAGAGCCTCAGAGGCAGGTTTCCAGAGTGTCAGACACATTTTAATGCAATAAACAATCACAGCAATCACTATTTAATGTAACCGTCTGAACCAGCATATACATTTGTATCTATATTAACTGCTCTGTCACATCTGATGTCGGATTAAAGCCGTTTGTCATAATGGAAACTTAACCTGACGGCAGCTGGAAGTTTGAAGCACATCTTACAAATCAACCATAAACAGCCGTAACATCTGACACTGAGGATATATCTGGCTTCTCTCATTTTGAAAAAATCTCTGCTCTTAGACCATGTGCTCTCTCCTCTGCTGTTCAAAGTTCTGATCTCACCATCCTTCCTTTGCATGCTGCATTGGATCACTTTGAGCCAGTATCCCTCCATTCACTAGCTATGATAGTGAAGCACCTGCGGCCTACGAACTGTCCTTTAGACAGCATTCCTTCTCGCCTTTTTCAGGAGGTATTCAGGTCCTGATGTACTTTTGTTTATTAATTCCTGCCTCCAAACTGGGTATGCTCCACCTGCTCTTAAACATGCCGTTGTGCAGCCTTTGTTAAAAAAGAAAAATCTGGACCCCTCTGTGCTGTCCAACTTCAGGCCGATCTCTAAGCTACCATTTCTCTCTAAAATTTTAGAGAAGGTGGTTTTTAATAAGCTTCAATCTTTTTTGGTGGCAAATGATATTTATGAAAAATTCCAATCTGGCTTCAAACCGCACCATAGCACAGAGACAGCATTGCTGCGCGTTTTTAATGATTTGCTTTTGACTGTTGACACTGGAAATCCTGCTATGCTAGTGCTTTTGGACTTGTCAGCTGCCTTCGATACTGTAGGTCATAAGATCCTCTTGACACGACTGGAGCAGTGGGTGGGCATTACAGGCTCGGCTCTCTCATGGTTCCAGTCCTATCTCTCTGATCGCAGTTTCTCTGTACAGGTTGGTGAATTTACCTCTTCCTCAGCACCTCTCACCTCCGGGATCCCCCAAGGCTCCATCCTTGGGCCAATTCTTTTCCTGCTCTATATGCTGCCATTGGGATCGATCTTTAAGAAACATAATATGTCCTTCCACTGTTATGCCGATGATGTCCAGGTCTACCTCCCTTTGACTCTGAAATCAAATAACCCCACTAAACCTTTGCTGGACTGTCTGTTCGACATAAAATCTTGGCTGTCTGCAAACTTTTTGCATCTGAATGAGGAAAAGACTGAAATTGTAATGTTTGGATGTGATCCTACTGCTTTTTCAGATGGTTTTCTGGGCCCTCTTGCAGTCAACGTCCAGTCTTCGGCCAGAAACCTTGGTGTAATATTTGACAACAAATTAAAACTTGACCACCAGATTGACGCTGTGGTCAAAAATAGTTTTTATCATCTAAGGATTTCATCAAAAGTCAAGGGGTACCTGCCACAAAAACAGTTGGAGACTGTGGTCCATGCTTTTATCAGTTCAAAGTTGGATTACTGCAATTCACTTTATTCTGGCTTAGAACAGTCCCTCCTGCACCGCCTGCAGCTGGTGCAGAATGCAGCTGCCCATCTCCTTACTGGAAAGCGCAAATTTGACCACATATCTCCTGTCCTGGCTTCCTTGCACTGGCTACCAGTTGCTTTTAGAATTGATTTTAAAATTTTATTGCCTGTTTTTAAAGGTCTTAATGGTGAAGTATATGATGTGAATGTTTTAGATGGACAATTGGTGGCCTTAGGGGTTGGCAAATGATTAGACTGAAGGTGGCCTGGTTCACTCAGGATGTTATGGTTAGGATGCACAACAAAGGACATTCTTCACATTTTTTCTTCTTAAGAAAACCAAACTCCTGTGGTTAGGTAAATAGCTGAGAACTTAAAACTGATACTTAAGGGCATGTCCTGTGTCAAAGGTTAAAGGCTATCACTTCAGGCCATCATGGGTCAACCTTTGTGGCCACTGGTCATTTGTCTAAGAGGCTGGTCCAATGAGAATCCACCCTGCATGCAAGGCTCTGGGTCCAAGAATGTGTTGGGTGGATATATATACATGTGCATTTTCACCGCTCAGGAGGTTTTTTTCGGCTGTGAACCTCAGTCAGGCTGAGTCCGGAGTGCCTGGCTCAGACACTTGCTTGATTTTTGTAATAAACTTCTTTATTTTGCAAACAAGCTTGTGTCGCGAAGCCTCTTCACTCATCCGCATCTCTAGATCAACCAGCGAGAAACTACAATGGCCTAGCCCCCCAGTACCTGACTGAGCTTCTGGATCTCTATGTCCCGGCCAGGACATTGAGATCCTCGGGGCAGGTGCTATTGGTCCCCCCAAAAACAAAACTTAAAACTAAAGGTGACCGGGCCTTCATGGCAGCTGCTCCTCGGCTCTGGAACAGTCTGCCTGAGCATATCCGCTCCGCCAGCTCAGTTGAGGTTTTAAAATCATTTTTAAAGATTCACCTCTTCTCCCTGGCTTTTAATCAAAGTTGAGTGCACATCTTAGTTAGTTTTTATTAAGTTTTTAATTTAATTTTTATGTGTTTTATGTGTTTTAATGTATTTTAATGAATACAGACTTTTGCTTATGTTTTAGATATTTTAAGCCATACGTGTTGTTTGTGTTTGTACAGCACTTTGGTCAACTTCAGTTGTTTTAAATGTGCTCTATAAATAAAGTTTCAGTTGAGTTCAGTTCAGTTTTATGAAATTCAAAGAAAAGAGGGAGGAAAAAGACGAAGAAAAAAAGAGAGAAAATAAATGTATGCCACTAAGGATTTACTTGTGATTTCCCATATTTCTCTATTTTAGTCTTTATTTTTAACGTGATTTAAAAATATGGAGTACATTATTGTAAGGAGGATGAGGCGGAGACACCGGGAGAGTATACAGTATATCACTAAAGGCTCTGCTATTTGGCGATGACAAACCAGGAGTGCAGGTGGATCACAACCATTATAAATGGATAAGCCAGCTGCGGTGTAACTGTCTCTTAATTTTGTACTCCTATAATGACAAAGGAACAGATTACATCTGTCCTGGGAGCTGGCCCACACGGTGACACGCTTCGGGCCTCCGATGCGTGCCCCGATGGCCAGTCTGTTCTCCCAGCTGCTGAGTGACAGCAGCTCTGACCGTCTCCAGCAGCGGGGATCATTCAGACCAATCAGGCGCTGCGCCTCTGCCGCAGCGCATTTAAAGGCGAGGAGAGGCGCTCATTTGATTGGTGGAGACAACATTCGGCTGTGTTAAACCCACTCACGTCTATTCTCCTCCTACTCTGACATTTGCGCGGAGAGGCAGAGACGTGGGCATGGACACGCTCCTCTGCGCCCCTCTGCGCCCTTCTGCACCTTGAGTGCGCCTCTCTTGGCACTGCAGGAAACTTGCAAAGTGCGCCGGTCACACCCTGTCCGCGCGGCGAAGGCTGGCGCAGGGCAGGTGCGCCTGCGCTTGTGCCTGGTCTACGAAATTAGAGCCCTTTCAGTCACATTGTGAATTTGAGGCTAAGATATACTGCTCTGCTATATTGAATTGCTACATTTTTGGTAATTTGTGTGTCCATTTAAATTACATAAATATAATATTTTCCATTTAATATAAGTAAATAAAGAAAAAAAAATCTCCTGACAGATTCTATTTTCACTATTATAAAAACATAAAACATCCGTTTCTGCAAGTCAAACTTTGGACCTGGGCACATATTCACAAAATATCTTAAGACTAAAAGTAGCTCCTAACTTGCTGATTTAGGAGAAACTCTCAAAATTGTGGGTGTGTCAGTCCTAAATGTAGGACTCCTACATTTCTCTCCTAAAAGTATTTTATAAGCATTTTAGAGCTAAACCAAGCTCCTGTGAGAACCTGTGAGAAGTTAGAAGTAGTGAAGAGGACTCCTAAGTCACTTAGACCAGTTCAGAAAGAATCTCAGCATGGCTGCTCCTGGCTAATCACCTCATGGTCATGTGAACTTTTTGGAAAGATACAATAACAATGAGCTTCTGAAAAGGTACGGCCTCAATCAGGAGGGTAGAATGATGGCTATAGAATTGGTCAAAGATGAAATCAGTTCACCAACAAATAGAAACAACCCAGTGTCTTGGGTGCAGAGCCTCCTAATAATAATTGAATTACAAATATAAAAGTTCACATTAATAACATTTGTGATGACACATTTAGCAAGGTTAATTTATGTGTAACATTTCTGTTAATTACTGAACACACTAAACAGATTGTCAGGCTTTGTTTGACAATAATTGATTTTTCCTTTTGCAGTCATTTGTCTTTTGAATTCTGCAATTTTGCCCTCACCTGATACTGTAAAAAGAACTAACATTTCTCACAGTCATCAGTGGTTCTGCTCAAAAGTGGGACTAAAAGCGGGCACGCTGTGAGAGGCCTTGCTTATGCAGCTTGACGATCTGACCACGTTCAAGAAGAGAAAGCTTCTTAGCTTTAGCCATCAGGATGGCATGACCGCGAGAATGTCTAACAGAAGATGAAAATTTTGAGCAGATTTTGGCTTTAATAGCCTGTGGTCTTAAACTTTTGATCAGCTGATAAACAGCCTATTTCATTTTACTTGTTGTTTCAATAAGTTACTTTTTTAAGTGCTTTTTGTCACACTCCCCTTTTTTGCTTTTGCATATTGTGGCTCTATTTAAAACCTCATTCAGGTCCAAATGTGCAAAATGCATATTCTAGCAATAGGACTGTATGTCTTTCAAAAGTTATGACAGTTGTGTCAAAATATAAACACAACAATCAGTGCAGAAAAAAATTAGCAGTAAGTCACTGCATGTAAGCAAAAAATAGTGAAGGTAACTTTAAACTCTTCATGTAAACATCACAGTCCATTGAACCTGCGAGGGCCGAGCTGGTCCCCGGGACCGCTGGCCGGCCCTCGACCTTCCCGATTTTCTAAATATATTATGGATAATTACCTGGCTCAGGGTGTTGATGCCGTCTCCATTTCTTGTCAATCATGGCCAGGCCACACCCCAACACTAAGAAAGTCCACCTCCAAGTCTGTGACCCATTTTATTTTCAATGTATATCAAGATCTGTGTGATAATGTGTCAAATGCATTTTATTATTTTTATCCAGATGATACCAGTTTTTTATTATCCCAACTGTTGTTACTCAACAAGGAAACCCAATCAAGCTTTTTTCCAATTACAAATACCTTGGTTTCCTGCTGGGTGGTGCACTTTCTTTTAAAGCACACATGGCAGGGTTAGTTACCAAACTCTTGGCTAGGCTCAGGTTGTATTATAGAAATAGATCCTGATTCTCACTCAGAGTCTGCCGTGTCAACAACATTTTTTCCGATAACTGCTTATGGAGATGTGCTGTATATGGGTGCCTCTCTTAAATGTCTGCAATCCTTAAGTTCTGTTTACCACAGTGCCTTGAGGTTTGTCACTAGTGATGACCGCCTGACGCATCATTGTAACTTGTACATTAAATCTAGATTGCCTTCCTTAAGTGCGCAAAGGTAAACGCACTCGCTGACCTTGGTCTATGCAGAAGAAAGCTGGAGACATTTTCAGATTGGTTCAGCAGAATATAGCAGATTAGTATATCTTAGCCTGAAATTTACAATGTGACACAAAGTCTGTAAGACTGATAATAGCAAGCAAGGAAAACCACGAGTTAGGGGTGTGTTGCTCTCTCCCAGAGACTCCACCTCTGGAGCCATTGACAAAGGGATGTTGAAAATAATTTGAAAGATGTTGACTAAATCTTAATCTCCCCCCTAAACCCTAAACCCTGAGCCCTCATTGACTTAAGTGGCTCCACCTGGACAGTGACTGAGTGCATGAGCTGCAAGGTCTTCAAGGGCTTCAAGTGCTCTCAATAGGAATGGGACAGTCCTTATTTTTTTTGTTAACAGCAATGTATCATGCTAGAGAGAACATAGCCTGCCAGTTTTTCTTTTGACCTTCAACATTTTTTTTATTTATGTGAAGCACATACCCCCATATGCATAGGTTTATGAGACAGACTTTACACAATATACATACACAATATTGCCAAAAGTATTGGCTTACCCATCCAAATGATCGGAATCAGGTGTATATAATCAAGCACCTTAGGTATGCAGACTACTTTTGCAAGCATTTGTGAAATTGCGGATTCCAGCAAGGAACTGTGATAGGATGCCACCTGTGCAACAAATCCAGTTGTGAAATTTCCTCGCACCTAAATATTCCACAGTCAACTGTCAGCTGAATTATAAGAACGTGGAAGTGTTTGGGAATGACAGCAACTCAGCCACCAAGTGATAGGGTCAGCAGATGCTGAGGCGCAGAGCGCAAAAAGGTCACCAACTTTCTGTAGAGTCAATCACTACAGACCTCCAAAATTCATGTGGCCTTCAGATTAGCCCAAAAACAGTGCAGAGAGCTTCATTGAGGGGTTTCCATGGCCGAGCAGCTGCAACCAAGCCTCACATCACCAAGTGCAATGCAAAGCGTCGATGCAGTGGTGTAAAGTACGCCACCACTGGACTCTAGAGCAGTGGAGACGCGTTCTCTGAAGTGACCAATCACGCTTCTTCATCTGACAATCTGATGGACAAGTCTGGGTTTGGCAGTTGCCAGGAGAACGATACTTGTGGGACTGCATTGTGCCAAGTGTAAAGTTTGGTGGAGGGGGATTATGGTGTGGGGGTGTTTTTCAGGAGGTGGGCTTGGCCCCTTACCTCCAGTCAAAGGAACTCTGAATGCTTCAGCACACCAAGACATTTTGGACAATTCCATGATCCAGCTTTGTGGGAACAGTTTGGAGCTGGCCCCTTCCTCTTCCAACATGAAGTGCACAAAGCAGGCCCATAAAGACATGGACGACAGAGTCTGGTGTGGATGAACTTGACTGGCCTGCACAAAGTCCTGACCTCAACCCAATAGAACACCTTTGGAATGAATTCTTCTCTTCCAACATCAGTGTGTGACCTCACAAATGAGCTTCTGGAAGAATGGTCAGAAATTTCCCATAAACACTCCTAAACCTTTTGGACAGCCTTACCAGAAGAGTTGAAGCTGTTATAGATGCAAAGGGTGGACCGAAGTCATATTGAACCCTATGGATTAGGAATGGGATGTCACTTTGGCTCATATGCAAGTAAAGGCAGGTGAGCGAATACTTTCGGAAATATAGTGTATTTACATATATACATACATATGCAAACATACAAGAGGCATCTAAAACTGATTAAACATGTTAAAGGATTCCGTGATGTTCAGAGTTTTATATGCTCTTTGTCTCCCACTCCTTTAAGTGAGCTCGTAAAATATTCAATTTCCTTCTTGAATTGTTACATTTTTGGTAATTTTTGTGTCGATTTAAACTTACATAAATATAATATTTCCCATATAATATAAGTAAATAAAGAAAATTCATCCCCTGACAGTTTCTATTTTTACTATCATAAAAGTATTAACGACTGTTTCTGCAAGTCAAACTTTGGACCTGAGCCCATATTCACAAAACATCTTAAGGCTAAAAGTTGCTCCTAACTTGCTGATTTCAGAGAAACTGTCCTAAATTATCGGTTTGTCACTCCTAAATGTAGGAGGGCCAATCTGGTCCCCCGGTCCCGGGTGCACTCGCCGGCCTGTAATATATCATTGAGTCTTTGGGGTCAAGTATGTTCAATCTAAAGTGAAATGACTTTGAGAAAACAAGCAGATTTCTTTTAAATTTATTCTTAAATCATAGGGAAATATGATCAAATGAATGTAATTTCAGTGGGCTTTAATTTTTAAAATCCACATCAGAACTTCCTGTTCTTGAATGAGTGACTCTTTGAAGTTGAGTACTGTCAATCTGAAGTGAAATGAATTTGTGGAAACAGGTAGTTTCCTCTTAATTTTAATCAGAATTTGAGGAAAGAATTTTAAATATTTGACTATTAAATGGGCTTTTATTTTGCAATTCCTCACCAGATACTTCAGTTGTTTATATGTTTTTATTTAAGTTGGATTAATGATACTCACAGAACAATCGTATAACATTCAGTTAACAGACAGACCTATTTAAATTGTGTGACCATGCAGACAGCTTTTGTTTTGAAACCTGGTATGCCACTGCATTACCGTAATACCGTGTGTATACGGGCACCACCAAATTGAGTGGCAGCTAGGTTGACACGGGATTTCGGAGTGGAGGCTGGCTTGAAGGCCGCATGAAGCCGTCGAGTATGCAGGTATGTTCATTCACTGACTCTGTTTCATCCATCCTCAACCGAAGTCTGCCACCCTGGTTTACTGTTGCATTTGAGCACTAAGTGTATTGGCCCTTTTCCACTAGCACGCCTTGGCCCCACTCCACTCGGCCCTACTTAATTTGCAGCGTGTTTCCACTAGCCTGGTACCTCCTAAAATAAGTTAGTTTTAGTACCTACTCCGCTCTGGTTCCAAGCGAGCTGATTCGATACCAAAAGATGATGTCAGCGACTGCCAGCTACTTGGTCAGACAATGTTGTCATCGACGACCCATGAGCACGACGGCCTGGCATGCTAGCAGTAGCTACCATTATCTTACCCTCATGTTTTCTCTTTGCAGCTCGATTGCTCTCTTCATTCTGTTGTATAGCTTCCAAAACTCTCCTGTGCTTCTCAAGGGGTATTTCTTCTTGCGACCTGCAGCCTTCTTCTGCTTTCCTTTTTTACTCTGTTTGTGACAAAAAGCCACAGATTGTTGTGTCACGCTCAAAATGACGTCACCGCAGTGCCGCTCAGCTGTTTACAGCGACATTGCACCCCGTTGGGCAGGTGACTGGGGCAAATGGAAAAGCAGCACAAGGCGAATAGAGTAGAGCCGGGTAGAGTAGAGTAGAGTAGGGCAAATGGAAATGTGGGTACGTGATCTGTGATCGGTTAGTGATGTTAGAGCAGAATGTTAGTACAGTGTCTCGGAATATATTATTTAATATAAAAATTTAATTATTTATAGCTGTAAATGTTTTATATAACAGGAATACTTCATTTTTATATTCTAGTTAAGAGCAATAAAAATAAATAGGTGGGGAAGTTATTTCACGAAGGTACCAAACTTTAAATGATAAAGAAAAAGTGATTAAAGCTAAATTAAAAATGATAAAACTGTGTTGGTTGAATGCTTATTTGATAAATCAATATGTGATTTTCATTCATTTTATTATTGAAGTAGTTATAGTACCAGTGCTGCTTGGCATGGCTTTAAAATTACACAATATCAAAATTTATGTTAAATAGTAATTAACAATCAAATAAATAAAACAGATTAAATAATATGTTACTTTACCAAATGTTTGAAGAAACTATTAAACTTTTTTCAAGGTCTAGTTTGTAATTTGATTTTAAACTTTGCCACTGTATAGAAATTGATGTTGAACAGTGAATATTTTTAGTGTTTGCATATTAAAGTTTCAATTCTGGTATCCTGACAACCTTTAAAGTCCACAAAAAACTCAAGAAATCCCACATTCTGCTGACACCTCTTGTGTCTGTCCACGGCTCCGTCGCTCACAGCAGAATGTTGGATTTCTTGTGTTCTTGTTTCTTGTTCTACGCTCCTAGTTATTGCAGAGTGCGCGTTCCTTTGGTTTATCAGCCCGTGAGGCACCCGTAAGAGTATCATAGAAATGCAAGTAGTACTGTTTAGACTATAAACACGCATAAATGATGTCGCATTTTGAGTAAATGGTGGACGCATTTACCCAGGACACTTGGATTACAGCGCACGAGCAGTATGGAGGAATATTGCCGACTTTTTGTGGACTTTTAAGGACACTGTTTGTTCGGGCTCTGACCGAAGTCATGATATCAATGTCAGTGGACAGCGAGGATCCCCCCAGATCTCTGGCTGCATCCTAGATGTTCCAAAACTACTCCACAGTGTTGTTCAGCATGAGGGTGAGTAGAAAATGAGGCCAAATCGTTGTTTGGGTGTAGTATTCCTTTAACTAGTGGCATACTGTAAGTTCAATAGCTGATTCATACATCATGCAGTTTTTGCATCTTCAGCCAGTATACAAAATAAGTATATGCAAGTTTATGTGGTATGTTTTTTTTTTTTTTTTTTTTTGCTCTCCCACCAAGAGTCTTGATGTGAATCTGAAAAGGAAGTGTCTGTTGAAGAGCCTTTATTGTGTACCTTGGGGAAGATTTGGAAACTCTTAACAAAGATGTTTTGGTAAGCACTTTTTTATGTATCACTCAAATTAGAAATGACATGAGATTGAAAAATATAATTGTTAAGTTAATACGAGGTTGTTGTTTCTATAAAATGTGCTTGCTAAACATGCATCCATTATCAATTTACCAATATTTTTTTAAATGAATGTTCTAGTGCTTTATATGACAATGTCAGATGTTTTCAATGAAAATGAAAATTCAAGGATTATCTGTTATATTCCGGTACCCATCATCTGTCATTTACATCTTTAGTACCCATTGTTATTCATTTGGAGTCTGTTTTAGGCTACGTTTACATGGACACTCTTGATTTAAAGACACAAATATTTTTTCTTTGCGTTTTCAAATTCTTCTGCATTCAGACAATGGCGCAGGAGACGTATGGACCCACTGTAGCATGCATGCTGGTTCAGTAGATGGCGGTGTAGGTCTTCAGAGAGGCAGCACTGCTGCATTACACGTGCGAAGAAGAAAAACTTTTCAGAGATGCAGGAGTTTCTTTTCTGGACAACAATCAGTTTGGACAACAAATCTATCTGGATAGTTTTGACTGGATAACAAACCGAGCACAGTAACAGGCTCACATGCTACTCAGCAGATGGCCAAAGCTGTTGTTGTTCCTGGTATACGTGCGCAGCCTTCACCTGAAAGAGTACAGCGCATGCGGTGATGTCAGTGTTTCACCCTGAAATGCTCTGATGGGGGTTTACATGGAGCTGCATGGAGAGCGTTTTGGAAACTTTCCACCCTGGAGCCCGTTTTCAAAAGTTAACGTTTTCAACGCATTTCAGTATGAACGCAAGGCCAAAACGCAATGAAAACTTATCGGATTTGACCGTTTTCGGCACTGTGTAAACACAGCCTTAGAGAATTGCTGAGATGGGATAAACTATACAAATGCACTGATATTCTTTTTTCCCTGATAAGGCTGTCAAAAAGATGATGCTGAAAACGAGCTTGGAAGGTGCACGATGGCATTTTTTATCACCAGAAAAGAGGAGGGTCACCTGCAGCCATCAGTTGATGTTGGTGTTGTCATTGACGGTTTGTCAGTGCTGAATGGGCTGTCATCAGGGGCACATGTTTAGTCATGAGGTTGAATACTGTGAGCTCCCTCACCACCATCTTGCAGGCTTGTTCTTCTACACTCAAAACAATGAAACATTGACTTAAATTTATGTCAACTGGAAATACTTTTTTATGGTTTGTGTGTTTCTGAACCAATATTATTTCTAACTATTTACATGAGATGCATATTGTTGATTTTCAATTTTTGTATACATTTTAATAAGGCTTCAATGTTTAAAGTATTAGAAGTGCCATTTTTAAAGTATCTAGCTAATTTTGAATAAATGTGCTTGAATATTGTTGATATTTGCTTCATGTTGTTATTGGTACACTTTAGGGTACAAATGGTTTGTCACTGGGGCAGTACCCTTCAGAAGAACAAAAGTGTACCATTGGAAAGGATCCGTTTTGTTCTTAGAGCATTAGGTCCATTTTTGTTCCCCATGGGTACATAAATGCCACAATGAGGTACAAAATACAAGGGCACTAATGTACCCTTCCTAAGGGGTACATTAGGTGTACCTTCGAGGTACCCCGATGGGCCTCAAACCTGATGGGCCTCTCATGATGCTCTGCACCATGTCCGACATGGAATGTGGGAAAGGCTTCTTTCCAGTGTTAACTGAACACATAAAGAAAGCGTGAACCATCCCCATTGTAGAGCAAATGACTTACAAGAAGTCTTTCAGTTATGATGCACGTTTAGAACAGATTATCACACACACTCCCACACACGCAGACACACACTCACACACATGCAGACACACACTCACACACACACACACACACAGAGTCCAGTCAGCAGAGAGAGCACAGCAGTGCTGGGGAGATAGGTGCAGGGCTCCAAAGGTTTGAAATATCCTCTGATATCTCCACACAGACTCATTTTATTGGCCATAGAGATGGACGCAGTGTTCATCTGTCTTTTTCAATGTATGTTTGTGGATTTAAATATTAAAATATTCATTTCTTATTAACTGTTTGGAACAGAGAGACGCGCCTTTGGATCTGAGGCTGCTTTGTGTTCTTCTTTAAAGAGTTTTAGATTGATCAGATCTAAGTGTTTAATATTTAAACTCAAACATTCTTCATCCCCCTTTGGATTCATCTCAGCTCTATTCATCATTTTAGCAGCGGTTATAAAGCCGCCAAAGTCAACCCCAGGGCTGGAGTGAAATTCACTGAGGATGAGAGATGTTCTGATAGAGGAACAGCATTCCCCATTAATTTTGCATGATGTACGTCCCTTTGAACAAAAGTGTCTGTCAAATGAAATTATAACATTGCGAGTCAAGCAATCCATTAGTGAAAACTTTTTCCTGAAGTAACTTATGACTGCATAACACAGCCTATTTTACTTTCCCTTTCGTTTCATGTGTCGTTGTCATTAGAGCTGCTTCTGCTCATGACTACTTGGAAAGTGGGGGTCAGGACACAGCCAAGGCCCATTAAGGATAAAGGTCAAATGCCTTGCATCCCCAGACATGCGGTCCAGTGGTGCCATGTGAGCACGGTCAATGAGCTCAATCATATCTCTGATGATTATTCTGATGATTGATCACTGTGAAGACGGCATACAATGATACCTTTCTGATTGTTATGATTGATTGCACTGATGATGAATCACTGCAATGATTAATACCAGGGATGATCGATAACAGTGATGACTGATCGCTCTGATAAGTGAATGCTGTGATGGTTGATTTCAGTTAAATTGATTACAGTTATGACTGATAGCATGGATGACTGATTACTGTCATGACTGACCATTTAAATGATTGATTACACTGATGATTGATCACTCTGATGATACATCACACTGATGATTGATTACTCTTAAAATGAAAACTGGTTTTATTTTAGAAATAAATCCTGTTTTACTTTTAATGCCAAGAAAAAACTTGTGGAGTCCACATTTTTGTCTGTGATTGATTATGGTGATATTCTATATATGCATGTTTCTGCTTCCACACTGCGGACCCTTGGTTCAGTGTATCATGCATCTCTTCCCTTAATAACCAACGCAAAATCTCTCACCAATCACTGTATTCTTTATAATTTGGTTGGTTGGACTTCACAGACAACAACACTGGCTTATTTTTACCTCTGCCAAGGAGGTTATGTTTTCAGGAGAGTTTGTTTGTCTGTCTGACTGTGAACAAAATAACTCAAAAAGTAATGGATGGATTTTGATGAAATTTTCAGGAAATGTTCAGCATGAAAAAAGGAAGAACTGTTTCGATTTTGGTGTTGATCCGGATCAGCCTCTGGCTGCCATGTAAAAAAATGTGATTTCTGTGAATAACTACTGAACTAAAATAGATATCATTATGAATCCAGTTGCTAATGGTATGTTTTCATGGTCAAGGAATCTAAATATTTACATGAAATAAAGGTAGGACTAATATTTATGGTGAAAATCACAATATGGCTAAGGACTCTGGCGCTAGCAGAGGTCTGCGCTCTCCGAGTGCTTTTCTAGTTATTTGTAAAGCAATTCTGGGAAAACTTCCATCTTGCCTCTGTTCCTTTCTGGATCCTCTAACTTGCTGCTCTTCTCTGTACCCAGGGTTTTTACAGACCTGGGAAAACTGCTTTGTCTTTTAAAGCAACTTGGTCATGGAATAATCTTCAAAAAGAGCTAAAACTGGATTCAGTGATATCTCTTTATGAATTTATGGGCATCAGGTCTCTCTTGTAAAAGAGATTTTTAATCCCAATGGAACTTCCTGGTTAAATAAAGGTACAATAAAGATAGAATAAAAAAATACTCTGTTGACTGATTGCTGGGATGATTGATGACTCTGATGGTTGATTTCACTGATGAATCATTACACTGATGGTTGATCTCTATGATGATGATTTTTCTGTTGATTCATAACTCATTGCAATTTTTGTTGTTTTTTTTTTTTTTAAATTCAAAGTCTGGTTTGATTATCAGTATTAATAATCCAGTTTATATGTTAAACATGTTCTCTGCAAATTAAGGAAGAAAAACATCAGTCAATAACGTATACCAGAACCAGTCTGGGCAATTTAAGTAAAATAAAATTCTGCTCATCAGAATAAAAAATTCAGTTTAGTGCATCCGTCTGTTTATGTGATTACTGAGTCTTTTAAACTACAGCAAACTAAAGGGCAAAAACAGCAGTACTGATAATTGCTTTTATTAGATCTGATTTAATATGTCCCAGAGATTGTTATCATGACTACCAGGACTTACAGACATCTTTTTAAAAGTTGTATAACAGGAGTTTATCCATTACAGTAAAGTATCCAAGCGTTCACTCTTGTGTTTTATTTCATCGTCTATCTTTTGAACAATCTTTGGCTGACATGTGAAATCTTTGTCTGACAACAAACACGGAGTCTGTTGGCAAGTAGATATGTTAACAGATGAATTAATGCAGATTATCCACAGATGACATGAAGTGCTGCTGGTGATGGTTGTCATTTCAGTTCGAGAGTTGGTCTGACAGAAGGGGCTTGTGGAGATTTAACACATGACAAACAGTGAAACCCTGAACGGAGTGATTTTTCTGCCAGGGCTTTAAGAGGAATCAAAACACAGCAGCGATACAGAGGATGATCCTGTGTTTCATATTTTACTGAGAAGAGATCTAGGATTTTGAGCTGTCCTCTGATTGGCTCGGACATATAGGTCAAACTAGACTATTCATAGGTCCATGTTCTTAAATCAATGTTAATACAGTCTGAAGCGCTTTTACAGCTCCTGTGATGCTACTTTAATCTTTACTGAGTTTTTTTGATTCATACATCTGACTGAATGCATGATACAGACTAATATTTATAACATATTTTAAGAAAATCTTGTTCAGTGCTTCTGCTGCCACATTATGATGGGTTAACAAAGATGACAAAAAAACAGGCAGATGGTAAATGTAATTTAAAAAATGAATATCAGGAGTGGGAGAAAATACCAATGCACCATTGTATTGCTTCTTTTTTTAAGGTGCAGCATAGTGTCAATATTAAGTGCAATGTTTTGAAATTTAAACTCCATCATTTACAGAAATCTGTTTTGTATTTTGTGCCAGCTTTTTCATTTGACTCTTTGTCTCTCTGTTTAATATTTCAGCACTGTTCAGGGGCATAGGATTACACTGGCATTTGTTGTTGTTTGTGTGTGTGTGACATAAGTCAAAATGCTACAAACTGATTTTGACAACATTTCAGAAATGTTGGTCATGGCACAAGGGAAAAGGGGTTTGATGCAGACCAGTGGCGATTGCTCTAAGACTGCAAGGGAAGCTCAGCTTCCCCTAAAATATCCCCCATTTACATTTCATTGACTAAATATGTGCTAGAATACCTTCATCTTTTGTTCAGAATCAGCGACTTATCACAGGTAACTGCCGCAACTTCCTTCTCTTTCATCCCCGCAGCGTCTCAGCGCTACAGTCGGAGTCGGACGCTGAGCGTCTTCAGACTTCAACAGGAAAACTTAGAGTGGGTTGTTCCACTGTGGAAACTGGACGGTCATTGGATAAACGCCGGGCTTTGTCCCGCCCATCGGACGCTCAGCGTCTCTGGGAGTCAATGAGGCAGTGGGCTGGCCTGGACGCTCAGCTTCTTCGTGATGATTGGATGATCTTGTCTGAGGCCGAATCCCTTTTTGATTGACAGTGAAATGAGCCAATCAGCGATCTTGAAGTATCACCCTTTACTGCAGCATCTACTAAGTTTTACATTCAGTTGTTCTGGACTGATCCGGAGGCTTTATCGATCTCCAGAGACTTTATCTTTCTTAAAAACGACTACCGTTGTGTTTGAAGACTCTCTCCTGCCACTTTTCTTTTCACCAACGAGCAGATGCGGCTCTTCTCTCCCTCTCGCTCACACTCACAGCCAGTCAATAGTCTCAAGTAGCTGCTCCAGCTGCTAGTAAGCTGCACATCATGGCAGATAGTATGAATGCTGTAGACCAGATTTTGGCGAAGCCATTTGATAGTCTTCCTTACAAAGAGAAAATTAGAGTGAAACAGCAGGGCAGATCAACTCCTAAGATTGATTTAGTGCAAAAGGTGGGGAAAAGAAACAGGTCTTTTCAGCATTCCTGTTATGACAAGGTGAGCTGGCTCACTGGAAGTGCTGCCACAAAATGTGTTGTCTGGTCAAAAGTGAGTTTTGGGGAATAAAATCCCTGGAAAAGACACCAAACAGGGTCACAGATCATTTAGATAAATAAACAAAATTATGATGTAGGCCGGAAAAAAATGAGCTTCCCCTCCTTGACTGACCAGCAGCCGCCACTGATGCAGACCCAGGACTTTTTCAAAGGATGTGTAAATATTGCCAGATGTGTATAATGTCCAAACTGTTAATAAAGTTTAGCTTATTCTTTGTTGAGTTCATTTGGGTGATTGACCATTGTACAGGATTGAAATACCCTGAATTATTGACAGCAAATAACACTATTACACAAACTTTTGGGTAATGCTTTTTTAAGCATCAACCAAACAGAAACAAAAAGCAGGATTAAAATGTGAAAGCCTAAGTTTAAGCTAATTACAGCTCCCCAGTTTACACTGATTTATATTAACCCTTTACATTAAACAGGTCAGGAAGAGATCTGAACATAAACTTCAATTATATCCTGTAATAACCTCAAATATTTCAACACAAACACTGCAGTTTCAATATCTGTTCATTTAGGAATTCAGTTCTCTGTCTTATATTTAATCTTCATCTGTTGTTTAAATACATTTAAAGATGTTGTATGTGCTACATGCTTTCATTTCTATTTCTGAACTGTTTCATAAATGTGCTATATTCACAGAAACGCATATTTGATCTACACTTATTCCGAGATTTGTAATTGTGAACATATATTTTCCTCCTAGTTCAGACTGAGATTCTCTCATTTTAAGCAGCTTCCCCAAACATCAAGAAGCTTTGGGTATCTGTGCTTGATCCACCACCGCTCCTTATACAGAAAACTGTAGCACCAGGTCTCTGTTTAAAGGCTCCGATTAATGGAGGTCAGCTGCGGTCTGCTCAGACAGAACAACAATGATTTTTTTTACCTGGAGGGTGAGGGTATTTAGCTATTGATGTAATTTTAAAAAAATCTGAAAAATACCATTTGAATCAAAAATAGTCATAGATAAATCCTTGCAGGTAAACCCCTCTGATAAATACATTAACTTTGGAGTTTTACCTCGTTGCCATGACTGTGCTGACCCCGACTTGCTGTGTGCACAGAGAATTTGCTTTAATGAAGGTCTGTGATTTACAATGAGGACAAGATTCTTCCAAGATCAACTCCAAACTTGTGAACCCCTGCATGAGAACACATCTCCCCATCACTGCTCAACACAACACACCAAACCACAGCACAGCACAACACAGCACAACACAACAGGATAAAAACACTGAGGAAAGAAAGGCGAGATAACTGGTAGAAACTGAGGAAGGGAAGCAGTTCTAAATCAAAAATGAAGCCTACAGAGAAGAGAGGATGCCGTTCTCCATGAGTTCATGTGTCCTAGCATTCAGAGAGTAAGGCTGCTACTGGTTCTGCACTTACTTCTCTCTTCAACTCAAAAGGAGGAAAGAGGAGGAAGAGGAGAAGGAAGAGGGAGGCTCTCCAGACCAAGAGGAAGTAAAGGAGGTGGAGGTGGGTTGGTGGGTGGGGGGGTTGGGTTGGTTGGGTGGGTAAGAAGCCTGGGGTGAGGTGGGTGAGTGGTGGAGAGAAGGAGGGGGAGGCAGTGGGAGTATTTAACGATTAGTGTAAAAATTCTGGTGGTAGGATCAATGTTCCTGCTCTGGCAGAGGACACACTAGAACTTCTTCACCATTACTAACTCCAGGGATGGGAAATATGTACAGTTTTTAAAAATAATGACTGACTATCTGAAAGGATATAGAGTCATGAAATATCATTTAAGATACAGTTAATTCGGGGTTTGAGCAACATTAAATATGTATTTTTTATATTAATATATACAATACTCTATCATACTAAAGTAAGTACATCCCTCACATTTATGCTTATATTTAATTATATCTTATAATGGGACAACAGTGAGGATATGACACTTTGATACAGTGTACAGTAGGGAGTGTCCAGCTTGTATAAGCGAGTAAATTTACTACCCCTCAAACTAACTCAACACACAGCCATTAACATCTAAATTGCTGGCAACAAACCTCAATACATCTGCATCTGAAAGTGTCCAAATTGGGCCCAAAGTGTCAATATTTTATGTAGTCACCATTATTTTTCAGCCCTGCCTTAACCCTCTTGAGCACAGAGTTCACCAGAGCTTCACATTTTACCATTGGAATCATTTTCCAGCTCCATGATCATGTCACAGAGCTGATGGATGTTAGAGACCTCGTGACCCTCCACCTTCATTCTGGGGACATCCCACAGATGCTCAGTAGGGTTCAGGTCTGGAGACATGCTTGGCCAGTGCATCACCTTTACCCTCAACATATTTCATATAGATTTGACTTCCCATTTACACAATCTTGTGACTCAGACAGATCAGCCTTGTAAATATTGACAATGCATCATGTCTTTGTTTCTGATATTAATACTTAGATATCTATTTCACCAGTTCTAGTGTGTCCCCAGCCTTCGCCAGTCTTATCAATTAGTTTCTACTCTTCATTTGTATTTGCAGTTTTCATTCCTACCAAACATGTCATGTTTGTAGATGTGTTTCAAAGTCTGAAGTCTGAGTCAGTGCAGCAGCAAACTTATTTAAAGATCCACTGAGGCCATTCAGGGACGGCATATAAAATCTATTTTAGTGGCTACTTACTTCACATCTGTTAAATTAATTTATTCTATTTACCTCACTCATATAAATTTAAACCAAAGGCTCTATTGGTTTTTCTAACCAAGAGAATTACTAAAAGCTGGAGTAATTGCATGAACAGGTCACCCTCAGATAGTTTATCCGGAGGATGTTTGGACTCCAAAGATGAGACTATGTCCAAACTGAAATTTTGCCTTTTGGCCTTTTCCACGCCCACACAGAGACAAACTTTAGGGCTTTTTCAACAGAAAGTTCTTACACTGAGTGACAAACACCAGTGGCTATGTCCAGTGTGTATCAAAATTAAAAGTTAAAATGTTATGTATGAATAAATCATGAGCCTCTGGTGACAAAAACTTTGATAACAAAACATCTGGTTTGGATTTAAAGAGGGGATGTCATTTCTGATAAAACTGTAAAATCAATAAATACATGGACATAATATATTACTTTTAATTTGACTAAGCCTACCTGTGTTACAACGATTACACTCTAACATTAGTTTACCCAGATTAAATATTTTCCTAATAAAAGAAAACCTTGTTTGTTTGTTTGTTTGTTTGTTTGTCTTGGCAATTTCATAGCTCAAGACTTACAGTCTACTGAGGTTTTTGAATAAATATGTCACAGTGCTACCTCTAAGGCCTTTTGTGTCTCGTTTCCAAACCCCAAACATCATTAACCTTCATTTTTTTTCTACCTACACCCAGACCGTCCTTTTTCCCTGTTTTAGAAGTCACTGCTTGAGGAATAGAAATATCTAATATCAGAACTCCCCAAAACTACTTATGCTGCTCCAAAACCTCATAAAAGGCCAACGTAAGCTACGATTGGTTCACTGCTCTCTCGTCTAACCTGTCCTTGCAGCGTGGTCAGAGAATGGCATGTTTGGTAGGGTAGGACTGCACACAACGGGCTCAGCAGGAACATTGGTGAGGAAAGTAAGTTGTGGAGAAAAGGAAGGCAACAGAGGGGGGTAGGGGGTGAATCGACTGGTTTTGGATGGGAGTCAGGGAGAAATTATTTACCTGTAAGAAATGGCATGAGCGCTCCTGCTGCTGACTGCCCTTAGATTTGACTAGAGCTCTATCTAGGTTTAGGTTACCGGATCCTGCGCTGTCTCGAAGCTGGTTGTGGCTGCTGTTGGTGTAGACCTCTCGGGCCCTGCTCACCGTTAGGCTCGATGACCAGGCCCCTTTCTTCACAACGGGCCCGTCCACAACCCCCATCGGTAGCAAGGGGCCACTTCCTCCACCGATACCGCCACCGCTGTTATTGCTGCTGACACTAACTGGCACACATGCTGATGAGGCCGAATACTTCACATCGTTGTTGCTCCGGGACACTTTGAGTGCAGGATGGTGGTGCGTGTGGCCGTGGTGTGCGTGGGTGTGCATGTGCTCGTTGAGCGTGCCGTAAGGGTCCATCATGAAGTACTGCTGGGACTGCGAGGAGGGGAGCACAGGGATGGGGGTCTGAGGGTATTTGTCTGGGTTGTTGCCGGGATAACGGCCCATCGTCATGGCAATGGGCGAGGGAGAAATAGAAGGCGAGGGTGAGGGCGGAGGTTGGTGGTGATGAGGGTGGTAGAGACACAGCTCCCGTTCCAGGTTGTCGTCGGAGCTCCAGTAGCCGGAGCCAGGAGCGGACGCTGAGCCGTGGAGCTGGTGGTGGTGGTGGTGGTGGCTTCGATGTTTGGGCTCCGCTGATCGACAGCGCTCGCGGCTCTTGCTGCGCTTCCGGTGGCGTACTCCTGGCGGAGTCTCACCTTCTGGGCTGGCCCTTAAACCACCACCACCACCTGCTCCACCACCACCACCACCATTAACGCTCCCATTATTGGCCCCCTTGGAGGACTGCGTGTGGTGCGGCCCCTCCAGCGAGTGTGACTTGGTGAAGAGTTTCTGGACCGAGTGGACCAGGTGGCGAATTCTCCCCGGACTGTCATTGTTGTTGTTGGCGGCCCCCGCCCCCCCACTCTGGGCCATCACTCCTCGTTTGTACTGCAGAGTGTGGTAGCCGTCTCTGGAGAAGGACGACTGACGCTCAAACGAGTCTGCAAAGTTTGCAGGTACCCGGGTGGGCGTCTTACCTCCATAGCCTCCTCCACCTCCTCCTCCTCCTCCTCCACCTCCTCCTCCTACATATGGTACCATTGCCATACACTCATCCTTTACCTCAGGATGGTGGGAGGAGGAGGTGGAGTGGCACCTCCGTGGGAAGGTTCCGTATGGGACGATGCTGTTGCTGTCGGAGGGGTACGGGCTCCGCTGAGCGTTGTAGTAGGACAGCTCAGCGGGGTGCGGCAGGGGGATGGGCACGTGCATGTCATTCTGACTGATCAGATATGGCTTACGGTCAACATGGTGACCGAGTGGATCGTATGATGGCTCATAGGAGATCACGTGATGGTGACTCCGACTACTGGACAGGCCCTTCATGACGGGGGGAAGGATGGGTGGGTAGGAAGATATGGATGATAGTTGGCAGGCAGGCCTGTGACCAGAGAAGGGCTGCCGAGGACTGTCCCTGAGAGGAGAGCTGCAGACTCTGGAAGAAAGACAGAGACACAAATCAGTCAGGAAAACAGTCACCATGGTGTGAAAAGTCTGAAACACGTCATACAAGAGGAAGGAAGTACAATATTTGGATCAAAAACAATGAAACAAGAAAACAACAAAAAAATTAAAGTTTTTTTGAAGTATGCTCTTCATTTCTAGTGTCTTGCAGCATTTTTTGAAATCTCTGTGTCTTTATTCTCTGACCTAGAGGTCCTCTGACCACCAGGCTGCTGACTGTTACCCAGCAGATTATCAGGTGCCGAGCCATAGAGAAAAAGCAATCATTTATTTTATTACTCTTTCTGACTGACTGAGACTGAAGGGGGTCTAACTTTGAAAGGATGATCCTTTCATGTGCATCTATCCCCTAACTGTGTAGACTACAGTCTTGTTGCGTTGTGCCCATGCACTCGTCCACCTGTGCTCTGGTCTTAGCTGTGAATATGTTTGACTCTGGAGGACAGTTGAGACACAGGAGGGACAATTCAGAGCTGATAAAACACCATCAATAAACACCATCAATAATCAAAATAATCACCAAATCAGCTCAGGTTGATGACTGATGGATGAAACACACCATCAGCTCCATGTGAACTCTGTATTTACAGAATTTTCCTCTATGCTCAGAGACTGTAGCAGTTTAATTAGTTTTTGTGTCAAATGGTGCTTTCAGCTGGTTACGTCTCTTTACTGGGGTTTGAAACAAGCCCAGTATGTGTGGTTCCCCCTTGAAGTTATATGATTATAATTTTTCACACAAAGCTGCGCCGTGTTACAGAAAAGGTTGGTGACCAGTGCTGTGGAGGAGCTGACTGTTTCATCTAAATAACAAATATCTGGCTCTCACCTCCCACATGAATAATCCATTCTTTACAGTTTGATTCTATTTTCTAATTCACTTTTCAACATCCAGGTTTCAGCACATTTGAGTGAATCACAAATGTGATCTGTCTGCATCCAGAGATCTTATGTGATGAGATTCATGTTGTGATTCACCACCAGTTTTTCCTTCAAAGAAAGTTTTAGTTAATGATCAACATAATCTTTTCTGTGCTTTCACAATACTTCATTTTGTCAGATCTGTCATGATGGGGTTATGTTGTAATATCTAATCAATCTGTCCCACGCATTCATTTTAAAAATGATTTATAAAATGCGACAAATGACAGCACTAATCAAGCATTTAAAATCAGAGGGAATTTAAAACTCATTTAATGGCTGCCATTAGCAGTCTTATGCCTTTTGGGTATGTAGATCTCAGAGGCACACCTGGACGTCAGTGTGCCCCCGCCACACAATCTGGGACCCACAGCTGTAGACGCTACATTCATTTTCCCTCCAGTCTCTGGGTCTGTTTCGACCTGACCGGAACAAGAGCCCACATACATGAACTCCTTTCTTCAAAGTGAAGACCAGCTCCTCACCCAAAGGGAGCAAGCTGCCAAATTCTAGCAGAGAAACTGCGGTCTCATACTCAGAGATGCTGACCTTCATGCTAACTACTTCAGTCTGCAAAAAGCCCCCACATCTGCTGGAGGTACTCATCTAAAGGAGCCAACAGGACTGCATTAGCAGCTTAAAAAAAATAGATCATCAGGTCACAAGAAAACAACAACTTCACAAGTCGTCATAAGATTATTACACTCTAAAGAATTGCTGTAAATTTACAAGGAAATTTCAACGGTAAGATCCTGTTATGTTTATATACAGGACAAACCTGTATAATGACAGTTTATAACATTATTTTACTGTATTAATACTGCAAGGAAAGAAAACGGTAAGTTATTGTATTTTTTGAATTGCATTCTGGGAAAAGGTTTGAGCACATGGAAGGAGATTAGAAGCCACATTACCCAAATTGTTACCCAACTCCATCCTCATGATAAACAGGTGAGTGTCTCTCTGCTTTGTTTATTAGAGTAATTAAAATCCATCACTTACTAAGTTTGAAGTCATTTGTAAAACTACTAGTTGCTAGAATTTTATATGAAACTCAAAGTGAGTAAATTCTTTGCCAGTTAACAATATCTTCATATTAACAGTTGCATAATGGGAAACCTCCACAAAACAAAGTCAAATCAAAGTTCTGCATGTGCTGCTTGTTGTGGAGGAGTGTGGCAAAGCCATTGTAGGGTTCTTCAGGCAGAAACCCACCAATGCAGATGTACAGGCCATCCTCTCAAGTGTTCCTAACACTAAGCTGTCTTTCTTCATTACCCAGCTTTTGATGGCTCACTTCTCTGTGCATTCAGAGGGGTTGATCAAAATTGCAAGTGTTAGTTATTTTTTCTCGTTATTATCCTTTTTGATACTAAAGATTAAAGATTAAAGAGGCCTCCTCTTTCTTTAGTCAAAAAGGGAGACACTGATTATACAATCAATATTACAATACAGAGAATCATTTTTGCTACTGTTTATTTTGTCCTTAACATACTGTTTAACTTCTCTTTAAACTACCACTCTTTAAATTATTTACAATTTGAACTGTCTTAGGAATCTGCCACAGCAGTTGATATGGACAGAACCGTCTCACTTCCTGCAACTCCTCGGCTGATATTACGTGGTATGTATGGAATTTTCTCATTCTTTTTATGTTTAGATGAGCCACCAAAGTGTTTCTTGTAATTCACCATGTGTTTTTCCTTGCATTTCATGACTTCAAAACACATTAAAAAACTGTAATTGTGTTAGTCTTAGTATTCGTACCACTTTAGACCCTGAAGAAAATGATGTGTCAGCAGAAAGTATTTTACCTCTTGCATCATCTTGTGTTGTTTCCTCTTTAATCTTTCGTGATCAACTCACTACTGTTATGCAGTGTCCTAAATTAAGGTCCAAGTCCCTCACTTGTAGCCTTATGCATATTGTATCAGTGATGGCAGCGTTTTTGCTCTCGTCCAACAGCATACGTGTCTTCTATCCTGTTGCCACAATTATAAGAGTGTGTTGACTTAAACAAGAGATTGACTAAGAGTGTGGTCACTGTGTTTTTTTTCCATTTTTTTGTCAAGTTTCAGGTGAAACACCAGGTTGTAGCATTCACAGCTGGATGAAGGCATCCAGCCATCTTTCATTTCTGGGCTAGCTGCATTCTTTTCCACATTTTACATCTTTAACCTGCAGTATGATGAAGGTGTGGCAGCCACCCTGGAGTTTATCCAAAGGTAAGATGTTTTAATGTGTTTAATTAGGAATGGGAATGATAAATTGATGATAAATTAAGATTATCTATCTATCTATCTATCTATCTATCTATCTATCTATCTATCTACCTATCTATCTATCTATCTATCTATCTATCTATCTATCTATCTATCTATCTATCTATCTATCTATCTATTTACTTAAATAGATAGACTTTTAGGATTTATTCTTTGGCTGCCGTCCCAAATAAGCTCTAGGGGAAACATTGGAATTTCAAGTACACAAATTAATAAATTAGCCACATGTTCAATAAAACATTATTTACAATATAATATTTCTTTTAGCACCAACTCTGACAACACTCTCTTGTTTTTCAGGCGATCCGTAGGGATCAACCCTGAGCAGGGCACAAAGGGAAGGTGATAAAAAACCTTTGGTCATCGGTCTCAAGTCTCCTAAGAAGACTCACGGACTTCAAGTGGGACTTTTGCAGAAGGTTTTTGCACAACATCAGTGGTACTTCATACATAACTGTTTGGATGTTGAATTTCAATAAAGAGACATGGTTTGAGAAGACACTTTGGAGTTTTATTATTTGTCTTAAAGTTTCAAGTTGCGGTTTCAAAGGCTATGTTTATTTATCACATTAAAACATGGTGTTTATAACATGACATGCAACTAAGTCATTTATCAAATCACTAGGTTTAGAAAAATAAATGTATTTTCAATTTTACTAGAAGGAATTTGATTAACAGCAAGGTCTTGTTTTATGCTACAACTCTCAGTAAAAAAACTGTAAATATACCTCTTAAGAAAAAGTGTATATAAACAGTAATTAACTGCTAATCTTTTCAACAGTAATTTACTGTTAAGGTTTAAAATAACAGCTCTTTGCTGTATTTATAAAAACAATAGCATACTGTAAATACGGTAACTTCCTGGCAACCCTACTGCCAGTTGTTTACTGTTTTTTAACAGGGGGAATTTCTAAGAGTGTAGACGACAGGAAGAGCAGCATGTGAACAGCAGGTTCTGCTGCCTCTCAGCAATAATTTATTCTTACTATATTTCAACAATTTCATTCTTTTCTTTTCTGATCCTGGAAACTCTAAGTGCTTATTTACCTGGTTTGGTTTTGATATGCTTGGTGAAAATTGGCATAGACTTGAAGCTAATCTGGCTAAAACTAGAGTAAGAGCGTATTTCCAGCAATCCAGCGTGAGGCGTACAGATTGGATGTAGAGGCTGCCACAGGCTGTGGAAACGGACTGATTGAACAGACTAGGGCTGATTTGCTATGGAAAGCAAGGTGCACACAGGACGCTGCTCTGGTGGGCTTTGTGGGAACTGACTTTTACTGCCACTGTGATACAAATACAGAGGGATACTGCAGCAACAAGTTCTAGCCCTACTTTTCATCTCCCTTTTGAGCTGTTAAGCATTTGATCAGACCGTTTGTAAAGACAGTGCATGGCCCAAATAATAAATATAATGAACACATACAGTATGACTATGAGTATATGAAGGTTTAAAGAAAGAAACATCATCTGAAACATGTACTCTGATCAATTTAATTTAAAAGAGTTATAGAAAAAAGAGAAAACTGGCTGTTTCAGTTTCCATTAAACTACCTTCGGTGGAAACACGACATGTAACATGAGACTTTCACGTTGTTTGACCTTAATGTGTGTCAGAAGCTCGGAACCAACTGTCTTTATTAAAAATCAGAGTGAGATTAAAATAGGCATGGTTATATCATGTGACCTCCCCCCAATGCCAGCCTCAGGATCAGACCCTCACCATCTTGGTCTGCAGGGGGTTGGTGAATGCTAAGACCAGTTGTGGTGCCAGTGCTGTGGGCAACAGGCTGGTAATTCTGAGGGCTTGCAATAAGGATATGTGCTGTGATTAACTATGAGGGCTACACACAGAGCTCTTTGTGAAGATTACAAAGATTCTCCTCCAACCATGAGTGCAGCCCACACTCACCATCATTTAAAATCAGTTTCTCAAACTCACAAAAAAGTTCAAGTCCCACTCAGTAAAAAATCGTCCAAACCAACATGAAAATTATACACAGTTAACATAGCTATATATATACATATATATATGTGTGTATATATATATACATATATATATGTGTGTGTATATATACATATATATATGTGTATATATATATATATATATATATATATATATATATATATATATACACATATATATATATATATATATATATATATATATATGTTGACATATATATACTGTTATATATACTGTATACTGATAGTGTTTATATATTGTGTCAAATAAAAACATGTTAGCATATATGTACTGTTATATACTGTATGCTGTTACTGTTTACGTATTGTGTTGAATAAAAACATGAAAAATAAAAACAATTGTGCTGAGTTATATTACGCACACTGTGTTTGTCCAATGATGTGAATTAGATAAAGATCAGAACATATTTCATGACCAATTCATGTAGATATACAAGTAATCCCAAAGGGTTCACATAGTTTTCTTGCAACTCCCTATGTATTGGAGCTATACAAATAAAAATTGATTGATTGGTTGATTAATTGACATACACATGTTGTGTAGCTTCTTTAGCTGACTGGCTTTGCATGGTGCTGGTCTCAGGGTGCGTTTCAGCACAGACTTCAAAACTGGATCAATATTTTTGGGTAAATGACTGAAAACAGAGTTTAATGGTGATTATCAGTCCTATTAATCGGGGCCCTTTAGTTTAGACATACAGTTTTGATGTAAACTTTAGGGGATAGATAGTAAAAATGGATGGTAAAAAAAAGTAAGTGAGGTTGATTTAGCTAAAGGTCTGGATCAATAGACATGCTCTAACCAAACAATCAGACTGATTATTATAAGACAAACATGCTTTAGAGCCCTGAATTCTAACTGGGGGTCCAGGCCCCCTGGGCAGGCACCAGAAGGTCTCAGGGGGAGGAGGGCTTTGTCAGCTCTATGCATGTAAAAATGAAGTTTGTATATGTGTGTATACAAACATATTTAAATTCTAAAACACAGTGACAGCACATGAGGGCAGGCTGTTCTTAAAGGTCATTGTATCATAGTGACTGCGAGTCCACTGTATCTGGATTTCATCAGTGAAGTTGGAGTTGAAATTACACAGTAATCATTTTTGTATTAAGTTTTTGTGAAGGTTTGCGGGAGCTTGACTATTTGTAGGCACAATTGGGGGGAAGGATAAAAATGAAGCACTGCTTCAAAGGGACAAAGAGGATCAGGAGGAGGTATCACTCAAAGTTTCAAGTCCCTGTGTCTCAGCTGTATTTTGTGTTCTGGAAAAACTTCAGAGCAGGTAACAGCGCTGTACCACGTCCTCGCTCTCTGACCTTACATAACGCAAAGTTCACATCCGACTCCAAGAGAACCGCTGCAGGGATCAGACTGCTCAGGACACTTCATCCAGACCTACAGAGCAACAGGACCACAAAGTGTGTGTGTGGTGGTGGTGGGAGGGGGCACTGGTAGGGAAGGTGCACGTGTGTGAGCGTGCATGTGTGTTTCCACCGTCCTATTTGGCTGATGACAAAACTGCTTAACACAAGCTGACAGCTCCACTGGTAGATGGACTGCTAACAAGCTAGAGCTGGGACACATACACTGAGCATTAGCGCTCCCACTCTCTCTCTGGACCTCCATCAGAATAAATTTATCTGATTTTTACATGAAAACAGTGGGATTCTTGTTCCTCGTCTGAAAAAATGTCTTTGTAAAATACATTGAAAGGTTGTAGGAGAAAGACAGTCACCAGTCTGATAATCTGAGTCTGTAAAAGTTCAAATGGAAGACCTATAAAATAATCCTTTAACCCTGTGATACAGAGGGGCTGCGAGATGCACAGACTCAGAAAACTTCAGACTGTGGTGTGTCCTAGAACATCACCTGTTTCCTCATGTTAAGCTCCTCTAAGAGTCTGTAAAGTTCTGTTATCACAGGGACACTCTGCTTCAGTCTCACACACATCATAACATAAAGTCCTAACATCTCCTCCCAGGTACAACTGGGAGCTCCAAGGAAATTGGTTTTAACCACTTGCTCCATATGACACACTGCTTTCAGTGACAGACAAAGAAGAGTAGGATCTCTGTTCAAGTGTTTAAACTGTTAAACTGAGGCGTGAGGTATGTGGTTCACATCAATGAGGACATTCATGAAGTTCACTTTTTCAAGATTTTTGAGCTTTTTTAGAATAGTTAAGTTTGAATAAATTCATATATTAATGTGCTTATTCATGCCAGTGCATCTTTTCTTTCCATCACTTATTCATAAAAACAGAAATCTCTGACAGAAAGACCAGTTACAGCAGCGACACATCCCTGTTCTTTTCCACAGAGAGAAGGCGACAAAAAGCCCAAACTTCCAGATTATATATCACAGATAAAGCCCAGATGAAAGATTGACAGCTTCAAACCTCTGCCTGTCTCTTCCCACCACCCCCTGCTGCAGTTTTCAAAGAGCCATATGTGCCAAGCAGGCTGGGTTAATGCTGTGTGTAGGCGGAAGGAGGAATGAAAATAGGGCTGAGATCAAGTTATTTTGGGCTAAATGGAAGCAGGCAAACAAAAAGGCTTTGAGTCATGCTCTGAGGGAGGATACCAGCGCCGCAGGCAGACAGGATCCTCATGTCTTATATACCACAGCACACAGACACACACTGTCACACACGGGATATACCTTAGACTGGACTATTTTAAGAGATAATTATGTGTCTTTGATGGAATACGTGTTCTTTTTTATCATGAAATGGTGTTTGTTCATTAAGAGCTGTGATCTCATGAAGCAAATCAACACAGCACATTCTGTCTCCAAAGTTTATATGGTTGCCCTTTGTGGGGGTGCAAGAGGACTGAATGATGTCAGCAAAAAAAAAAAAAAAGAAAAATTGTGATGTATTTTTCTTGGGTGAATGTGTGATTTTTTGTTAAATAAGATAATACAATTTGAATTTCAGTTTAATCATTTTCCCCCTAGTTTCCCCATGTTGTGTTTCATATTTATTTTTTCTCGTCCATATGCAAACACAGGCGTTTTGCTTGTTGTGCTTCTAATTGGATTTAAACCTTGCAATTAATTAGATTATAACTCTGGGCAATCCCCAAGGCTAGACAGACCCTGAATAAACTTGAAACTTGAACTTAAAATCTTGTTTTCAAAAAGAAATACTCTAAGAGCACATACCTCTGCTGAGGCATTTCCAACAAAGTAAAGGTCAGAAAGGCTATTGTCAAAAATGATGAAAGCTGCATCTCTCACTGTCAACAAATCCTTTAAAAAATATTTCTGTATCCACATTTGGATTGAGATCATCAACAACATCCAATAACTTTTCTCTTGTTTTGTGAGTGATATGCCCTGGAAATGTAACCACAATCTGTCCATAACTTTTGGAGTTACCCTGTCCACAATTAAAAAAACATCGGTAAGTCCTCTTCTGCAGATGTTATGGTGGTTTACGTGGCAAAAATAACAATAATGATCCTCAAGACATTGCACTACAGTCTTTAAAAACGGAAGACAGTATGGTCACTAAAATATCTTGAAACTGTGAAAGTAAGAATACATTTAAAATGTACTTCAAATTAGCTAATGAGAATTAGACATTGCTTTTGAATTGTGGTTCAACAGAATCATTTTTAAAAAACGAACTAATGAAGCTGTCCTGATCAAAAATGATGGTACCCTTACCTTAATATTTTGTTACACAACTGTAACCCTTAGTGAGACTTCTGCACCTGTCCACAGGTATGTTGGCCCACTCCTCATGAGCAAACTGCTCCAGCTGTCTCAGGTTTGAAGGATGTCTTCTCCAGACTGCATGTTTCAGCTCTTTCCACAAATGTTCAACAGGATTTAGATCAGGGATCATAGAAGGCCACTTCAGAATAGTACAATGTTTTGTTCTGATCCATTCTTGGGTGTTTTTAGCTGTGTGCTTTGGCTCATTATCCTGTTGGAGGACCCATGACCTGTGACTGAGACCAAGCTTTCTGACACTGGGCAGCACATTTCACTCCAGAATGTCTTGATAGTGTTGAGATTTCATTTACCTGCACAGATTCAAGACACCCTGTGTCAGATGCAGCAAAGCAGCCCCAGAACACAACTGAGTCTCCTCATGTTTACAGTAGGTACAGGGTTCTTTACTTGGTATGCTTCATTTTTGTGCCTGCGAACATAGAGCTGATGTGACTTGCCAAAAACTTCAGTTTTGTCTTATCTGTCCAAAGGACAGCTTTGTGGCTTGTCAATATGCATTTTGGCTAAATCCAATCTCGCTTTTCTATGATTTGCTTTCAACAGTGGTGTCCTCCATTCAGTCCACTTTGGCTCAAACTGGACACATTCCGGTGGACCTTCTGACTAATATGTGCAGCTGTAGTCACAGAAACATCAAGCTACTTGGAGATGTTCTGATAGCCTTTACCTTTGACATGCTTGTCTATAGTTTTCTTTCTAATCTCCTGAGACAGCTCTCTCCTTAGCTTTCTGTGGTCCATGTTCAGTGTGGTACACACCATGATACCAAACAGCACAGTGACCACTTTTCACCCTTTAAATCGGCAGACTAACTGATTACAAGCTTGAAGACACCTGTGATGCTAATTACAGGACACACCTTAATTTAACATGTCCCTATGGTCAAATCATTTCAACCTTTTGTCCGGGTACCATCATTTTTGATCCAGCCATTTTTAAGAGTTTGGTTTGTAAAATAATTCTGTTGAACCACAGTTCAAAAGCAATGTCTTATTGTCATTTGTTAATTTTTAGTACATTTTTATTTATAATTACTTTTGTCAGTTTCAAGCTATTTAAGTGACCATGTGGGTTTTCTGTTTCCATGGAAGGGTACCAACAATTTTTGCCACCTCTGTATACCCCCACAGAAAGATTTCAGTCCATCTGGGTAAGAGCCATTTAAAAACGTTTTCAGGGGCAGAACCTTTACAAACAACAGCAGCTGGTGATTAGACGATCGCTCTGCCAGTCTCAGACCAATTATACCAGGCCACAGTACGATGCAGCAGCTCGACCCTGCTGTTAGCCATTAGCTTAAACTACATCTGAGTCCTTAGAATATAGTCTTACATTAAATTACACCACATAGATCTATCCTTTACCCCTTATATGTGACATGAACCTCGTCAACAGCAATCCACACCAAGTTCTCCCTGTAAACTTGAGGAGAGAAGATTTCACCAGGTATCACTGACTAACCATGACTACCATAGACAAACCATCTGCGGAGAATTTCTGCATCTGACCCATGTTCCCCAGCAGTGATCCCCGATCAGGAGAAGAGCAAAAACAGAATATCCTGGAAGAGAGCTCGAAGTGGAAGCCTTTGCTCCTTTTTAAAAGAAGAAATTGAGTCTATTTCTGGTAAAACTGCAGATCTTACCACATCCACGAAGATCACTTCACGTGCAACCATTGTTTTTAAGCACACAGTCTGCTGTTGTCTGTTCAGCTCCATCCTCCTTCCCCTGATTGGGCCTTTAAGCATTTTGCCGGTGAAGTTGTTAGAAAATGGAAGTTACTAAGATGGTCCAGCAGGATTTCATAGAAAGAAATCAGGCAGGTCCATCTGCTCTGCAAGCTGGAGGAGAAAGTGGAGCTTGCAAATTACCAATAACAAAACTTATAATAGCTGCTTTGGCACAGGGGCAGCTGATCCTGCACACGATCAAAATACCCCCCCCAAAAAATCTTTATCTCTATAAATACCATTCCACTTTCCCAGTGCCCGCCCATAAAACAATAAAAGCCTAAAAAGTGTCCTAATTGCAAACCAAATAAAAACCATTACTTAACATAACTCTTCTCCATCATCGAACAATATTACAATGACTAAATGCATATCTTAGAAATATATTTCTCAACTTCAGTTATTGAATTAAGCAAATACCATGAATGGCTCCAGGCCAGCTCCACCCCTCTGAGGTCGCTGGACAGCTACACATTCATGGTTCTGTTAAGATCAGAGGCCATGAGGCCATGCAGACCACCAAGAACATCATTCAGCCCTCACCTCTCAGTGAAAGAGCTCTGGTTCTTAACATCTCGAGACTCAATAAGCTGGTCCTGAGTCACCATTGGCTGCTTTTGTCAAACTCAGAGCTCTCTCATTTGGAGCTATCAGTGACAGGACGACCATAAAATGCTCATCTACCAATTGAATCCCCTCGTTCATTGTCCTCATTACTCATCATTTAGCCTCTGAATTGTCCTTTTCACCTCTTGGCTGGAGGTGAAAACAAAACTGAAGCTTTTCCACATTCACCTGTGGAGATGTTAAAGACCTCACAGTGTGACAGTTCAGACAGGGTGAGATCTCGGCAGGACGGCCTCTCTCCTGAAACAGAGGCTGACTCTCCCTGATAGATGCAGCACTGACACCATCAGGTGTGTCTCTGCTGTGCTCCATCAGTCTGATGTCCAGTCTTCAAACATCAGGTTCAGGCTCAGAGTGAAACAAAGGTGCGACAGAGTCTTAGAGTTCTTCCTCATGTCGAGTCAAGAAAGATCCTGATTGTAAAAATTATGATACTCAAGCTGTGTCATTGATCATCATGGGACACCACCTTCAAACTATAAAAACAACCTCTATAAATGAAAAATATAGAGTATTTTTTACCTTGTTGTGCTACATAAACATGTCTGCAGCAGCAGAGATGATAGAAACACATTAGGGACACTTCCTGTCTGTGCCTTTCAAAGTTAAAGCTCAGTTTACCTCCTCGGTTAAGAAACTCCTCTCATAAGAATAAAATATTTTAGTTTGTAAGATTCACCCCTTGGGGTCATTTACTCACTGCATCCAGTCACTTGTTGGGAGATTATTTACAGTTTTCTTTTAAAAATTTCTATTGAAGCTCTTTATTTGAGGTTTAACTGATGGACGGACAGAGCTGTGGGGAGCCCAAATGAAGCATATGCATGCTCCAGGAATATCAGCCATAGCACAGCTAAGTCTAAAGTCACACAATACACACCAGCACACACAACAGGCTAAACATCCAAACATTTCCTGATGGATTGTAATTAATGTTTTAAATTGGTTAGAGATCTTGAATAAGCTTTTGATCATGAGAGCCTAACCTTAAAGACCTCTTATCAAATCAAGTTCACACGTCAAGTTATGATCATAAAAACCTCACAGATTCAAAAGCCACTGAGTTGATTCAAAGCAGACATTTGTGCAAATCTGGATGTGTGTCTGTGTGTGTCTGAATAATGAATTTGTTAAAAAAAAAAAAAAAAAAAACTCAAAGCCTTGGCTCCTAATCTGGGATGGAAGAGGGTCTCAGGGGGCACAAGACTTTGTTAGCTTTGAGGTTGTCAAAATTTGCATTAAGAATGTTATCTAAAACATCAGTGGCACACAAAAGGAAGATTTTTTAAAGACTCCTTGAACAAGAGATTGTGTGTGTGCCCATTTCATCTTAAATTTATCAATGAAAAAATCAGATTGAGTTCATTTTGCATTGAATCTCCCATCTTCAGCTCCTGCAGAGCTCAGCTGCACGGATGCTGACGCAGACCAGAAAGAGAGCCCATATTATACCAATCTCTGCATTGGCTACTCTTTTAGGGTAGATTTTAAGATTATGTTACTGGTTTTTAAAGCTTTTATTAGTCTTAGTCCTTCTTATTTATCTGATTTGCTTGTACCGTATGAGCCCAGTAGAGCCATCAGGTCTCCAGGAGGTTCTCTGTTCACAGTTCCCAAAGTTAAAACAAAACTCACGGTGAGGCATCTTTTCACCACTACAGGCCCCACTTATGGAGCAGCCTACCTGAAGACCTGAGGGCTGCACCTAATGTTAATGTCTTTAAAAACAAAATCAAGACCTACCTTTTTACTCTGGCTTTTACTGGCATAACCTTTTCGTGATTTTATTCCTATAATTAGCATTTTGTTGGTATTTTATTTCATTTTATATTATACTTCATTTCAATTCATTTCTTATTTTATTTCATGATATATTTAATTTTACACTTTAACGTAACCTCCAGTGTTTACTCAGTTAAGACCTTTATGGTGGCATTTCCTCAGTACGACTGGGTACAACAATGCTCCCTGCTTTATTATTGTCTCTTTTGATGCATTTTACCAGTACTTTGTATGGATTGTGGGGTGGGTGGGTTCAGGGGCTGGGTGCAGTGTGTTTGGGTCATAATTCTTTCTTATCTTAATTATCTGTCGGTTTCTAAAGCATTTTGTTTTTTCATTTTATTTTATTTTACCTTCATTTAACCAGGAAGTCCCATTGAGATTAAAAATCTCTTTTATAGGAGAGACCTGGCCAAGGTAGCAGCCAATACAGCATTACAGACTTAAAAAGCAAGAAAACATTAACAACACACAACTCACATTTTAAAACAGGCTTAGAAAATGTACAGTAAACTTTCATGAAAAGCAGCTAACGTCTCTGCCACAACACTCTTTATGATCCTTTTGAATTTTCTCAGTGAGATCAATGATACTATCTTTAGCTGTTTTTGGAGGTTGTTCCATGCCCAGGATGCTTTGTGACACAGTTTTATATGAAAAGTGCTATTTAAATAAAGTTTGATTGATTTGTTCTTTTATTCATCCATTTATAATCTATATCGTTCATCTGCGGGGCTGGAGCCTTTCAGCTGACATTGGGCGGGAGGCAGGGTTCACTCTGGACTGGTCACCAGCCAATCGCAGGGCAACATAGAGAGACAGACATCCTTTCACCCTTACACTCATACCAAAGGGTAATTTAGAGCTACAAGTTAACGTAATGAGCACGTTTCTGGTCCTGAACATGCAAAGTCCACACAGAAAAGCCCTGACCTACACACGTTTGAACCAGCAACCTTCTTGCTGTGAGACACGGCTGTGCAGCCTCTTCATCTCCTTGTTCATGTACTGTGTGGGGGCTTAACTCTGCACATGTACAACAAGGTCTTGGTGGATATGTGGTCAATGTTTAATGTCCTGAAAGACCAACTTTCTTTGCTTTTAATGTTGTTGAAGGGCCACGTGTATCACAGGAACAGGACACAGGGAAATGCTTTATCCCTCTTTTTAAAAAACAGCTTCTCAAATTGATCCTTTGGTTTACGATGTCATACCTATACAGCCTCCGCCTCCTTGACTGTTTTGAAGGTCAGCTCAATGGCCTGCAACCCCCTCAAATCAGGCATCATCGCATAGCCCCACTGACCCTTTACATCTGTTTCCAAAAGGGAGGGGAAAGTGCTGGAAGGTTTCAATGCTCAAACACATTGTGAGATGGGACCATTAAAGAAAGCAGCTTGAGGACTTTCTGAGATATCATGTTTAAGATTTGGCCCCTAAATGACAGTGATCTTTGCTGTCACTGCAGCTAAAGCATTCAAACAGAGTTAAGAGTACAGTTGATACCACATAATAAAAAGTCTGTGAACTTCTTTCGACTGCCATAACTCCACAAACATGTTAAAATGTTGGCCAGAAACAAAAAAAATCATAAAGAATCAAAAATCAGAATTCAAGCTCAAAGCCGGTTCCATGTCAGTGAGTATTTGGCTGGTGCGAGGTGCTGATAGTGATTCCCTCAGAAGCTGTAAATTAATACACTCGAGGCTGATATGAATAATCCCTGTTGATCTGTTATGATCCTGAGGAGATTATGTTCAGCCGCACCAAAGCTGTTTCAGACCAAACCAAGCTGAAGTGATTAAAATCAATCTGAAGACAAAAACCTGGTTATCTGATCAGGGTGGTCTTGGTTTTCTCTTCAAGTTTTAGACTTCTCTGGGGTTTTATTCTTTACCCACATTTTTTGAACATCAATTTCAATGTATCTTTTATTTTCAGGGGCATTAAAAAATATGAATCCTCACATAAGACAAGTGGCAAATTATTTTTTTTCAAAATGATGCATATTACAGCATTTGGTTTCCATACTTGAGAATGAATGAGATCTTAACTTCTTTCCTTAATACATTAACATGAGAGGAACCACAGTGTCCTTTCAAGAATGAATAAGTTTTGATTAATTCATTCTATGATTTCTTTATATTTCTGACTCGGACAGACTCCACTGTTTTAGAGAGAGAAGGCTTTATTTCTGCAGGATGAACCTGACTGAAGGTAGAATGATCATTAAGCAGCCCCAGAGGACTGCTATTATCCAGCATTCACGGAGCAAAATCAATCCTGAAATGGGACAAAGGCATTGAAAAGATCAGACAGGAGCACAGAGTGATATATTGATTTTCAAGTTCTCTCTCTAAAAGAAGTTATTATTTCTCCTCCTGTAACCTTTCCTCTAAGTCTTTGACTGTGTGCTGAACCACAGCTCATCACACAGATAGAGTTTCTCTTTACGTCTCTGAAGTCACATTTCTGTCATAAGAGGGTAGAGGAGCCACTGAAGGGGTTTAACTGAACTCTTTAAGAACTCAGAGTGTTTTCACAGAAGAAGGGGTTTGTATCGAGAAGTGAGAGTGTCAAATAAAGAGAAGAAAAGAAAAAGAAAAAACAGTGAAAATATAAAGATGAATAAATAAAATGAAAATTTTAAAATGTTGCTTTATAAAGCTATATTAATCAAAAATAAAGAAAAGGATATAAAAGGACAAATTAAAAAACAAATAAGAAACGTGCTTATATACATATATATATATATATATATACATATATATATATATATATATATATATATATATATATATATATATACATATATATATATATATATATATATATATATATATATATATATATATATATATATATATATATATATTTAAAAATAAATAATGTGGCTAATGAAGCTATATTATTCCAAAAACCAAATCTGTGAAAGAAAAGGCTTATAAAAGTAAAAATATTTAGACAAATTAAAAAATAAGAAGACATAAAACAAAAATAATGTTGCTATATAAAGCAATATTATTAAAACAATACAGGAAAAGGCTAATAAAAGTAGAAATATAAGGACAATTAACTAAAATAATAAAGCACATTAATTTCACATTTTGATGCGCTTTATTGCTAATATACTGTGCCCCTAAAACACCACAAAGTCATTGCTTTAACTGATTTTTTTTCTTTTTTTGATTCTTTTTTTCTTTTTCTGCAAAAGCAAAGGAAATACATGAAGAAAAATGTGGGTTGTAGGAATGTTGTTGTGCACAGGAGCAGGAGAAATCCTATACTTGCTGAGAAAGGTCCCAACAATTTAAAAACACCACAAAACATCTGCATTAAGCTGCAACATGGCTGCAACTTCTTCTGTGTCTTCCCCCAGTCATGAGTCTACAAGCTGATCAACTCAATTCTTTGACTGTGTGTCCAGTAACAAGAAAGGGACAGGCAGTGCTTGCCCCCTGCTAACCAGTATTAGCTCAAACACTGGGAGTCTATTAGGGTTGTCAAGATACTAAAATTTTCAACTCAATAGCGATACTCAGGAAAATATTCGATACTCAATACAATTTTCGATACCACAAGGATAAAAAAATGCTCTTTGAAAAAAACAAATTTGTAGTTTTTTCCCCTTATTTAGACTACAGTGCAAATACAAACATAAAATTTCAATAAAAAGTGCTTTGTTGTTGTAACAATCAGGATAAGTACATTCTTGAATGAAAAGGAAAACAAATGGCAGTCCTCAGAGCTGCAGTTTAGACCTATACATGTCTGAACTGTAAACTATAATATTTAGCCTATAACAGAGCAGATACTTCTGATCTTCAAGTATGATCAAAATCTGTCAACTCAACAGTAGATGCAAAAATCAAATATTGTTTTTTTATGCAGACTTACACAAACATAGTGGAGCAGTTCTAAGGTTTGTTATGTGTTCAATGTGGATTTTAATGTTTCCTATGAATTGATGGTCAGTGAAGGGGCCAGGAAGGTGGGGCGAGCGGGTCAGAGTTCAGAAGGGGAGAGTTAGTGTGTGTGTGTTAGCGAGGAGGGAGAGAGCCGTTAGCAGGAGGTCTAGAGACACTACTCACTGTTTTGTTCGTGAATTAAAATTATAGTTGGCGTGGTCACAGCCCACAGTGACTGTTAAATAAAAGCAGGTATTCACAAGCCTTTATTTTTACATGACGGACGTCACAGTTCGAAGTTGGTAGCAGTTGTACTCGCCGCAGTATACGGCGAACTGTAGCGGCATATTTTGCACACGGTTGTTGTTTTGTCCTCAATCTTCTCACCATTCTCTCGTCTTTTACACGGGAAGCCAAAACAGGTCCACACAACGATTTATTTGATGAAGGAGCGTCAGCTAATTCCTCCACTTTGTCCTCCTCCATATTGCAGCGAGTGTTTTGCTACAGGAGGTGAGGAGGGTTTATTTCCTCATTTTATTTCTAGCGTCTTTGGATTTTATTTCGTCATTTTTTATTTCGCGAAATTTCGTGGCACGAAATTTCGTTTGACCCCTAGTAATAACTTTGAAATGAAAGACACCAACCTGTCAAAATTTGCTGAAAAGGCCAGGGTGTCGGTCCTTCAGGTGTTGGGCCAAGTTGGAGGTACTGCTAGCTTTGGTCGCCACCGCCTTGTAGCAGTGTTTGCATTCTGGCTTATTTGTGTCCTTCGGCTTTCCAAGCTCGTCAGCCTCGAAGGCAAAATACCTCCAAACAACACTTTTACCTTTTTCATTTTCTACCAAAACTGGTTGATTTGGCCCTCCTGCAGCAGCACTGTCATGCTGTTTTGTTATTGAGCGCGTCACGGGGAGGGGGAGGGTGCCTGCTCTCGTGTGTGTGTGAGGAGGCAGAGAGAGAGGGACGCAGCGTCGGCGGCTCAGCATCCGAGGGGGAGGGGCGGTAGTATCGATACTTTTGAAAGTGAGTATCGTATCTGGATACAACATTTTAGTATCGATACTTTTTTGAGTATCAATACTTTTGACAACCCTAGAGTCTATGAAAAATGTTAGCCTGTCTCAGCCAACAGGCATCAGATTAACAAAATGGTCCTGTGGGACGGCTGCATCCGCCAGCCTACGGAGGCTGGAGTCAATGGGGGGGGGCTCATTTAAAGGTGCTGTCGGCGCCTTTTGCTTAGTGAAGAAAACACTTGGCTGTGTTAAAGCCACTCAAACCCTCTCTCCTCCCTCTCTGGCACTTGCGCAAGGGGGCAGGGACGGATGCACCTCGATGCGCCATGCAGGAAACTTGCAAAGTGCGCTGGACACATCTTGTTAGCGCAGTGCAGAGTAGGTGCACTGCGCCTGCGCCTGGTCTACGAAAGTAGGGTCCTACATGTCCTCCGCAAGCATGCTTGTAAGTTAGACAACAGAACGGGCAGTGCCCAACTGCCTGGCTTAAAGGGATAGTTTTAAGTTCGTAGCATTGGCCTGAACATTAGTCACAGTGACTGGCTCTACGTCTGTATACAGCAAGCATGGAAGCTAGTGCTAAACATGACTACAGTGGGGCCACTGACTGTGTCATTTAGAGTTTCAAGTGAAAACAAGTCAGACACAGGGTGCTATATTCAGATTATGTACAACATACTTTCCCATTACCAAGCTGCAGGCAGAGAGCAGCACACTGTTAAAAGCAACAAACAAATCTCTTACCAATCCTGAACCACAGAGCTGAAAGTTCATCCACAATCTTCCTCCAAACCTTTCGAGATTTAATAAGGGATGTTCCCCAAGACACAAAGACTCCTGCAGCAGATTCACAGCTGCAAAGAACTCTTTATATCCTTTGAATGATTAACTCTGAGGCAGTCAAAGTGACAACTGCAGCCTCCAGCAGCTCTCGCACCAACAGAATTACACAGGTCAGGGGGAAACAGGTGGAGTCTATTATAAATAAGGATAAAACAATGACTAAGTAGGTGAGTGGACATGCAGCCCAGCCTATGGCATCAATGACAGGTCACACATGAACTCATTTTTATACAGAGCTTTGAAGTGTTTAGATGATAGCAACATGTGAACAGAAAACTACAATAACTGATCAGGGGCATGCACCCTGAGAGTGTGTGTGTCAGACAAGAGTGAATGAGACGAAATTAAGTTGTTACTTAAGTTGTTTGGTCTGGTTGCACCACAGAGATGTGAGGTCATGAGTAAAACATTCAAATCAAATCATGTCACCATTCCATTAACAATCACTGAAAAGCACAGGTTCATGCTACTTTCTTTTGTTCCTCTTGGGTCGGATTTCCTCCAAAAACTGCCCTTATCTTTCCACATTCTTTTTATTATTTTAATAACATATACCTTATACCTGATAATTTTTTATCATTACCTCTGGTGAGTAGGGAGGGGAATCAAAATCCAATTCCAGTTGAGAATCACTAACAACTCCCTGAAAGAATCAATATCATCATTTGGCTTAAGAATTATGATCATTATAATTTGTCACAGACATCACATTGTCATCAGAAACAGTCTGAAATGATAACACAGAAGTCAAAGAAGGCAGGAGTGAACAAAACTGTGGAGAATTTTGACAAAAACATGTTTAAATAAAATCTGATTGACTTCCATTCCTACTGGTGAGATCCACTGTAAGCATGAACATGCTGCTGACCTCTGACTGGACAGAGCATTGAGTAATGGTAAGGTGATATTTAAATGAAACACCTCCTGCAGTGTATGATGTCAAACTCTCCTCTCAGTTGTTTGCCATTTTGTAACCATGTCTGGAGTGAAAACTTGTCTCCTTACTGTGACGATAAGCCACAGACTTGCAGGCGAGCTGCTCCACTGCTGCAGTATCTCTTTTCTTGCTGTAAGGATAATTAAAGTAGTTTTACCAGCTGCACCATGAGGACCCTGCCCATGCACAGACCCATGAAGGGTGGTTCAAAAACCAAGTATTTGAATGGCACCAGGGCGGCACGGTGGCGCAGCTGGTAGAGCACGTGCCTCACAGCAAGAAGGTTCCCGGTTCGATTCTGGGTCGGGAGGGCCTTTCTGTGTGAAGTTTGCATGTTCTTCCCATGCATGCGTGGGTTCTCTCCGGGTACTTCCTCCCACAGACCAAAAACATGCTCATTAGGTTAATTGGTAACTCTAAATTGCCCTTAGGTATGGGTGTGAGCGTGAATGGTTGTCTGTCTCTCTATGTGGCCCTGCGATCCACTGGCGACCGGTTCAGTGTGTACCCCGCCTTTCGCCCGATGATAGCTGGGATAGGCTCCAGCCCCCCGCAACCCCGAAAGGGACAGCCGGGTATAGAAAATGAATGAATGAATGAATGGCACCACATGATTAACAACAGTAATACTGAACAGTAATGTAGTTACTGATACGAAATAAAAATAAGTTTTTACTGTTGTGGAAAACCACGGCATGAAAAGGACATGGTATAATGGATGAAGTCTTTCACGCAGAACACGCTGCATCATCAAACAGCCACTGAATCCTCTGCTCCTCTGACTTAACCCAATCTTTACAGAGCAGTGCAGGGATGACAAATTTTGGTAGGCTAAAGCTGAAGTTAGCATTGCACTGGGTACCAAGGCCAAGAGCCTTCCTCACGATCTCCTGGGACCACTTCTGGTGATAAGATCCACAGCCAAGAAAAAAATCATCACATACACTCATAAAAATGGAAAGCAGACCTGCTAAAATGTTCACTAAATTTCATATTTTAAAACGCATTCTAAACCCTTCGCAGCAGTTAGATCCACCTCATTCAATGTCTGTAATCAGGCAGATTCATCTTGCCAACTACAGTCTACAAGCTTCAGCTCAAAGCAGCACCACCCAATAAGAGTCCTTTAAAGCTGGAAGAGGTGGAGCTATGAGGGAGACGACAGCATTAGCTGAGCACAGATGCTAACAGCTTCAGCAGTAGCTTGATCAGACCTGGACCACATTTCTTTATTTAATGAAAAATAAATAACATCTCAGTAAGCATTTCTTCATATAACAGATATTTTGTCTCCACCTCTGACGTTGACAGAAATACCTGCCTGCAACTTTATCTGATTGGCCCAGGATGAATGTGAGTGGCAGAATGATCGTCCAATCAGCTGCCTCTGTAAGGTTCCGCCAAATCCCCAAACATTTTCTGTGGGCTGTTGCTAAAATGGACTAGTGAGATATTAGGAGCAGTCCATCCAGTGCATCAGGTTAACTCATTTTCCCATCAGTAGAAATGCTGCACAATGACACCTGGATTTTATTGAGGATTCACACCTGTGGGTGGAGGAGTCAAGATGTCGCTTCAGCCCACATTGGGACAACTTCTACAGCTGCAACACCTCAGATGTTGGTGGCGCATTGGGATAGTTTGCTTGGTCAGTGATCGGGAGGTTGCAGGTCCAAGCTCAGCTCCGGGCGACACATGGCAATGTGTCCTTGAGCAGGACACTTAACCCCAAGTTGCGCCTACTGCTGCATCAGTGGCGTGTAAATGGGCATGAAAGGGTGTGAATGTGTTACAAATACTGATGGATAACTAACATAGAAACTCTGAACCATATGTGAAATGATCGGGTGTGAGCTGCGGTGCAAAGCAGCTTTGAGTAGTCAAAGACTAGAAGAGCGCTATATAAGCTCAAGTCCATTCCATTTACATTAGTGCAGCTTACACCATGTCAGAAGATTGATCTTCAGGTCCAACAAGGTCATTATTATCTTTAGAGCGGCCAAAAGCTGCTGGTCTACACAGGACCACTTCTCTCGTGTGACAGTCAGCCTGAGTTTGATTGAACAGTTGATGTGGGTTAATCTGAAAACATGCAGCCCATCCTCCTTTCACACCATCTGAGCTTGAACTGATTCCAGGGTTTACCTACAACAGCTTCAGCACGGATCAAACATGGCCACCCCAGAACGTCCTAGGCAATCACCTTATTATATCATCATATATGACTCTGTTTGTGTGTGTCTGTGTGTTTCTCTCCCTCTCACTGGTCTCTCTCTTTCTGCGGCTCTCCTTGACAAACACATTATTAAAAAGAGAAAGGATGTGTCGCCATGGTAACCACAGCATTGTGTGAAACAGACACAAGTGAACAGAAATCTCCTGCATTCCACATCATTTAACACCCTCCTTCAAGTACACATGCAGAGGATTGTACTGAGGCTGCTCGTAATCCATCCTCAGTCAGCTCCATAGAAACCAGTGTCTATAAACAGCGGAGGAGGTTTTTCCTCTCACAGCATGATCCTGATTCATCATACTTATGTCACACAGCTTTACATACAGCACAGAGATGCTCCTGTCTCTGCTGCACTCGCTCTCTCTCTGTCTTTAGCTGCGTAACAAACCTGCAACACACAGCACAGATTTACTGTCTTTACGGTACAGGAAGAATTCCGTCTTCACACTCCTGATGATCTCACTCTCAGCAGGATGACAGCTTTCACCTTCATGTCAGTGCTTCATGTTTGGACATATTCAGAGTGTGACATCAAACTGCAGAGCAGACAAGAGGACGGAGCTGCTGCTGCTGCTTTTCTTGTGCACATTCCCAGCTTTGGTCACAGGATGTATCTGCATCAGCACCCTCAGAGCTGCTCTCAGTAAACCTCCACGCTCAGCTGATCCTTAAAAAATCCAGCATCAGATTTTGAAAGTACTGCTGTTTGTGATGTGAGAGGTCTTCATGTTTGAACGCCCGTTGATCAGAATTTAATTTCATTAATTGAATTTATTTGATTAGGACAGTGCACATCAATCAACAATTTTAATAACACGTCATTGTAAATATGTCGGAATTAACACTATAGCTAAATTTCATCCATTGTCCTAAGGCAATAATTTCAGCTGGTTAGTTTCATTTGTCTTTTACTCTTATTTTCCATCAGCTTGCTCAGTTTTGTCATTTGCTGTAATGCATCCACATCCTGAATCAACTCCAAGTGTGAGCGAGGAAAGCCGGGCGTGCTCAGCTAAGAGGAGCCTTCAGTGTTTGAGATGATAAAGAAAATGATTTTCTGTAAATGATTCAAAGAGGTATTCATATTCATATTCATCCTGTACCAAATCTATTTCTGTTCATGAGCTTTATCTTGTCTGGTATGATTGGTATGATGTCTGTCTGTCACACTGTCTCTGCACTGAAAGACTTTTTTCATAGTAAAGCATCAGATTAAAGGTGTAGTCAGTGATGTGGGAGAAAACGAGTGGAGAGGTTGTTGATAAACGAATTTAGAACTGCCTCTCTCTTCATACCTCACCCCTGGCTTCACCCCCGAAAGCTGATGGACATGCATCGCCATGGAAACAGTGTAGAAACTGCGTAGCTGACCAACGTAGCTAAGGTAACCCCTTAGCTACGTTAGCTCATCAGACAACTCGACTGCCGTTATTGATGACATCACAACAACAGTACATTCTGGCAGATTAGACAATAAGATGAATGCCCGACGGCTGTTACTGTTATGTGAAGCACCACAAAGCTAATGTAGCTTACCTAACCAGCATGAAGACGGCGACATCCAACATCAATGTTGACCCTGGTCTTTGTTCTTGGTCATAGCCCTCCTTTTTTCACTTTTCACTCCTCTGACCTTTTACTTTTGGGCTGTTTTTCAGCCATTGCTACTGCACCTGCTGTCTCTCTCTCTCTTACGCTAACTGCGCACGCTACGCTACCTACGACTCCCCCTCCCTCCTCTGTCTGATCTGTGCATGAGTATGATCGCCCGCCTGGATGTGGGGGGGTGAGTACCCTGTTTTGGTGACTCGGCCCGAGCCACAGTATTTACCTGCTGAAATTCAGAGCCAAGGCTGTGTATTGAAACCAGACTTTTTTTCAACATGCTGTCAGTGGTGACATCTCCTGGATGGAGAGGAGAAAGACTGTGATTTTTAGTAATAGTGTACTAGATTAGAAGATCAGAAGATCGCTGACTACACCTTTGACATTCCTCACCTCTTATGTTTCAACAAGCCACATGCATGCTACAGTGTTCATCTTAATATACTGCAACCGAAGAGAATACAGAGGAACAATGAGCCATGAAAATTTGACATACATTACCCACAGCAGTAAAAAAAAGCTAGAGGAGAAAGAATGACAACACTGAAACAATGGCTCATGAGCCATGTTTAAACAGCCGCTCCAGTAAAACCTTTCTGATTTATTATTTAAGAAAAGTTTTTAATGTACTGTTCTTGAACTCAGCTGTATACGGTCACTGTGATGTGTTGCTCTGCAGCTTACTGGGAAAGTTTTAGTTCAGCTTTTAAGATTCTAGATGATGCAAAATATGATAAATATATTAAGATGCCAAGTGGATCTATTTGTTTTACAGGCCTTTTCTTGAATGATTTAAATTCAGTTCCACTTGGTTGTAATGTTGTGTACAATATAAATAAAAAGCAGAGTACAATGATTTACAAATCTTCTTTAACCCATTTTCATATGAAAAAGTCATAAACATAAGATACTCTACATTGGATGGAGATGTGTGGATTGCAGCAGGTCAGTCTAGTCCCTGTTCAGCAGAGGCAGGTGTGGACTGCAGCAGGTCAGTCTAGTACCTGCTCAGGGGGGACAGGTGTGGACTGCAGGAGGTCAGTCTAGTACCTGCTCAGGGGGGACAGGTGTGGACTGCAGCAGGTCAGTCTAGTACCTGCTCAGGGGGGACAGGTGTGGACTGCAGGAGGTCAGTCTAGTACCTGCTCAGGGGGGACAGGTGTGGACTGCAGGAGGTCAGTCTAGTACCTGCTCAGGGGGGACAGGTGTGGACTGCAGCGAATCAGTCTAGTCCCGGCTGTTGTAACTCAAGCAGAATGAATCATCATTGTCTCTGAAATAAGCAGGGATGTCCCTGAAAAGGATGGATGGAAGCATCTTGTTCCAAAACCTGTATGCACTCTTCAGCATTAATGGAGCCTTCACAGATGTGCAGGTTACCCATGCCATGTATTGATTTCACTGCATTAAAGGAAAGACAGAGCATTTAACCGGAACTTCAAGCCTGTTTCTGTAATATAAAATACGTTGTATCCTTTGACTGTCTAACTGCACAAAGTGTATTTGAGCTCCTGACCCTCATATCTCTTATCATTTATACTTACATTTCTCTTAACTGTTACCTGTAGAAAGGATTTTTGTGGAATTAAAGTTCAAAGTTTGCTTAAAGTGTTCTTTTTTTCCCCTTGTTTTTTGCTTAAAGTGTTCTAAATAGAGTGCAGCAGCTTCAGTTGGATTAGACTTAAAGCTTCTGTTAGCATAGAGCTAACATCATCCTTCTGAGAGAACCTGCTTCTCTGCATCAACTCTGTTTTTATGAAAAGCAAATTTGTAGAGCAGTTCTGCTGGATGTTATATGGACCTGTCTTCCAACAGATTCACATATAGTTAAACATTTATTTCTGAAAAAGGAAAAAACTGTTTTGCCTTTAAAATATGCTGCTTTTATGTCTTTGTGCTGTAATCAAACACGCTTATATACACTGTTTTACTGCAGTAAATAATCCTCTGCATACAATTTAGCACAGCATGAAATCTGATTTTCTATTTGTTTGATTCATTTCTGTGTGATGGGAGCTCGCAGGGACTAAAAGCTGGCTTCAGCTGTGAGTGTGGATTAGAGGATGGAAGAGTGTGAAGCTCTGCTGCAGGAGAACCACAGGAACAAGAAGATTATTAGATGAGAAGACAGAAAATTAAACTGCTTCATATGTTTAAATCTTCTGTCCATACACACACACACACACACACACACAAAGACTGTCACTATTGAAGCAGTAAGTCCATTTTTGTAAAGTCATGACTTCTTATGCTCTTGATGAAAAAAGTGATATCAGAGAGCATATTGATGTATCAGATATCGACAAAAATCCAATATTGTGCATCCTTAGTTTATTCACCAATGCCGGCCCTTGTCATAGGCGACATGGGTGCCTAGGGCGCCATCTGCTGCAGGGGCTCACTATCAGTGGAGAAGAACATAAAATAAAATCATGATAATAATTTGTGACACCCATTGGCACCCTCTGATCATTTCCTGTCTTAAAAATAACATTTGCAAATTACAGTAATTAGTATATATAGGGCCAGATCTACATATATCCAAAATAATAGGTGCTAAATTGTGTGTGCAAACTAAAAAATTAAAGGAGGATTTCATGTGTGCTACATGCTGTCACCATGGAGAGTTTGGGAGAGCAGAGAGGCCGTAAATGAAAAATGAAGTTTGAAGCCATGGAGTTGGAGCTGAGCTGAAATAAACACACTTGTGGTAATGTTTCTGCTGTCTGTCATATTGACAGACAAGATCGTCACTTTTCCCTCATACCATATTTCTATCCATCATTTTTAATTATTTCCTTTTCTGATTGCAATTAAACATAATGTAAATGGCAGCATTCACATACTGTAGTTCAACTGTTTCATAATCAATTACCTCTAATATAAAGAACAGCTACGCACACAGACTGAGCGGGTACTGCTGCCTTTACGCACAGACAGCGTCACACTCTCTTCACACTGGCAGCTCTTTAGCTCTCTGTCAGTGTGAGGAGAGTGTGGTGAGGTCAGCTCTGAGTGACAAACAGAGTGATTAAAGTGATATTCCGGGATGGAACAAGTTGGGTCCTATCACAAGGTTTAGGGCAGAAATTACCCCTACAGCGGTGTTTCTGTGCAGCAGAAGCCCAGGGCGTCCGCACCAAACCCCCCCCTCCCTGCTCCGGTCCTGCTCGTCTGCCGATTCCTCTGCACTCAGACGGGGCCATATTTTACTTGACCAAAAACACAAATAAACGGACTCCAACCGAAAAAAATCTGATATCGGTCTGCATTCACGCTTTATTTAGAGAACTTTCAGCACGTTACTTTCACACAAAAACACCGCTAAATAAGGCTCTAGTTCTCACAGCGCCGTGAAACGGCCTCCGCAGAAGAGCCACAGCTGTGGCTGCAGAGCCTCCGCTGCAGCTCTGGGAGTCCGTTAATGTGTTATTTTTGGTCAAATAAAATATGGCCCCGTCTGAGTGCAGAGGGATCGGCAGACGAGCAGGACCGGAGCAGGGAGGGGGAGTTTGGTGCGGACGCCCTGGGCTTCTGCTCCACAGAAACACCGCTGTAGGGGTAATTTCTGCCCTAAACCTTGTGATAGGACCCAACTTGTTCCATCCCGGAATATTGCTTTAAGGCAATGAAGGTTTTTCACTCAGTTGAAATGACCTCCATGATGCAGTAAGGGGGCAGAATGGAGAGGTTTACTTTACGCATGTGTCTCCATGAGTGTGGCGGCACACTGTATTGTGCTTCATGTTTCAGTCCATTATAATGACAGACAGCCCCCAAGTCTTTCTGTTTTTCATCAAAAAATTCAGTTAATAATGGAAAATATTTGGTTAATTTGAGTGCAGCCCTCTGTGCATAACACTGTGACATTTTTGCACCTGCTTTAGATGGAAAAATCAGTTGGGGCTTTGATAAATCACAATGCGGGTACTAAATGATCACATTTGCATCTCCTCCCAGTATTTTGCGTGTTCTGACGATCTGCATGTATTCTGCATATTAATGAGGGCAAACACGCTAAATGGACTGTGCGTGCTATTATACTCTTCTGACAGACGCAATCCTCAGTGCGCCCTGTTAGTAGATCATATTTGTGCGTTATCAAGTTTGCACATGTTTTTATACATGCTAATCTTTAGTAAATCAAGCCCATAATGTTCATCATCTGCGAGGCCCTGGGAGGGGGGAGGATGCATCGCAGGCAAGTCAGAGAGGGGTCAGTGGGGTCGTGCTGCTAGATGACATACAGGCAGCACTGAGACGCGAAGGAGGCTCTGGATGTGTTTGAGCTCAACGTTAACAATGAGGAGGATGATGAGATAGGAAAGACGCTCGGGATTGAGGGTGGGGAAGTGAGTCAGTGGAGGAAGGGGCAGCCCGTGGTCCGGAATCTATTCGAGGATCTGTGCTCCTCCAGGGTAGCAGTAGGGCTGGAGCTCTCTAAACACAGTAAGTCCACTTAACTGGTCACACCCCACTCGTTCCATCACAATAACACACTTTCTACCAGGGGTGGGCAACTCTGGTGCCCAGAAGAGCTACAGTAAGTCTATCCCCACTGTCATAAAGCCAAATAGTTTCTAATTAGAGGGCACTGACTAAATAAAGAATATAAAGTTTTCATCAGATATATTCAGAGCTAGGCACATACAATTAGTTATTAACTTTCACTGTTGATCTGCAAACAAAGTTATTAATTTCGATAACTGAAACGTTTTTAAAGTCAAAACATGTTTAAGTTCCAAATTTATGCCAAAACTATTAATTCTGTTACTATACAATGTATGCATTTAGTTGATTGTGTACTTAGGTTTTGCACTGGTTGGAATCTATTAATTTATGCAAATTTGTGACTCAGGGGTGACAATATGATATTTGAAGATGCTGTATATTTTGTTTTTGATGATTACTATACACTGTTCATGTCTGCAAACAAACAGGTGACCTGGATGTGTGAAGGGCAAACTGTCAAGTATTTCACTTGGACTTTACCCGGGTATATTCCTTGTGCCACTCTTCTATGTTTTCTTTGTAAAGCCTGGATGAGCCAAAGTGTGAATGCAGCAGTAAATAATCAGAAAATAGCACTGTGGCCACAAGGGGGCGCAACAAAACTGGGAAAGAATTCACCTTCAACAAAAGTACTTATTACTATTAACTCTTAAAATGGAAAAGCTCACATTGATTCAAAGATAAAACAATGCCCAACTAACATAATGAAATTAGGGGAGACCCTGCCAGGCCCTGCCCTGCCCTGCCCTGCCCTGCCCTGCCCTGGGGATTGAACCTGTGACCTTCTTGCTGTAAGGTACATGTTGCACCACCATGCCATCCTCAAAAACCTTCATGTTGAAGATAAAACAACTAATGATGTGCTACTTTATCAAGTTCGATATAAATTACGTTGCCTCCCAAAAGAAAGGTAGGGGAAACACTAAATTAAAAAAATGTGTCCTTAAATTGATCTGTTTGGTATTTTAGTCCAAACGGTGCAGGTATTGGTGCTTCATTCCTTGAATACTTATTTTCATATTTTACAGAATAATTTTACAAATATATTTCTGTTAAGGTTCTGGGTGATCCCTTTCTCTCGTTGTGCAATAAAGACATTTCATTTCATGTCAGTCTTTATTGCAGAAACCTGAGGTCTTTTAATATTGCATGTCACTGTTAGTATCTAACAAATGGTTTAAAAACCAAAATCATGCAGAGTAAAATAATTCTCCTCTGATGCCCAGACACTGACACACTCTGAGCACGACTAGCACAGCAGCCTGAGGGTGTCAGAGCTGACTCAGAGAGGGACAGTGCTGTGTTTTAAAGGCTGGAGGATCTGATACAGGAAAAGGATGGGACATCAGAGGGAGACATGACACACTAACAGTTCATCAGAGCTCAGGATAATTCAGGACTGGAGAGATTCTGATGTTTATATAATGCCTGCTGACACACCCCAGTCTGCTAAAACATAACACAACTGTAGAAAAATGCAACAAAAACAGGTATTCAGTTGGTAAAATAAGGACATAAAAGCAAAACATGCAGATTAACTTATGATATTCTCCATTGATCATGCAGTAGGACTTTAATCTGGATGAACATGTTTTTGACACACATTAAACATTCCCTGATTATTATTATTATTATTTTTGTCTGTACAATTTCATGCATTTGACAGATTCATGGAATCTCACGGGAAAGCTTCATTAGAGATTAAAGACTGAAATATTTTCTCCCTACTACTCCCTAACAAGGGGTTAAATCAAAATGTTAATTTAATAAGTAACCATTTAACAAAAGGTTAATGATGTCAATAATGTAATCATCTTTGCTGTTGGGATTTAGTTTATCAAGATTAATCAATCGCAAGGCCTATAATCAACAAATCATATTTTTATCAACCAGTGGAGCAACAATGTCTTAACAATTAGCAATAATTCTAATACAAACTTGATACCCAAAGATATGATTTGATTCTTGCTCCATGAAAAGACGTCAATAGGGGGGCATTTACAAGCAGGTGATTGGACAATCATTCTGAAAATCACATCCATTCTGGGCCTATTCACATGTGGCAAGCACTAGTGCTGTACATAAAGGACAGAGCGTGAGCCACATGTTAGAAGAAGAGTGAAAATATCATTTATACAGACAAGTTTGTGGTGTTGCTATTTGTGTTTAATTTAAAAACAAAATGTGGTCTCCAATTCCGTTGTACATTCTGTATAATGACAATAAAGGCCATTCTGATTCTGATATGACAAAAATTTTACTGAAGATGTTAGCATCCATGCTAATCCCTGTTAAAGCAGTAATTTCCTGCTGTCATCTGGCTCATAGATTCGACTCTTCCTGCTTTAAAGGTCCCATATTTTGCTCCTTCTCTGCAGTTTAACATAGATCATTGATGTCTACATGAAAAGTTGGTGACATGCTTTGGTCCATAAAGTCTATGAATAATGCAGAGCTGCAATCTTTCCACCCTCACATGAGCCCTCTGTTCAGAACAGCTGGTTTTGAGGGCTGCTAATGAATCAGAGCAGAGCTGAAGCCAATACAGAAACATGTCAGGACTTAATGATAGACCTGCAGCGTATCTCAAGTGAAGCAACACAGCCACGCAGCCACACAGCACTCACAGTCCTGAACACACACAAACCACAATGTCATACCTTTTACCAGATAACAGTGAAGCTCGTTCCCTGAAACATCACAGGCTAAAACAAAACATGCTGACCTGAGCCTATTCACCACAGAGGGACACAGCAGTGACTTTGCCTACCTTCTGCGCTAATGTTAGCAGAAACAAGGGTCAATGGGAAGGGTTAAATACTGATTATATTCAACCAACAGTTAAGCTCCTCTTGACTAAAATAAGAATGCATATACATTGAAGTTTAGCCATCAGATTCTCAACAAGTAATGTTAACACTGACAAACATGTGAAGTTAGCTCTAGTTCAATCCCCCCTGCTGTTAGCATTAGCTGGTAGAACTGAGCAAAAAATAAATACTACAGAGCAAAATTCAAAAATAAAATTAATCCACTGCTCCCTTGGTCCTCTGAGGCTGGTAGTCTATATGTGATGGTATATGAGGCTGTTTACAGCCAACAACTGAGCAGTCACAGCTTCTGAGCCTAGACATGCTGAACACTGATCTCTTGCTAACCATGAAATCAACAATGCCTGCACTTTGCTCAGAAATTTTTTTGGAGGGTCAGGGAGGTGGGGATACTCAGGTAGTGGCAGGCTTATACAAATAAAATTCTTGTTATGTAACAGAATATCCAGACTCAAAGGTCACTAAATACCATGACATTAAATTCATGCAGCCTGCTAAATTCAGGTTTTGTTGAGTACAATCACGTTTTCTGGGCTGGGTGAAAGGCCAAATGTCCTTTAAAAAAGTGTTCAAAAACCTTCAAAAAGTGATTTTTACATAATATGACCCCTTTATAGTAGCTACTCTGACTGGATTATGCCATTTTGACCCTGTACTGAGTACAAGGGTCAGATTGGAGTTGATCAGATGGATCTGCCTGATCACAGACACTGACCAGGGGGATCCATCTGCACTGCAAGGTTAATCAGAATCAGGATCGGAAGTACTTTATCGATCGCCATGGAGACATTCAGTTGTTTTATTGGATCATTATACGTAGCATAGTAGCAGAAATATTAATGACATTAAGATAGATAAAACAGATAAGAGACATAAAGACAATAAAATGTAAGTAAAAGTATGAAGGTTGGCTGAAACATTCAAAAATCTTGAAGCTATACTTTAACTTCATTATGAGGAAAATAAATAAAAAGTGAGACTAAGAGCAAGCCAAAGTATTTGCACTATTAACAATAACAGTATTTACAAGCTTAATATAAATATGACACTGCTGTGAGACAGTTAAAGAAAAAGAAAAAAATGCCTGGGTATTGCACTGTATATTGTGTGTGCTTATTTACAAATAGCAACAAATATCAGTGTACAAGACCTGATGGAGCAGTGATATTATTGGAGGAGTTATAAAGTCTGATGGCCACAGGCAGGAAGGACGTCCTGTGGCGCTCACTGAATGTGTGTTTGTCCTGCACACCTGCAGCCTGGACACCATCCTCCTCTCCCACACCTCTGTCAGAGGGTCCAGCTGCACCCCCACAACATCAGATCAGTTTGTTGGGCCTGTTGGTGTCCACTACCCTGAGCCGGGACAGCACTGTCCACCAAAGACTCAGGATATGTCCTCAGTGCCTCCAAGTGCCTCCCAGTGAGGCCTGACCTTTGGCCAGAGCTGCTCCAGAATGAGTCTCTCCAGGATTTTGATGATCTGGGACATCAGTACCACGGGTCAGCAGTTCATGACGTCGTTTGGGCACGGCGTCTTACAGAAACGATGCAAGACGTCTTCCACAGCACGGGAACCCTATGTAGGTTCAGGCCCCGCTTAATACATGGTGAAGTACTCCACAGAGCTGGGGGATGCAGACTTTCAGGACCTTTGGGTCAACCTGCTTGAAGCTTGGTCAGCTGTCTTCTGACATGGTCGGTGGAGACGGACACTGTGGAGGTGAGTGGTGATGGAGATGCTGGAAGCAAGCCTTCAGTCTGGGGATGAGAGGAGGAAGAGTGGGGAGGTGAGGGCTCCTTCATCTGAAGATAAGGGGTGCCAGGAGAGGGAAGGAGGACATGGGAGGACAGGGGCCAAGTCATATCCATTCAGAAACAGGCTCAGTTCATTTGCCATGCCCCCACTGCAGGCACCTTCCCTGCTGCCAATCTTCTTGTCATCAGTGATGGTCTTCATGACACACCAGACGCCTCCTTGATTTTTACCTTACGACTCTGTGCTTCTCCCCTCTCTGGGGGTGCAGCTCACATACTGTCTGAAGGTTGGAAGTGTTTTGTCTGTGGTGATGTAATTAAAATCCCCAGAGATCATGATGAGGGCACGAGGATTATCTGTCTGATGTGATGATATGACGGCATGTATGGCGTTACACGTTGTCATTGCTTATGGGAGGCCCGGACAGTCTGGAAGCCGGTGATGGAGACGTTAATGTCAGGAGTCTCCAGTTGCAGCCATGTCTCTGTGAAGCACATCAGGTTGCAGGTACAATACTCCGTCTGACCCTTGACCAGTGCCATCAGCTCGTCCATCTAATTCCCCTGTGAAGTCACGTTTCCCTCGATGAGACAGGGGAGACCTGGCTGATAACTCCTCTTCATAAGCCTTTGTTGTCTCAGTCCAACTTCTCCCTGTCACAGCTTTTTGCCTCCTCTGCATCCTCTGAGTTTTTCTTGTCTTTTCTGTGAGGAAGTCAGTTTGAATGTCCAGTTTTAAGTTCCCTAGATGGCCTGCTGCAGGGCGATCAGTTGATTCCTGGTGTAAACAAATTGGGGTTGCTGTGATACAGTGGTGAGGGTGAGCGCGAGTGTTCCAATGATGAAAAAAGTATGAGAGAACATGAAATAACTCGCTCCAAAAGCACTGACTGAGAGTGCACGCCTTCATAAAGGATTCAAAGGAGAAACAAAACAAATAGAGTAAGTAAAAGTAGTTTAATAAAAAGTAGTTTAAAGAAAGAAGTATGGGAAAAATGAGCAGGAGAAACTTTAACAGGCTGTATGGCATTTAGAGACTCATCGATTTCATGGACATGAATCATGATTTTGTTTCACCTCATTTTTAACACACAGGTTCATTTAACAGGTTAGATCACCTTCCAGCTTTTTCTTCCTAATCACTTCTATGGGAAGTAGTCCTGATGGCAGCAACTACTGCTCATATATTCAAACTCAAGGCTTACCTTTTAAGCCTGGCTTTAAGCTGATCATATTTATTATTATGTCTTCTTTTCTTTTTAGGCTTTTAATCCTCTTATTTCTCCACTTCAGTTCAGATGTAATATTTGGAATTTAGTCTCTGTTAACTGATTTCCTTTTCATTATTCTACTTCAGCAGATTTTATTCCACCTTAGGCTATCTCATTTACCATTTTATTTATGTTTCAATTTATTTAATTAATTATTAATTTATTTTCCCTATTGTACTTTTATCTAATTTCTTGTCCTGATTTTTTATTATCATTTAAGTCTTAGCTCCTGTTTTGCTCAGTTTTAATTCATGATACTGTTCCCTTAGTCCTCTTCTGCTGTTTACTGTTAGAATCTCCTCTTACTGTCTTTGTGTGTGTGAGTGAGTGTTTGCTGTATGTGAATTGCAAGGGTGGGTGGGTCTGTCTATTATCCTGTTCCGGGTCACGGGGGCTGCAGTCACTCGATGAGAGGTTGGACTCATGTTGGACTGCTTTCTTTAGTTTACCGTCTTCATAACCTCTATACCAGATCCAGATTTAACCATGTATGAGCGGAGAGTCAATGTTCAAACATCAGTTACCATTTCTTGCTCTTTAAAAAAGTCTCGGGCAGTGCATTGGTCCTCTTGCATCCTCGGTGTCAGCACATCACTCTACTGTACACTCATTCTCCCTCCTGCGGGTTTCCTGTTTGACTCAGCGTGACTAAGATGTGTCTGCGAGAAAAACTCTGTAGAGAATCATGGGACAAAAACAAACCACCAAACTGCAGCTGAGGATGCTCGATAGGGTGGAATAATAGATCTGCTGTAACTCCGGGAACCATGAACACAGGTAGCTTCAGGCCACATGTTAAAACAGTCTCTCTTTAAACTGTAACACAAAGTTTTATTTGTTTGTCCTTGTTGAAGAAGCTGAGTGTAAAGGTGATGGACTGGCTCATCATGTCTCCAGACCTGAACCCTACTGAGCATCTGAGCACGAGGTCTCTAACATCCATCAGCTCTGTGATGTGGTCATGGGGGTGGAAAAGGATTCCAGTGGTAAAATTTGAAGCTCTGGTGAACTCCATGCCCTAGAGGGTTAAGGCAGAGCTGAAAAATAATGGTGGCCACACGACACTTTGGGCTCAATTTGGACACTTTCACTTAGGGGTGTACTCACTTTTGTTTCCAGAAGTTTAGACATTAATGACTGTGTATTGAGTTATTTTAGAGGGCAGTGCATTAACTGTCACAGCCTGCTCTCCCCCTCTGCTGCTCAGCCACACTTAATAAGCTAACTGCTTCCACCTGCTGCTGTCACCTGCTCACCTGCTCAGCATCTCCAATCAAGCCAGTGTGTATTTAAGCAGCCTCACTCCACTCACTCTTTGCCAGATTGTCTTAGCTCTCATGCCTGACTCTCCAGCACTCATTCCCGGACTGTTTACCTGTTGCCGACCCGATCTGCCTCCGACCTTGCTCCACGTCTCAGCCCCGGTAAATCCACCAGCCTTCTGTCTCCGACTACGAGTTTTGCCTGCCTGCTGCCTGCTCCTCGTCTGCCTGTGGCTGGCTCAGTCTGCTCCTGCTCAGCCTAAAGAGCCTTTGCTTCAGCTTCACCTCGTCAGTTCTCCTCCGGTGTTGTCCGCCACGCTGACTCCCGCTCAGGGTCCTGCTCCACGTCTCAGCTCCGGTAAATCACCAGCCTTCTGTCCTCGACCACTACTGCCTGTCTGCTTCCTGTTCCTCGTCTGCCTGCGACTGGTTGGCACTCAGTCCGCTCCTGCTCAGCCACTTCAGCTTCACCACGCCAGCTCCCTTCATCTGGTGTTGTCTGCCTCGTCGACTCCCGCTCCAGGTCCAGCTTCACTCACAGCTCTCTTCAGAACCACCAGTGAGTCTGAGCTTTTTACCACACCACACTCATTGAGCCCTTTGAGAGCTGTCGGACATTTATACCCTCACGAGTCTCACTCTGTCCATACCTGCCCTGTTGGTCGTGTGGTAACGTGTTCAGCTGCAACAAGGGAGAGCAGGGTTCGAAACCAGCCAAATCAGTCAACCCCTTTATGAAGCTTGTTGTGGTTCATCGTGTTAATTCATCAGCCTGTTAAATAAAGATTCTTAGTGAAAATAACCTGGTTTGATTTGTGCTGCTATTGGGTCCACTCCACACCCGTTACAGTACAATCTGGCCAAGTCTGGACTCAGCACACAACCCTTCACCACTTCACCGCCTTGAGATCATTGAGGGTGTTCTCCAGCAGCATCAAGCTATGATGACTGCATCTGCTGCTGAAGCCAGACAGGCTGCTGATGCTCAAGGACAAGCGCTAGCAGCGTTAGCCGGACAATTGCAACAGCTAGCACGCCAACTTTCTCAACTCTCTACCTCTGCTGCATCTGCTCTCCCTTCTGAAACACCAGCTCCTGCACCAACTCCTGCACCTGCTCCTGCACCTGTACCAGCCTCTTCTCCTGGAGATGCTCCAGAGCCTCGAGTGGGAACCCCAGAGCGTTACGATGGAGACCGAGAGACTTGTGGCCCATTCCTCACCAACTGCTCTCTTTTGTTTGCCCTGCAGCCCCGCACCTTCGCCACAGAGCCTGCGATGGTGGCATTTGTCATTAACCACCTGACAGGCAGAGCTCGACTATGGGGAACAGCTGAGTGGGAGAGGCGGTCTCCAGCCTGTGCCACTTTTGACCTGTTTTCTGCTGAGCCTCGCAAGGTTTTCGGCTTCGAGAATTGTGGCTCTGAGTCCGCAAGGGGACTGATGGGATTGAAACAGGGTGAGCGAACAGTTGCAGACTACTCCATTGATTTCCGTACCAGAGCCAGCCATAGCAGTTGGAACAGCTCGGCCCTCTGTGACGCCTTTCTCCATGGATTGGCTGATTACATCAAAGATGAACTGGATTCCCATGACACCCCCATCACTTTGGACGGGGTGATTGACTTAGCCATCAGAGTCGACCTTCGAATCCAGGCTCGTCGACGAGAGAAACGTCAAGGGGGTAACCAACGTGCTCCTTCACTTCGTTCCCGTGGGGGTCCTGCTGCCATCAACTCCGCTTCTTTGGGACAGCAGCCTGGGGATCTGAGCCCATGCAATTGGGTCGCACCTCCCTCTCCCTGGAGGAGAAGGAGCCCCGCATAGGTCCAATCTCTGCCTCTACTGTGGGGGATCAGGACACTATGTCTCCAGCTGTCCAGTAAAAGCCAGAGCTCACCAGTAGTTGGGGAGACCCTTGTGAGCTCAACTGCCCTGTCATCTCCCCAAATTCAGAGACCTGTTTTCCAGGGCCACCTTCTCCTTCCTGATGGTCCTCACACCTTGGTTATCTTCATTGACTCTGGGGCTGATGCCTGTATCATTGATGAGGAGGTGGTTCTTCAGCTGGGGCTCTAAAAAGTTCCTTTGCCTCACCCAGTTCCTGCCAGAGCCTTAGATGGACATATCTTGGGCACCGTCACACATCAGACCTCTCCTGTTCACCTGCTGGTCTCTGGTTGGCTCCGTCTTCACAACCCACACATTGACTGGTCCACTGGGGCTGTTCTAGAATGGAGCTCCTCCTGTCATCAGAGGTGTCTGCAACAAGTCTCAGCTCCACTTCATTCCTCCAGCTCCAACTTTTCTCCAGATCTCACCGAGGTGCCACCTGTGTACCATGACTTCCGCCAGGTCTTCAGTAAAGCCAGAGCCACATCGCTGCCTCCACACCGCCCCTATGACTGCGCCATCGATCTCCTGCCTGGTACATCACCTCCAAAGGGACGCCTGTACTCTCTGTCTGAGCCTGAGAGAAAAGCCATGGAGACCTACATCAATGATTTCCTGGCTGCAGGAATCATTTGTCCGTCTTCATCTCCAGCTGGGGCAGGGTTCTTCTTTGTTGAGAAAAAGGACAAGACATTGAGACCCTGCATTGACTACCGAGGACTTAATGACATCACTATCAAGAACCGATACCCACTGCCACTCATCTCCACTGCCTTTGAACTGCTCCAGGGGGCCACCGTTTTCTCCAAACTTGACCTGCGCAATGCCTACCACCTCATCCGCATCAGAGAGGGAGATGAGTGGAAAACAGCATTCAACACCCCTACTGGACACTACGAATACCTGGTAATGCCATTCGGCCTCACAAACGCCCCAGCCGTCTTCCAGTCAATGATCAATGACGTGCTTCGAGACATACTCAACCGGTATGTCTTTGTGTATCTGGATGATATACTCATCTTCTCCCGGTCCAAAGAACAACACATTCATCACGTCCAGTCCGTACTCCAGCGCCTGCTAGAGAACTCCCTGTATGTAAAGGCAGAAAAGTGTGAGTTCCATGTCTCTACAGTGTCTTTTCTGGGGCACATTGTGGCACAAGGTAACATCCAGATGGACCCAGCCAAGGTCTCAGCCGTCACTTCCTGGCCTGTTCCTGAAAACCGCAAACAGCTTCAGCGGTTTTTGGGGTTTGCCAACTTCTACCGTCGCTTCATCCGCAACTACAGCTCTGTGGCAGCCCCTCTTCTGCCACTGCTGCGTCAGTGGCGTGTAAATGGGCATGAAAGGGCGTGAATGTGTTAGAGATACTGATGGATAACTAACATAGATACTCTGAACCATCAGTGAGTGAATGTGAGTGCGAATGGGTGTGAATGGGTATGAATGGGTAGGTGTGACCTGCGGTGTAAAAAGCAGCTTTGAGTAGTCAAAAAGACTAGAACAGCGCTATATAAGTTCAAGTCCATTTACCATTTAAAGGAGAAGTCTTCCCATCCATTATCTATACTGCTTATTCTTCCTGGGGTTGCACGTGGGCCGGAGCCTATCCAAGGTGACAAGGTGCACTCTGAACTGGGCACCAACCAATCACAGGGCTACATAGTCAGACAGACAACCGTTCTTTCTCACACGCATTCCTAAGAGCAACTTAGAGCCAGTATTCAACATAATGAGTGTGTTTCTGGTCTGCCACCCCGAAAACTCTCTGTTCTTTTATCATGAACCGTTTAACTGGTCCTTTATTGGTCTAAAGGCAGCACACCCTTGAGTTATCCGTGTCAGTGTTCCTGTCACTGTCAGAGAGGTAGGAGAGCTTGAAGAGTATTATTTAAAGGATAGCAGAAGACTGCCTTGGGCTTTCCTCAGACTGCAAACATGTAAAGTTTGTTGTAGAAGTTCAGCGGCGGTGGGGCGTTTTTCAGAATGTCACAGTGTTATCTGTAAATGTCAAATGACTGCCGTGACTCAGTGTTAGCATGCTGAGTTTAAGATTTCTCTGAATCCTGTGAGAACACCGAGCCGATGCTGGGGGAAAAGTTTGTCTCTGTGCCTGGATTCTTTGAAAGCTCCCCCTCATTAACACACAAATCTATTTCTCTGCAAACACTCCATCCCTCTGATTCTACTTCAGTGCTAATGAAAGTCGTCCAGCTGGATTAAGTTTTACAAAGAGACAAAACGGCGATTAAAATCCTGCAGAGGGAGCAGCTAAGCTCTGCTGGAGGCTCTCTTCTTTTTCTCCCATCATCCCTTAAATACGACCCCCAGTCGACTAGAGAAGTACGTCAGAATGTGCGTGGAAAGGATTTTTTTCTTTCTCTTTCGCCCACTGACTGTTATGATTCAACTCAGCCTTTAGAGCAAGGTTGAGAAGAGAAGAGAAGAGCGTGGGCTTACCCTGCTTCTCTTTCTCTCTCTCTCTCTCAGTACCTGCACTGAGCTGCAGAGCTACTCTCTCTCTCTCTCTTTTACTCAGAAAATTAAATCCTGGTTTGTGCCTAAAATATACAGACAGATAGAAAGGAACAGCTCAGTGGTGGGATGTGTGAAGGAGGTGGGGACCGAAACGACCAACTGACTGTGAGAGAGGAGTGAATCATCTCTCAAACGCCTATCTGCTGCTGTCATAATCCTCATGAAAAATATTAGACAGATTAGACTGAACCCTCAATGCTTATTTTATAGAAGGTATAAAGAATGAATACAACAGCAAGTTGATGTTTCTGATGATTAATACAGTGACGTAAGTGTTGAATAAACAGCCAGCTAAAATAGCAGGTACAGTTCTGACACAGAGGGTTGGTGACTAAGACCAGGTCTGATCTCTGAGGACTAAAGCTCCGGCTTTACCTAAAGATACATATGATCAAATAAAAATGTATAGCACAGAAAGGAAGGGTAGAAAAGGAAATTGCTTGAAGAAGAGAATCAAAGATGTTCTGCAGGATTGTGGTCCTAAATGGTTTAATAATGAAGTTAACTGACCAAATCCACCTACAGGAGGGGAGAAAGGGCAAAGACCTCTGAGGTCCAGAGTCTTAAAGGGCCCCAAAAGATATGAAATGAAATGGTCCATCTTAATGACAGAAATGGTTTGTCTTGTTTTGTCATTTTAGACTTTTTCATAACCTATTCATGCAACTTTTTTTCCCTGATCTGTTTTCTAACAGAAGCCCCCTCTTAATGAATTAGCACAAGACTTTATCTTTGTTATTCAGCATCTTTGGTGGAATTATTATATTAAATTTCAGGCTAGTTATGTCAATGTGTGTAGTGAGATCTGCCACTCGTTTCAAACTGCTGTGCCAGGACTGAAATTATGGAAGCGTATTGCTGCCAATACTAAAATGCAAATGCAAACATGAAAATGAAAATGCAATACACTAAATGCATTTTCAAATCAAGATTAAAGGTGCATTATTTGCGTCAAAATGAAAATTAAATGTCAAATATACCATTATCATTTTCATTTTCATCTTCAAGACTGCAAACTGTGTGACAGAATTCAATTTAAAATGAAAAAGGGTGTTTGCATTTTAATTTTCAAGAAATGGTCCAGTCAATACATGACATAATTCAAATGAAAATGCAAACATGGAAATGAAAATGCAATACTGACTCAACATTTACATTTCAGGATCAAAGGTGCATTAAGTGTGACAAAACTCAAATGACTCCTTGGTTGTTCATCATATTCAACACTAGGTGGCAGTGTGTACATACGGCACTGTCATCAATCCAACAAGTAGCCTACCAAAAGAGGAGAAAAGAAAGCGCCAAGTTCTACCGCGAGCGGAAAGAGGACAGGCAGAGAGATGGCAAGTCAGCAACAAAATATGTCATACTTGGGCAGAATTAAACATTCCATTGAGGAATTGGCTCTTTTGGTAGAGCAGAATGAAATCGCCAAATCAGATGTCCACGACCGGGTGTCAATGCTGTCAAACGTTTTTTACGTGCTACCCCATCTGCTCTGAGTATGAAAAATGCACAGAAACATACAAAGGTACATGGAATTAAAATCCAGATGAGCGATCCACTCGGCGTGGCCGCGCGAGCCGATCCTTGTGTGAGCGCAGCCAAAACAAATGAGAGCAGCCGCACGAGAGCATTTCTGGTCGTGACGTCATCGTTGGAAAATAAAGTCTGTAAGATCTATAAAACCGTAGCAGCAATAAAAAAGTTTTGACGGCACAAACCAGCACAAACAAAGCACTAACGAACGGCACCATTTCGGGTCCATTTGGAGGAAATGGGGGGCTGGGTGAACTCTGGATTACCTATAAAATAATATGTAATAACTTAAAAACCATAGCAGCACAAACGCCAATCTTTACAGCACAAACCAGCACAAACGAAGCACTAACGAAATGGACTATTTTCCCAAAATTTTGCGTAGGGCGGGGGGCCAGCTTCACGCAGGTGATAGCAGAGTATTCTGCCAAGTTTTCAATCAGCATTGACACCCGGTCGTGGACATCTGATTTGGCGATTTCATTCTGCTCTACCAAAAGAGCCAATTCCTCAATGGAATGTTTAATTCTGCCCAAGTATGACATATTTTGTTGCTGACTTGCCATCTCTCTGCCTGTCCTCTTTCCTTCATGTTAAGTCAGTATTGCATTTTCATTCCCATGTTTGCATTTTCATTTGAATTATGTTCACTTTTGGATTGATGAATTTGAATTTAGTCTTGAAGATGAAAATGAACAACCAAAGAGTCATTTGAATTTTCATTTGAGTTTTGTCACACTTAATGCACCTTTGATCCTGAAATGTTAATGTTAAGTCGGTATTGCATTTTCATTCCCATGTTTGCATTTTCATTTGAATTATGTCATGTATTGACTGGACCATTTCTTGAAAATTAAAATGCAAACACCCTTTTTCATTTTAAATTGAATTCTGTCCCACAGTTTGCAGTCTTGAAGATGAAAATGATAATGGTATATTTGACATTTAATTTTCATTTTGACGCAAATAATGCACCTTTAATCTTGAATTGAAAATGCATTTAGTGTATTGCACTTTCATTTTCATGTTTGCATTTTCATTTTAGTATTGGCAGCAATACGCTTCCATATGCAACTGGTCTTGCATTAGGGTGTAAAGTTGTCAAATTTCATCAGAGGTCTGTAAGAGGCTCCGCTATTTTTGTGTCTGACCCTGCAAATGTGCACCAGCCAAACCTAAATTCATACCAGCTGCAGGCCCTACAGGCTGTAAAAATGCACCAGCATCACTTAGTGCCCAGGCTGACCTGTCAGATTAACAATGAGTCCACATGCATAAATCAGCTTCATGATAAAACTAAAGACAAAGAACCATTCCAGTGCATGCAGAATTTCTTTCTACTCGAGCTGCTAACTTTTGGTTAATGGTATGATTGTTAATTTTGCACAATAAAAAACACAGAAACAAGAAGAATGCAAACTGCACAGAGCAAGAACAGGCACATGAACAAAAGTAAATGACTGGATCAAAAATAACAATCATAGTTAAGAAAATACCAGTAAATACAGTGACAATCAGACCATAAATTAAAATATGTTTATATATATGTGAGCATACATGTGCAGAGTCTGTCATCATTTCTATGAAAAGTAACAATAGAAAAGGCCATTTATACACAGAAAAAAAATACTAACATAACACTAATAACAAAACATGATAATTATGATAAAAGATGACACGGAAACTCTGTTTGCTTTGTTGGGTTGTTGGTGGGGGTGACGCCGAGCTGAAGTGGCTCCTGCTGAATGCAGTCTTGAGGCAAGTTTCCAGCTATCCGGTGCAGAAGTGGAAAGAGTTAGATTGAAGAGACTGGGGAGGATTTTACACGGAGAAAAACTCATTTCAAGATTAAACTTCTGGATGTTGAGCTGCATGCTGGTACAGCAGGGGGAGCTGGCTAGGTGAGGTACACACAACCCGAGAATCGGGATGACCTTTGGCTCAGGTTTCAACTTCCAACCAAACGCAGAAAAGTCAGAATTATCTGGACGTCTTAAAGATGTTTTACCTGTTCATCCTGAAGTGGCAAATGTAGCCATGGCAACGAGAGTGAAGGTGAAGCATAAAGTCAGATTTACGTCAACATGGAAGTCCAACTTGTTGATTTGTTTAGAAAAGCACATAACCTGTAAAGTCTAACAAACTGGTGAGGAGAGGAGCGGGACGGAAATCGCACTCGCCTGGGATGTTATAAGAGGCTAATTGCTAGATGCATTTAGCCTCCTGATGTTGTCGGCCATGTTAAATTACACTGAAGTCACGCATGATCACATGAGATAATGAGGCACTGCTTATCAAACACTATCTGTTATCATGTGAGGCTTTCTCACTGTTTCAACATCAGTTTGGACTTTTAAAGTTTTTGTTTGGACCAGGTTTCAGCATAAGCTTTGCTCACAGCACAGCAGAACCTGAAGAGAACCCTCAAGAAGCAACTTTAATGATGTATGATTATCTATCAAACAACTCCCTTCCCAAGTCATTTTTTTAAAAAAAAAATAGCTCTAAAACACTAGGGGTGAGTATTACAGCGTAATATCTTGATGAATTTCATCTCCATCCATCCATTATCTCAACCAATTCTCCACTCTGGGGTTGCAGAGATTCAGAGCATGTCCTCACTAACATGGTGTGCCCTGGACTGGTCAAGCCAATCACAGGGCCACATGCAGACAGTAACCATTTACACACACGGACATCTGGGCATTTTAGAGTCACCAGTTAACCTAATTGTCATACATGTGTTTTAGTCTGTGGGAGGAAACCTGGTACCTCTGGAAAACACGCAGAGGCTTGACCGACTCGGGGTCAGACCTCCTAGCTGTGGGGCACAAGCGCTACCTGCTGCACCACCATGCTGTCCATGAAAAGACAAAATTGTCCTGCTGGATGGTCTTTAGAATTGAATCATTCTTTGACTAATTTTGTTAGTAGACTTAATAGCTGAACACATTAAAGTTATGAATCATCACAGTGATTAAATTGTCCTTCCTGTGAGTGCCTGTGGCTTTGCTCCTGTTTGTACCTGTCTGTAAAATCAAGATTCAACCAGCTGTTATCAAGAAAAACACAGAATAGGATCAGCACTGGCCCATCTCCCTCATAGGTGATTAGTGTGCAGTGAAACGCCTGATCCAAATATCCTAAGTCACAGTTTGTTAATCATTTGTGTGAGTACATGTTATTCATATGAGTTAAACTTGTGGATCTAAATATGATGATAAAAATATAAATATCAGTGGAGCAAAGGACTGTTCTCTGATAAATTTACCACAAAGACGCGTGCCTGTCTCTGCATCTGACTCGATGTTTGATGTGTCAGAGCGTGTTTGGATGAAAAGTTAGAGCCTTGTGTGGTTGCATTAATAAAAGAAACTAAAAAAAGAATAAACCTGGATATATGGAATCGAGCCGCTCTCACTCACCTCTTTTAAATTCCCATCTTTGTCAGTCTGTTGCTAACTGGAGAGGACTGACATCCCTGTTTAACTGGTCTCACATTCACTCCAGCTGTGTAGAAAGAGACAGACAAACACAAACAAAGACACACAGAGACAAAGACACACAGTTACTAACAGTAATCCAGACACATCAGACTGTCTGCTCTAATTATATGGACAGAATCAGAGAGTATCAAAGTCTGTCATGTTCCTGCAGCAGCCTTTAATTAATGACTGTCTGTGATGACATCAGTACAAACACACGCCTCAGTCTGATCTTTGACGTGCCCGGTGAAGACAAGCATAAGTTAGAGCTCAATTAGGGAACTCAATTAAACCTCGTTTAATGTGACATTACAGGAGCGTCAGGGAGGAATCCACTCATCAGAGGTCAGGAGTTCTTTCCTCCAAGTCAGTCTGTCCTTTAGACCCCTGTGATAGAGCACTTCTATGAACAAGACAAACAGTCTCAGCAGACTTCTCTCTCCCCTTGTCTGCAGCACCAGTAGCTGCCTGAAACATTCAAAGCCAGACCTACCGGTGTTATGTCAGAAGAATGAATGCATGGCAGTTGAAAACTTAGGTGGAGTAAATGTCAGGTCAGCTTTTTGATTATCAAAGGAGTATTTGAGACGTTGTTGATGCGTCATAATGAACGCTGCCATACAGCAAGCCGGCTAAAGCAAACCACGTGGCCGTGCTGAGGTAGGGCTTGAGGTTGTCAGACAATAGCATTTCTTCATGGACATGAAGCCATTGACCTATTTGAAAACCAGAAATCCTCACTGACATAAAACAAACGTAATATTAACAAAAGTTTAACCCTTTCACAGCGGAGCAGAGAGATGTATTATAGTTTATGACTGAAGCTCCATTTTGTACCAGGCAATGAGGATGTTTTATCAGGCCATAGAAAAATCTATTCTTCAAACATGACCAGAACACCTCCAGGGTTCCTGCAGCCAGTCTCAAGAACTGCACATGCACACAGCCCCAAAAGCTGGTTCTGCACTAAACTGACCAACTATCACAGAGTAGACCTGTCAATAAGGGAAGGTGAGGGAAAAGGAGAAGGATTCCCATGATTGGCATGGGCAAGAGAGGCCCCATATTTTACACACAATTTACCGGTAACACTAACTTAATATGCTTTGCAAAAGATTTCTCAAGCACTCCCCCGCCCCCCCAAGTCTCCACCTGCTCTGTCAGACAGCCTGCAGAGCAAAACTTTTCACAAACAGCGAGAGGAGGCAGAGACGGCAGGATATCTCAAAAATCTCTGTAATTCAAAAGGTTTGTCATTTACACATATGCGTGGTTTTCAAGCGAACAGAGCGATTTATAAAAAAAGACGAGGCAGTCTTAAAGTAAAACTCAACTTTCCTGAGCAGTCCAGCTCTTGTTTTCACTTTTTCTAAATGATAAACTCATCCTGAGGTTTCCTGCGTCACTTATTCTCCATGATATCAGAGCAATCTTAAGAATCCAGCTCCAAATGCAGTCGACTAGTGCAGTGGTTCTCAACCTGTGGGTGGAGGCCCAAAAGTGGCCTCCGACCACTTTTAGTCATTCTCTCAGGATCTTGACATGTCTTGTTATCTTAGCATATAAATTGGGGGTTGTCCTATGATGGACGTTTGACTTGAGTTATCTAGAAAACAACTCACATATAAATGTGATGATGGAAACAGTGTGTTAAGATTTATGGATGTGTGATCTCCCAGTGCTCTTATTATTATTTAATGTTCAAAACATTTTTCCTCCAGTCTATTTTCGCACAAAATGTGTTTTTCAATATTTTTTCACAAAGCAAATTAAAGTGGTTGATCTTTTTGAGATCGGGGTCATGATGACTTAACATGGTGAATGTTATTCAGGACAGAGCTGTAGAGATCCCCCACTTTACTGTATGTTTTATCTAAAAAGTGAAAATATCAACCTTTTCCTTCCAATTCCCAAACTCATTTCTTACATAGCAGAATGTGACCATGCATAAATAGATACTTACAGTCATGCTGTCCTGTAATTCTGCTTCATATTTCTCTCCAAATGCATCAGATTGATGCTTTTCAAAATTAAAAAGACTGATAATACCAAGCAAGACCAACCACGAGTCAGGGGTGTGTTGCTCTCTGCCAGAGACTCCACCTCAGGAGCCACTGAAATAGGGGTGTTGTAAATAATCCGTAAGATGTTGTGTCATGAAGCAGAAGCAGAAGTAGATGCAGACAAATTGTGGCCTCTATGAGGCTGACATTGTGTGTATGCAAAAAAAGGCTTTTGGACGACAGATCATTAATGCATGCACAGCCTGCGTGGCTCTCTCATAAGCACCTTAAATGCACAACAAATCAGAGCGTTACATCAACGTAGAACCCCTGAAACTATTGGTTCTGTTTGACAGAAATCCAGCTGTCATCCAACATTAGCCAACATTCAACCAGGAAAACAAACATATTTAAGTCAAACCCAGAGATGGACCCATGACAGACCAGAGAGAAGCAGCCAAGATAGACTCAAAAAACTCAAAATGACTCAAAATGACTCCAACTGTAAGACTTGGGTGACTTGAGACTTGTCAGTTTTCACTTGGGACTTGAGGGCAAATGACTTGAGACTTACTTGTGACTTGCATACCTATGACATTGTCCCACCTCTGGTAAGTCATATATTACTAGAAGAATTAAAGCTGCTGAAAGAGGCATCTTGTCATTGATGCTAACGTTACCTAACACAGCAGGAGAAATAACAGAGCTATCATAACAAGCCTCCGGTGGAAATGAACTGTTAACACATTTCATGAGAGAAGCTGTCAGTCTCATTTCTTATAAAGCAGAATGTGACAATGTATAGATATATACTTTATAATACCTTCATACTGTCCTGTAATTCTGCTTCATGTTTCTCTCAAAATGCTTCAGATTGATGCTTTTAAATATGAAATACTCAAAATTTTCTTACGGGGGAGCATGGCCCTGGACCCCCCTTAGAGGGAGCATGGCCTCCTCACCTTTTTCAATCCCGACCCATTTTCATGTCTCACATCTTCTTCCTGTGTAGCCTATGTAATGAGTTTGACTTTGCGTGTTTCCCCTGCCTTACTTGATCTCCTCATGTGTTTCACTCACCTGTGTGTCTATATAGGTGTGGTTTTCACTCAGAGACTCATCTGTCTGAGTCTCTGTGTCCGGCTATTTGTTGTGTTTCTCTGTGTTAGTTAGCAATGTTGGATTGGTACGTGTGTGTTTTGCCTGCTAATGCAGCTGGTATTTTTCTGCAGAGAGAGAGTCCGATACAGTGTTTTATAATAATTTAAGTAATTTTTCCTATGGTGCCGCAACACCGTATTTTAGGGCACCCCTACCTATAAAATCCCACTTTAACCACTGCATATTAACCACTTCATTTTCTGAAGAAAACTCTGGACATTTTACTGTTGTTTTCGATAAACAATCAATGCAGACAAACATTGAGCAAGCTGCTCTGCCCACAGTCAATCAGTTTCCCCCACTGACACGTCAACAGGAGTAGCAGCTGCTGCAGCTGTCTGTTTAGAAAGAATTGCTAAAAAAATGGAACAAACAGCAGAATTTAAGACAGAATTGGTATCAATAAAATCTCATCAGTTCCACCTCTAGCCGCTGTAGGTGTATGTGTGTTGGGCTGTTTGCTCTAGACTGTCCTCAGACTGATACAGACACAGTACCTCATGTGCATCCAACACTGTGAACAGAAACAAAGTAAACAGCTCTGTTTTCATTTTCCTTTTGCCACAAATGTTCGGAGCATTAAAACTGAATTGTGCACAGAAACTGTTAAGTGCATCTGGTCCAGATTGGGTCTGACTGAGGAGTGTGCAGGTTATGGTGCTTCAAGGATCTTTATACAACTCAGTGATTTTCTGTTTTCAGGAAAGATTCATGCTGGAGGCGGGGTGGAGGGGTGGGGGGGCTGGAGGGTGGGCGCAATCTGTTTTGGGCTGTGGCCGCTCTCTGCTCCCCTCTTGCCTGCCCCACCTGTCCTTTGTTTTTAATGCAACACAACATCCACTTTTCTGGGCCAGGCAGGGAGAGGAGGGGTTGGTGGACCCCCACTCGACCTGTCTTTTTTTTTTTCCCCAGTTTTAATGCACTCCATTACACTTAGCTGCACTTAATCACGGTGTAGGGATAATGTATCTTGTTTGGGAGCAAGTTACAGAATAACGAGGGGGGGGTTGGTGGTATAGGGTTTGTCACTAGCTTAGGCTTGGTGCGGCTGTGGGGGTCGGGCTCCGCTGGCTATGACCCTGTGGGGGGATAGGTGGTGCCGGCGGCTTCCGTGGTGCAGCTGGGCTCCGGGGTTGCTGTCCTGTGCGGGTGGCCGGGGGGCCTCTTCTGGTGCATGGGCAGCGGTCTCCTGCACTTCTCATGGCCTCGGCTTTTTTGGGGGGCAGGTCGCGTCCTCGACCCCACCGCTACATGCCCACATCTCGCCCCACCTGACCTGGCTATGGTTCGTGGTCCCCCCTCTGGGGGGGGTGTCTGGTCCCGGGGGATTTGGCTCAAGGGTGGCTTGGGGCCTCTGGCCTGCCGCGGGGGGGGACGGGGGTGGCTGGGTGCTGGGGGCGGAGGAGGCTTGGGGCCGGGTGGATGGCTGGTCGGGGAGGGCGGGTGCTGTTTGCGGGGGGGGTCCCGCTCGGGGCCCTTGGTGCTGTCTTTGGCGTCGGCGGGGAGGCGGGTCTGTGCCCCCTTGGGTCCTGGGGCTGTCCCTGGGCCTGGCAGTTTGGGGACTGTGTGGGGGTCTCATGTGCCCTGGTGGCCCGGAGGGCGCCCATGGCCATGTTTTCCCTGGGTTTGGGCAACTCCTTGGGTATTCGGTGACCACCTCACATGCATGCATATACAGATATTCAAGCTACTGTCCAGACTAACTAAGAGACATGATAGATCCCGTCAGAACATGCTGAGTCGGGCACTCTAACACATCTTCTCACATCCCACCTCCCACATGATGCATGCCACCTCATCTCTTATCCATATAGGCCCACACCCCACACCCCACACTCCACCCCCCCTACTATCAAGACCCAAAATTTCTGGTGTCCCTGATTTCTTACAGCCTTTACTTCCTGCATGGACTTAGATCAGCACAGCACTTGAATTGCTATCCCAAATCAATAACAGTAGACCTTCCATAGGACCCTCCCCCACCCCCCTTCCCTCATCCACTACCCGAACCAGGGTCTTCATCCCTTTCCTACCCCCCCTCCCAAACCCACTACCCAAACCAGGGTCTTCATCCCCTTCCCACTCCCACCCCACCTCCCCACACCCACTACCCGAACCAGGGTCTTCATCCCGTTCCAACCCTCCCTGTCCTAACCCACTACCCCAACCAGGGTCTTTATCCCTTCCCTACCCCCCCTCCCACACCCACTACCCGAACCAGGGTCTTCATCCCTCTCCTAACCTCCCCTCCACCTCCACTACCCAAACCAGGGTCTTCACCCCCTCCCCCACACACACAAACACACACACACTCTACACATGAGCCACCCTCTTCATACACACCACATACTTCCAGTATGGACTTGCATCAGCACAGCACTTGAACTACTATCTTAAACTAGCTACAATACCTGTTTGTTCTCCTCCCAGTTGTCTTGTCTTGTCATGTCTTGTCTGTCACTATTTCCCCTTCTTTCACACTGTGGTGTGGCACGGCCCTCCCCTTCAGCTCCCATTAGGGATTAAATAAAGTTTTATATGATGGAGTAGCCTACAGGGAGGGCTGGTGATGGTCACTATAGCAGTGAATCATATTCACATATCTCTCACTGCTAGAAAAAAAATGCATTAGTCTTTCCAACGCTGCCACCAGACACAGTGCTCAGCTGTAAAGATAATGCAGACAAGGGAAAAAAAAAAGAAAATATTCATGCTAATAAAGTTATTGCTGCTGTGCACACAAAGGGCCTGATCTACTAAGATCCAAAATAATTAGAGCTAAATAACATTTGCAAACTCAATATTAAACTTGCTGTTAGTGGGTGTGTTATGGGTGATCTACTTATATTGCGTATGCAATTGATAACAGGCACAGAAGTGGTGCAGAATTCCCCCTTTAAAGAAGGGTTTTGTGTGCTATCATCTGTCACCATGGAGCGTTTGGGGTACCAGAGTGGTCTTAAATGAAATGAAGTTTGAAGCCACTGAGTTGGAGCTAAATAAATACACTTGCGGAAACCTTTTTTGTTTCTGTCATTTTGAAGGACAACCCTAACTCATATCATATTTTTTTTGATTCCAATTAAACATAATCTAAATGACAGCATTCACATAGTTACACAGCTTCATCACCAATTACTTCTAATGTGAAGAACAGTCTTAAAGTCACGCTCGCACAGACTTGCCTTTCACGCACTGACAGCTCCCTAACTTAGTACATGTCACAGTTGTCAGTGCGTGGAGAGCGTGATGCAGTCAGTTCTTATTGACAAACTGGGATTATGATGAGTTAATCTGGCTTTGAAGGGTATTTTTTTGTTTTGTTTTTAAGAGGTTAAATTAACCTCTTCCACGATGTGAAACACAAAACAAAAGAGGTTTTACTTTATTTATGTGTCTGCATCAATATGAAGCCACAGATGATCATCCCTCTTATTCCAGTCCTTCATAATGACAGATGATCTCCAAATCTTTTTGTCACTTACCAAAATCCAGTCATTGAAGAAAAATATTTGGTCAATGTGACCGCCTGTTTCTCTCCACAATGGCCGCAGCCCTCTGTGTGTAACGTTGTGTCTGTTTTGCACCTGCCTTTCAAACATGCTAAATCTATACGCAAAAACACCATGTCATCAATCAGTTGCTGATTTGATAAATCTCATTGCAGGTGCTAAATGATCACATTAGCATCTCCTCTTCCCAATATTTGTCGGTGGGCTGTTTGACATTTGTCATCACACAAAACATAAGTGTTCACGACCTCATCCTTCAACAGAGCGTCAAGGGTTACTAAATCAAAATATCAAACACATTTGGTTACATATTTTTGGATGATGGTCAAAGTGATGTTGCAGTAAATCCACATTTAAATAAAGAAGTTTTGTGAATTTAAAAGGGACAACAAAACAAACGAGTGTGGATCAGTCATCGTGCTTGTGGTCGGGATGGGAGCACTGATGTTGAGTACTGAAGTGGCATTGATTCCATGAGTCCTTCATTGACACAAATTATTTTTCTATGAAACTCCACAGACTGTTTTCAGTCTTTCTCTCTTTCCTTTTGTCAAGACAGTATCAAACACAAGCGGCTGCACCCACAAGAAGACAGACGGAAACTTAATGCAGTTTAGTTGCAAATAAACACAGGAATGAAAACCCAACTTAAGGGATTTTAGGCTGATATATGTTTAAAGAAGACTGTATAAAACATTTGGATCTATAAAGATGAGCTGAGCTATATTGTGTGGATCTGTAGTAACTACTACTCTGCAGCTCTGTGATTCTAACAGATAAGATTTTGTTGATATCTGTTATTGACTGCTTATCAATCTGACTTTTTGATCATTCCCTGATTGATTCTTGCTGATTTGCTTTTGGTTTTCTGTGGTAATGTCAAGCACAGGACTCTCCTGATATTCAATGTCAGTTGCTTAGATAACTGCTCAACTTTCCTTACTGGTGTCTCCACTAACTGAGAGTTGTGCAGTAAGCATCCTTTTACCAAAATTACTCCACAATTTGAAACACCTCTGGCCTTGTCTGCATGAATTTTGACTTCTTTGTCATCAGGCTTCATCAGATGAGAGCGACTCATCCTTCATTTGCAAAGCATGAAGAACAAAGTGGAAAGAATAGATAATGGAGTTGAAAAGACAAAAGACTATTGATGTTGATTCTTTGAGGGAGCTGTTTTCAATTCCCATTCCTATGTTGCCTTTATACAAAAAGATTACGGACTGCAGGCTTCCTTAGAGCATACATCTTAACTGTCACATAGCTGTCTTTCTATTTGTTCTTGATGTGACCCTCAAGCTGGCCAGATATTTTCATTTCATTAGAATTATGTGAAATCAATATAATTTGCCAAATTAATTTGATAATGTCTTTAACTTGTCTAAAAAAAAAACTATAATCAAGCACAGCTGCAATGTTTCCATGCTCACATAACACGTCTGTTCAGAATGGCTGGTTTTGAGGGCTGGACCTTTTATATGCTATGAGCAGAGCAGAGCTGTGCTATGTTAATGAGCAGAGCAGAGCTGCAGCCAACACAGTAACATTCGGGGACTTCACAGTAGACATGCAGTGTATTTCTGGCGAAGCAGAGCACACTACCGCTCCAGCCGTTCACAGTCCTGAACACACATGAACCACAAATTCATCCTGGTTACTAGATAACAGTTAAGCTCATTTCCCCTAAACATCACAGGCTAATGCACACCATGCAAACCTGGGCTTAGTCACAGCAGTGAGACACAGCTGCAAGTTAGCCTAGCTTCAGGGCTAACTTTAGCAAAAATGGCTGAGTTATCCAGTGGGTAAAGGACTGACTATATCAGCCAACTGGTAAACTCCTCTTCATATAGGAATGTTCAGCACACTGAAGTTTATCCTTCAGACTTTTAAAAAGTAACGTTAACATTGTCAACCATGTGAAGTTACCTCTGGTTCACTTCCCCCTGTTAGCATTAGCTCATAGCAATGAGCAAAATAAATACTACATGGCATTTAAAAACTCACATTTCCACCATCAGGTTTGTCAATGGATTGCTAGTGCTGAGCCCAGATTCAGGAAAGTCTGGTGTCCAGTCCTGTGTTGAGCTGACTTCAGTTGAAGAAGCAGTCTGACGTGAAGTGATTGGCACACACTTACAGGTTTTAGCTGACTGCAGCTGCTCATTACCTTCAAAAATAAAATTCATCCACTGGGCCCTTTGGTCCTCTGAAGCTGGTAGACTAAATGTGAAGATGTATGTGGTTGTTTACAGCCAATAAACCAGCAGGGATAGGTTTTGGGTCTAGACATGGTGTACGCCAATATCTCGTCAAGAATGTAAACAATATGGCAGCTCTTTGCACAGCCAGGGGTGGGGATACTCAGGTAGACATAGGCTTATGCAAATGGAGAAATGCATGTAACGGGAATATGCACAGACTCAACAGCTCGTCAAATACAATGAGTAGTGCTGCCAGTAGATAAAAACATTGAGCGATTAATTAATTATGACCTATAATTAATTAATCTAATTAATCTTTTTTTTAATCTCACTTTAAAAAAATCTGAAAAAAAAAGCCTCAACATGAGTTATTTTCATTGAAATTCATTAGATTATTGTGGCAGATCAAAACATTGTTCTCCACTCCCCAAAAACTGACACACAAGAAGCCCAATGCATAAAAACTCTCCAGCTTCAATGGACCAATCAGGGGGCAGAGGTGGAGCTGTGGATGTGACGACAACAGGGAGCAACTGCATGTTTGACAGCTGCGTGTAAAGCCGTCTCCGTTGATGCAGCAAGATCTGCAGTATTGGTCAGAAATGGACTCCATTTTGTCTTTTAAAAGAGGAGCGAAGAACATCACTATCTTTTGGGAAATCATGGTTTTGCTCTTCTTCTGAAACCGAGAGAGACGCAGAGATGCAGTGCTTACAACGCCAAGCCGTAGTCATAGTTACTCTAGGATATCAAATATGCTATCCTCAGAAGAAGAAGGAGAACTTGGTTGGTTTTGTCTTTGACGAGTTTCATGTCACATGTGGCAGATGACAAATTTGTGTGGTATCATTTATTGAAAGATAAGAGGATCGTTTAAGGACAGACTTACTGTTGTAGTTTGAGCTAACAGCTAACAACAGGGTCTAGCTGCTACGTCATACTGTGGCTTGATATGAATGGTCTATGAAGAGTGTAACAAGCGGACCGATCATCCAATCACCAGCTGCCCTGGTTTTTTAAGGTTCCACCCTCTGACAATAACAAAACAGTGAAATTAGATTAAAAATTATATTAACACAATTAAAAAACACAGCGCGCTAATTATGACTGTAACTAATTAATCTCAATTAACGCAATAATTTGGCACCCCTAACCATGAGTTTACATTTATGCTGTCTGCTGAATACTGGTTTTGCTGTCTACTCTCATATTTTGTGGGCTGGGAGGAAGGACAAATACCCAAAAATGTGTTCACAAGCCTTCAAAAAAGGGATTACTGCATAATATGGGACCTTCAAAACATCTTTGGACCAGTCTATTTTCTAAATAGTTAACCAGTCGTTGTCATCTGACTTTGCTGGCTCTTCACTTGGGATCAAGCATCAAACATCATCAGCTCTCCTCAGTTCATCATCATCTTAGAAATCCATCTTAAAAAACAGATAGAGAAAGGTGAAAATAGGTGGACATAAATGTGCAGCTAAAAGAATCCTTACAAGACATTTTAGCCTGAAGAGCCTTGGTAAGTCTGTCATTAATAAATAAGAACTGAACTGAGCAGGGACATTCATGTTTCTCACCACAGACTCAGAACACATCACTCTCTGGAGTTCAGGGCTTCAGAACCGTCTGTCCATCTTTCTAATGTCAATAAATGATGCAGCAGACTCATCTGCTGTCAGTCAAGAAAGGAGTACACAATAAGGACTATTTTCGATCAAAATGTCCTGTGAAATATTCTAATTCTTCATGATGAAGTTAACTTTTCTTTCACAGCATTTCTTCACTATGGTAATTTTCTGACGGTCCCTAAGCCGCAGAGTCACACCGGCAGCGTATTGACACAGATTGAAGTTGTCTGGCTCAGAGGACGGATTGTTTTGAGAAAAACAAGATGGAAGCTCACAGTCTTCATGACAGTGATTAAAAAGAAGGGTTGGGTCTGCAGATAGTATGTTGTTTCACTGATGAGTTATTGACCCTGCAAGTCCAAGTCAATCTCACATTTTGTTGGTTTCTCATTAGCACAAGATAGTTTCCAGTGGTCCAATGCTATTTTTTTTCTGTTGATGTCCATTTAGGGGCTCCAGAAGCATGAGCACGAGAGCCAGTAAAAACTAACAACTCATCTTTCTTAATCCAGCTCTAAAATGTTTTTGACATCACTTACAGCATGAGATCAGGTCCTCATTATTGAATTTAACATGACTCAAACTTAAAAGATAAAATTAATTCTCTGATAATTTGTTTTTCCCCTGTTAAAGTTAAATTATTTCCATCAACACAATCTGCAGAAGTCTGTCAAAGAGAATCAACTGTTTCCCCGCTGCCTTCAAGACTTTTCATCTTTACAGACCAGAGTTCTTCAGGTCCACATGTGGAGCTGTGGGATCTCTGAGGGGGCTTACTGTGTCTGCAGCTGTTGGTCACAGGACCAAATCAGTAGTTATTTAACTACATCATAGCCACACATTACACGATTCAGCTGTCTGGATCCTGCTCAAATCTTCACATCTTCATTTGTGTCGAGGTGGACAAATAAATCAGAACTTACTCCTGAAAGCTGCTGCTTGATGATTAGACTGACATTGATTAATTAGTGATGAGTAGCCACACTTCAAATTCATGTTAATTTAACCTTCTCTGCCAGTGTGTGTGTGTGTGTGTGTGTGTGTGTGTGTGTGCGTGCTTCTCGTCAGCATGTGTGTTTCTCACTAATGAAGGATGAGCATGCAGCTTTGAACTCAGTGAGAGTTCCTCTCGCCTCAACTTGTGGAGAATTTCAAACACAGAACGACCTTTACTCAGCGGATAAAGGTCACAAACATGAAGACTCAGCTCGTTTCCTCTGAGAGGACCAACATTCAGATGATCAGAAAGGAAATTCAGGTTTTAAAGTCTTGGAGCCAGCACACTTTTTTACACACTTAGACAAAATCATCCAGCAGAACGTCTTCTTGTCTTTGGGTCTACGCTGGTATGAGGTCAAAGTGATTTGTCCTGACGGTGATCCTGAGCACTTCAGTTATCATCGTGTGTTTGATGGTGATGTCCCAGCTGCAGCCCTGTAAGAGCAGTTATGGGCTGATTATGTCACAGCGGCACATCAGAGGCTGTCCCATTTAAGAGAGGATCCTAAACGCAACAGACAAATGGCCCCTTCTCTCCCAGCCAATAACAGGATGTACTGTGAGATATATATTACAGTTTGATTTTGTAACCACTGACCTACAGTCAAAGTCTCACACCATAATAATGAATCAGCAAACATCATATATAAAATCATCTGATCATTTTTTAATTACACTTTATTTCAACCAGACATCAGTTGCCTAATTCAGAAGGGTGGTGATCAACATAAACGTCACTTTCCTTCTCCCTTTTATTTGTTTATTTTTATTGTTTGTAGCCTATCGTCAGGGCCCAGGTCGTTTGGACTTCACCTGCCTGTTTAAAGCAGAGCACATGTAGACTCATGAGGGGCCTTAAGTGCAGCCGCAAGGCACTGAAGACTCTGTGGACGGACTAGAAGAACAAAAAGAATATGACATGAGAAAAGGAGTGGTTTTTATCTATATATTGGAGGCACAGCCTAAAGTTATAGCCTGGAACCTTGCCATGGCCAAATAATTAGGGATATGGGTGGACTGCACCAGTCTCTGCAACTGTGTCAAAATGAAAGCAAACAAAAACATCCACCTTGGAAACACAAGCAAACAACAAAATGAGTGCACATAAGTTACAAATAATCTGTAATGGATTGTGACCCTTGTTTTGAATGCATTCAAACTCGATAGCTTAATATGACAGGATAGACACGGTCCTGTTCAGTGACACGTCTCTGAATCCATACACTCAACTGTCCACCACATGGAGCTAAAGTGAAAAAGGTCTTTCCCCTGCACCACATCACAATGTGATGCAAGCTATTTATGCTCCTAATTTCATGCAGGCCCCAAGAGCATGCTTTAAAAAACTTTAGAGCTGATTTACCTATTGTTTGTGATCCAAGTCTTCTCAGTTGTAAACTGGGTCTGGGAGGGGTAAACATTGAGGAGGATTGGTCAAAGCAGGAGGAAGAGTTGCAGGGACTGAACTGTTGCAGCCAGAAACGTTTAAAATCATTTTTCAGAAATTGATTAATTATAAAGTTTCTCTGATAAGAGAATTCAAACAGCCCTTCAAAGACCAGGAGACGACCTCCTGATTAGTATAAATTTGAGCATAAAGAAAGATCAGAATGCAGGAAAGAAATTATTTAATTTTAAAAATGTCAGAAGACCCATTGACCCCCATCTTAAAGATGTCAAATAAATAGTTATGATTTCCCCATTACAGGTATAACTTTATCCCATGGAAAAGCACTGAGGAACTACAAGGACAATAAAAACAGTGATATCAGGGCATATATTAACTGACTGGAAAGACTCCTCATGTTATGATAGGGCTAGTTTGGTTTTATTACCTCCGCCAAGGAGGTTATGTTTTCAGGAGAGTTTGTCTGTCTGTCTGTCTGTGAACAAAATAACTCAAAAAGTTATGGATGAATTTTAATGACATTTTCAGGAAATGTTCAGCATGGGAAAAGGAAGAACTGATTCAATTTTGGTGTTGATCCGGATCACCGTCTGGATCCGCCATGACGAAAAATGTGATTTTCGTGAATAACTACTGAACTAAAATAGATATCATTATGAAACCAATTGCTAATGGTATGTTTTCATGGTCAAGGAATCTAAATATTTATTTAACATAAAGGTAGGACTAATATTTATGGTAAAAATCACAATATCGGAGAGGACTGTGGCGGAGGTCTGCGCTCTCCGAGTGCTTTTCTAGTTTGGTATGGTTTACTTGTATTTTCCTCTTTTTGATTTCTTGTGTTTCCTCTTTTATTTTCATGCCCTTGTTCTTGTTTTTAGTTAAGTTTGCTGTTTTATTCTGAAATACTTATGTTTCTAGTGTTTTCCTGCCCTCCCTTCTGTGTGTCTCCCTGATGAGGTTTCCCTCTACCTGTGTAATTGTCACACATGTGCTTGATGTTTCCCCAGTTTGCCTCAACTTTTCGTAGAGATTTGGATTTGCCTTTCTGTGTTCACCTCCAGTAAATTCAAGATAACAATAAAAATAAACCAAAAACAAGGAGAAGGACCCAAATGTAGATACACAAAAAGGCTTTATTAAACAACTAACACAGGATCAGAAACCAAAGATTTATCCTCAACAAAAAGGGAAAATCTACAAACAAAATCAAAGTATCAAGTTCAGAAAAGCTACCTAAAAAAACACTAGAGGTGAACTCAAAAAGGCAAAACAAAATCTCTACGGAAAATGCAATATAACTAACAATAAACACTGAAGAGACATTAGGGAACACTGGAGACGCTGGAAACACGAGAGGCTTAGGCCCCATTCACACGAAGACAAACCGAGGTCTAAACGCATATGTTTTTTGGCCAATCTGTGTATCATCCATACAAAGACGACGTTTTGGGGGTCTGTAAACGATCATTTTTGAAACCAGGTCCCAGAGTGGGAAGATTTTGAAATGCTGTACATGCAGCTCCGTGATTACTGGCTCTGTGTAACTTTTCAGATAAGCTTGCATCATAGTTTCATACCTTCATTGACACGCATGCCGCAAGTGCGCATGTCCACTCGTTTTTTCGTCTGTTTCCACTTGTTTCTGTCATATCATTACAGCGCCCCAGAGGTCTGGCATGTGTTTTACAGCATTTTCAGGTGAATCGAGTGCATTCATGTAAACACATGTAGTGGGCTATCAAACCCTCCACAAGTCTGCACAGATGCTGACTCACTGAACACGTGCAGCACCAAATTGTGTCCGGTGTCAGCCACGGAGGAAGCAGCATACAAATGTAAGTTCCATGCAAGTGCCTGCACAAACTCTGTTAAATTAAAACAAATATTTAATGATTGTCGTGCAGATGTTTACACTTTAAGATGTTCAGAGGGTCTTTCATTCATTCATTTTCTATACCCGGCTGTCCCTTTCGGGGTTGCGGGGGGCTGGAGCCTATCCCAGCTATCATCGGGCGAGAGGCGGGGTACACCCTGAATCGGTCGCCAGTCGATCACAGGGCCACATAGAGAGACAGACAACCATTCACGCTCACACTCATACCTAAGGACAATTTAGAGTTACCAATTAACCTAATGAGCATGTTTTTGGTCTGTGGGAGGAAGCCGGACCACCCAGAGAGAACCCACGCATGCACGGGAAGAACATGCAAACTTCACACAGAAAGTCCCTCCCGACCCGGAATTGAACCGGGATCCTTCTTGCTGTGAGGCACGCGCTCTACCAGCTGCGCCACCGTGCCACCCCATTCAGAGGGTCTTGATTTTCAAATTAAGGCCTGCCCTGCATTAGTCCGGAGAACAGTTTATGTTTGTGTGATTTAGAATTTTATATTACAGGGAATGTAACGAAAACCAAAGAATTCATTAAAGTGAGAGCGAAAAATGAAAGCTCTTCAGTAAGAACAGAGTAAGTGAAATTATTTGTTTTATCCTTGGATTTACAAATAAAATGGTTAACTAAGAGGCGTTAATAAGGCTACTTTGAGCACTGAGATACATATAGATACACATTTATACTTAACGGAGACAAATATGGTTGGGATGCACCTGTGGTCTGGGCACCCATGAGTTCGTCACTACCATAAGTTCTTATTTTCAGTTTGAATATCTAAGATTATACTTCTAGAAAATGATCACCACAACCATTCAGACATGAGGACCCTCCAGAAATGAGATGTAGCATCTCAAGAGGCTAACCTCTAAGGAATCAGACGACAGGCCGATGATACATGGACCTGTCCCTAACTTTAGTTCTTACTTCGTCCACTTGTCTCCTCTTACTTCCCTTCCTTTGCCCTCACACCCATCACAGCATCATGTGGATTTGCTGTTCATCATGAGACTGGGATCCACATTCAAGATTTCCTGCTGCTTAACAGAAGGTTTTTTCTTGCCGCCATGATGGAGGGATCCATGATTGGCTATATGGATTCATGTTGGGTGTTGGATGTATATATTTGTATATATATGTATATGTGTATTCTATATGTATATATGTATCTATGCATATATGTGTATCCATAAAATGAAGAGCTTTATGCTCTATTGTAAAGTGTCTTGAGATAACACTTGTTATGAATTGGCGCTATACAAATAAAGATTGATTGATTGATTGATTGATTGATATAGGCTGATCAAAATCATGTTGCAAAAAGGTTCTCTGCTTATATTTAGGCCATTTATTTATATATGTTTTATTATTTTTGATGTCCTTGTGAAATTTTTTTCATAAACTCAAATTACTTAATTACTATAAATTGATCATACATTAAATTATACATTAAAGGACGATTTTTTTTGTTCAATCTCATATAATTTGAAGATGTATAAAATCAATATCCTGAGCGATTTTTACAGAATTCATTAGCAACAAAAAACAGAGGCTCACAATTCACTGCTGCATAATCAAAAGTAAAAGACGCCTCAAACATCTGGAGGGTCTAGTCTGCTCATTTTACAGTTGTTGGTGGATCAAGGCAAGAACTGCAGCTCCTACAAGATGCTGCTACGAAACCAAGGCAACATGCACTTCCTGTTTCCTCCTACTGCTGCGTTCACACTGCACGCTACTTGTACTACCTGGGCGATCACTCTCCATGCAAAGTCAATGTACAGCCGCGATGGGGCGGGGCTAACCCTCCCGGGATGCGACAGCCACTTTTCACACTACCACATAGCGTGCCGCGCGATGTGAAAGTAAAAAAGATCAGCAGGTGTGTGCACTCGGACGGTACCCCAGATAGACAGTTATTCATCCGGACTACAGAGTAACAATCCATGTCTGTGTGGGAAACAGTCAGTGAGGACATTAGTTCCACCTAGACGGACCGTGGGAAACTCACAAATAATGCTGCTGCAGGGCATCAGCTGCAGTGTTCTGTGGTTGATAAGTGAATGAAAGGATACAGCTGGAATAATATCCGCTTATACATCCTATTACATGATATATGAAATGATCGCGGTGAAACTCGAGTGGACGTGACGTCACCGAGCGACGGCCGACAGCAACAGTGACCAAAATGAGGTATTTATGGACGCGTGACGCTACGTCAGTGGGCGACGCGATTTTGGTAGTTGGGTCGCTTGGGGTGTGAACGCAGCATAAGAGAGGGAAGTTTATCCCAAAGCTCAGACTGTAGTCCTACCCTTCACCTTGATGAAGTGAAATTCATTCAGCTGCGAGTGTGACTTCTGATGGAGTGCAGTCCATTATGGAGGGGGAGAGTGTAAGGGCCGGTTTGAAAAAGGAGTAAATACACCGGGAAACATCAAGCACAGGTGAGACAATCAAACAGATGGAGGGAATCATCATCAGGGAGACACACAGAAGAGAGGGCAGGAAAACACCACGAGGAACACAGGGATTTCAAAATAAAACAGGAAACACATGACAAGACGCAGCATGAACACAAAATGGGTAACTTCACGAAAACTAAGAACAAGGACGTGACAGTAAAGCAGGAAACACAAGAGGGAAATACAAGAAACCATACAAAATAAAACCAATCTAGCCGTATTATAACACCTCAATAAAAATAACAAAAGAAAAAACATAATTCTTGTCATTTTAGTTCTAAATTAATTAATGTAGTATATGATAAAAAATTATGCCAAGTTGAAGCAACAACAATAACATGACATGTTTTGCAGCTCCACCCTAACTTTCTGGTGGCCGTGGCAGGCAAAATGTCTCTTTAGATGGAGAAGGTTGCAAACCCCTGAGTGAGACAATCCAAGATAAGCCTTCACTTTATCTCTGTACTCTTGATTTTAATTCCCATTTGAGCAAATACTTTCTTTAATGTTTACCACTGTCTCCTGCTGTGTCCTCAGAATAATCTTAACTTTGTTTTGTTTGTTTTTTGGGGGGGGTTTTGCCGCTCATAGACTTCTGACATTTCATTCATTAGAGGCAGGAGAATCAGAGGAGGTTTGGTTTATTAATTACATTTCATATTTGTAATTTACTGCCAGTGTGAAATTGATCTGTCAGCTGTAGAGTTCAGAAGAAGTTATCCAAACAACTGAAGATTAGGATCCCAGAACTTTGAGGATCTCCGGACTGGGAATGGCCTGCCAATTATGAAGAGAGGGTTTGATCCCCAGATGTGTTTCAGTATATAAATCATCAGGGCAAATGTCTAATATATAAAGTCCAAACAGCAGCTGAGGATGATGTGTCACCAAAACAAGCTTAAAGTAATATCTGTCCTGTGTTTGTTTCAACGCGTCCTTCACTCTGGATTTTATTAAAGCTCCATAATAAACACACCGCAGATATAAAAATAAGAGGACGTTTCATAACCTGCAGGGTGCTTCAGTCCTTCACACGTCTTTATTTTGTCTCCTCCATGATGACTTCTTTAAGAGGATGGGTGTTTTTTGTACGGGTGTGTTTCAGGATAAGCTCTGGTGTGTGTTGACTTGTTTTGGCTGAGGGCAGGGATTAAAAACATTTAATGGATTATGATTTTAAACCACTCACATGATTAGTTCCCTAAAGTGAAGCAGCTTCCATCCTCCTCATAAAAGACATGAAGAAGAGATCAAATACACCCGAAATTCACACTTTGCTCTCTCTGTTTGAAAAGTGAGAGTATCTGCACGACCTATCTGAGGTGAGGCCTGATAAGGCTTCACCTGCAGCTGTTGAGTGGAGGCACTAAGAGCAGAGCTGGAGCCTCATGCTTGACACACACTGGATGCATATCAGCTGTGGTCGATCAATTTTCATTTAGCATGCAAGACATCAAGTCAGCAGAGCGGCCCAGTAGGTTATGTTGACTTCCATACCATGCATAGATGCTCCACTTTGGCACCCGGTCAAGGTTCAGTTCCAGTGCCCTCTCTTATCTGTCTTCCACTACTTTCTCACTCTACACAATGATCTCCTCTCACTGTATTTATCAGCCAAAGGATGGACCAGCAGACCAGTTTGGATGCCACTCCACAGATTTGAAAGATCACAACAGTCTCAGTCCTCATGTTTATTTCTCCGAAACATTTCAATGCAGCTGGATCCACCTGATTGAGTGTCTGAAACCAGAGAGATTCATCTTTCTAAGCTTCAGTCTACAAAGACAGTGAGCAGACCAAAGCGGCACAGCCAAATCAGCGTCTCTATAGCAGGAAGAGGAGGGAGCTTTGAGCAGGCAACAGCAGGAAGCCACTTCACTTACAGAGATTAGCATAGATGCTAATCATAGTGTGACTGACATTATGACTATCCAATCATCTGATGGATATGCTTCTGAAAGGTTCTGCCCATTCCAAATCAACCCGTGAGATATATTTAAATACCATTTGGCGTGTCAGATAAGCTCTCCATGCTACTGTGATATAAAGGTAGGGTACATCAAGGTGAATGTCATATTAAACCTCTTGATATGAACCATCATATTTGATAATACTAAGAGTGCTCAAACGGCTAAATCTTCCTCCAAGAAATTAGAAGAGTTATCAGAAGAAATTGATGAAAACTGCCCCACCTCATGATATGAACAAATCCTTTAAAAAGAATTCTCAATAAGTATCAGAACCAAAATCTAAACAGATCTTCCTTCTGCCATGACCAATATACCCTGAAAGTTCCTCAAAATCCATTGACAGAAAATCACTTTGGGCCCTATTATACTGTTTTTGTGCACATGTCTTTCTATGCCTGTTTGCACCCAGGGTTAATTTTTCTGAAATAAGAAGTGGTCCCTGGCACAGCTGGCATGTTCAAACATGATGACAGTGAAAAGGATAGTGCTTTAAAGTGGTGTCAAGTCTCAAGACTGTTTCTGCTATGGTTAGGATGCTTGAGATCCAAGCACACGCTTTGCTGAGCTTGTTTCACTCACAGAGATGCACAGCAGCACACCTCTACTGTTCAGTATCAGAGCATTTAAGAGTTCATAACAGGACAGAGAGCTGAGAGACAGCCTGTGTTTTTGCAGCATTCCTCAATGAGCTATTCCTATGCACTCCAGCCCAAGTTATCCCTCAAGAAACAAGGAAAAAACACAGGATCAAGCATACTCTCACAACACAGAGCACTAAATGAAGTTCATACTCACAGATAATAAAAAGGGCTGTCCAGTGAGTTCATATATGCAATAGAGAACAGAGCCAAGGATCCATGCAGGAAAATGAGGAGGTAAAGTTTAAAGCCAACAGATATTTGATATTAAGTAAAAGGTCTATTCTAAACATAGAGAGGTCTGATCCTGACAGTTCAACTATGATTTTAATATTAATGAGTTTTCACTTTTCCCATTCATGCTAGAGTTCTAACTCATCTTTTCTTCATCTTTTCTTTTTAATTGTTTTCTTTATTTTTTCATCTTTTTTTAAATCTTTTTTCTTTTTTAAATCTTCTTTTTTTTTTTCATTTTTTCTTCATCTTTTCAGCCTCTAATGCTCTGAATGCTTCATTGACAAAAGGCATGTTAAGCTGAGCATCAGTATATTTACCTCCGCCAAGGAGGTTATGTTTTTGGGAGAGTCTGTTTGTCTGTCTGTCTGTGAACAAAATAACTCAAAAAGTCTGGATAAAATTTTGACAAAATGTTCAGCATGGGAAAAGGAAGAAGTTATCAAATTTTGGTGTTGATCTGGATCACCGTCTGGATCCGCCTTTCCGCCAAGCAGAAAAATGCGATTTTCGTGAATAACTACTGAACTAAAATAGATATCATTATGAAACCAACTGCTAATGGCATGTTTTCATGGTCAAGGAATCTAAATATTTACATGAAATAAAGATAGGACTCATATTTATGGTAAAAATCACACTATGGGAGAGGACTGTGGTGCTGGCGGAGGTCTGCGCTCTCCGAGTGCTTTTCTAGTTCATACAGTGTTCTGTGGTTGTTCTTTTTTAGCAAATAAAAGGAGAGAAACAAAAAATCCATCTGAAATCTCTATCTGTTTTCAGCTGTGTAACTACTAAATTGTGGGCTGCACTGGTTTTAAATGAATGAGAGCTGACACTTGGATTGGTTTAATTAATGCCATACTCAAAACACACCTGTATAAAATCACCAAACATACTGTAGCTCCATTCTCTTTGTGCCAGGCACAGAAAACATGGGTCTAAAGAAAAGAAAAAATAACATCTGCCATGCACTTTTAAACAACCCGCTTCACACCGTAAAAATACGACCCCTAATCAAAATCCAACTATCAGATGATCGCAGCAAACACATGACCTCATGATGGAGGCAATAATCAAGGGTAACAGGCAGAGGATTTACTATAAGTATAAAGAAAACTTGAGCCTGGATGCATACGTCTGGTTTGTCTTGTGAGCAGTGACTTACTAAGGTGGGCTTTACACGAGTGCGAATTTGTAAGACTCCGGTAAAATAAACTATCGATCTGGTGATATTGACACACAGAGACGCGTATTTGTCCATGACTCCGCATCTTTTTTGAAAACGGGTTTGCAAGTGGATATCTGCGTATTCGTCTTCATGCCGTAGTTGGTATAAACAGATAAGTCCGGATAAGACGGTGACCTCATAGCACCCGTCCTCCTCCCCGCCCCCCAACTCACGCTGTCACACACACACCAACAACAACAATGGTGGCAGCAGCTATAAATATTACTACGACTTTTACACCAACATTTTCTCACAGAACACCAACAACACCAGCCACAGCAACAACAGCAACAAGTGCTCATGCAGAGACGCAGCATGTTACGCACGCATGAGCACTTGTTGACGTTGAATCCACCTCGGAGCAGAACTGTGATGTTACGAGTGTAGTAACCTAAGAACTACATTACCCAGCATGCAATATGGGTTAGGAGCATGCGTGGAACCCCCCAGGTACGTCCCGGTGTGGATTATGCGTTCTCAAGTAAATACTCAAGCCTGTCTACAATACGATGTGTAAACAGCGATACATGTTTTGATAACGACGCCAAGACAATACGGTGCCGTCCTCGTGTGAGGAGGGCCTAAGATCCAGTATTTTCAAAACCTCAGTCTGAGCCTGAAACTCTGCTGATGAAAAGTCTGTCATCAGACATGGGACAGGGTCACACAAGAGTCTTGAGTGTTGAAACAGTTTGAATACAATCTTCCAGTATGTGGCTGTTAGTTAGCATTAGCATGCAGTTCACAGTCTCATAAGTGGAGGACAAGCACTTTAAAATGAGACGATAGAGCTATATCCTCAGCCCAGCAGCAGAAGACCTTCAGGGGGATGAGGATTTCAGGTAAAGCCTGATCCACATCCAGGAGGTGTTAGTCAGGCATTTGTCGTCCCTCAGGAGGCTCAGGTATTTATTTTTCAGGCAGATTGTGGGTCAGGTTTGTGGCCTACATCCCAGTGAATCAAATCTTCAGAATCCACACGGTGTGTATAAATAGTAAATCATGTCTTTAAAATGTAAATGAGCTGCAGATGTATGTTTGAGCCGTTTGAAATGCAGCTTTCTGATCCTCTTATCACACTGGTATAGGCTGAACACGCGTCTGCCGTTCAGATTGTGTTCCTCTGCTAAAGCTGCACGTCTTAATGAGCCTGTTTCCAAGCAACAACTTCATCAGGTCCTTCCAGAAAAACCAGAACTCTTAATAGGACCCCAGGGTGTCGTTTCCCATCATGGGCTGTGGGACAAATCAGAGTCGATTAACAAATTAATGTAATGTGAGAACAAGGGAGGTAAAATCAGCAGGTTAAACATTCACAGCCTAACTAAATAAGGTCAAATAAAGTGGTTGGTGGTAAATTAGTGTTGCAGCAGAATGTGTGTGTGTGTGTGTGTGCGCCGTGGAGATGAGCTCCAAACATGTAAATGTTACACAAACACAGTGAGAGGAGATTCAGCTCTGCAGCTTCAAAAACAAGCTCCAACACAGGAGCTGAAGCTGTGCCTGGTCCTCTGCTTAGTCCCACCTTACTCTACAGTCGGAGTGCGAAGCACTGAACACATCCATTTCAACACAGAAAGACAGAAAACATTCACACCAACAGGAAAAAGTCAAAGGTCAAGGCTGGACCTCTGGCCTCCTGAGACGATGGTCATAAAGAGATAAAGGGGTTTTCTTATGATAGGGTCAATTCTTACACTTAATTTGAACATTAGCTGCCACTTTACTAGGTACACTTTGCTACACCCCTTCACCATCAGAGCTCCTCAAGTCTTGGTGTCATAGATTCAATAAATTCTTCAGATGTTGGTCCATATCTTCATATCAATGCCCACAGAACTAACACTCACTGGATATTTTCATTTTAGACCAGTTGACAGACCAGTGCTTCTGGTACCAGCAGCCATTCCAAATAAAAGTCTATTAAATCACCAAACTTCTCCAATCAGATGCATTTGGTTGTTGCCATGTGATTGGTCGATTACCTATTTGCATCAACAAGCAGTTGAATGGGTGTACTTGATTTGTTGGCATTGATTTTGAGAACATTTCTTACCATGCTTAACCATGACAGCTATGCTGATTAAATGTTAAAGCATATTGGCCTCTTTAATCATCAGTTTATTCTACGCTGAGAGTCACCAAACAAATCCGTGATCAGCACTCAGGGTCTGATCTAATAAGAGCAAAAATAACAGGTGTTAAATTACATGCATATGCTATTAGCGGGCATGTTGCGGGTGATCTACTATGATTGTTTGTGGAATTAATATCAGGCACAAAAGTGGTGTAGACCGCCCTCTTTAAATTAGGATTTTGGGTGTGCTGTCACTATGGAGAGTTTGGGAGAGCAAAGTGGCCAAAAATGAAAAATGAAGTTTGATGTCATGGAGTTTGAGGCAAATAAACATACTGGTGGACACCAGCAGAGACATCTTGGTGTTACCAGAAGAAACATGATTTGGGAGGCCATCTGTGAAAAGCACACAGCTCCAATCTGGCATTGCTGGATAGATATGTCTCTACAATTTTTATGTTTGACTAGAGGTTGCTGTAACCTTATTTGCTTTCTGTCATTTTGACAAACAGGTCGTCACTTTTCCCTCATGAAATATTTTTATCCATCATTTTTAATTTTACTTCTGTGATTCCAATTTAACACAATATAAATAGCAGCATTAAGATAGTTATAAAGCTTCATCACCAATAACATCTCATGTGAAGAGCAGTATTACAGTTACACACACAGACTGAATGTCTTAACGTCCTTTTTCTGCACTGACGTCAAACTCTTTACGCCCTGCCAGCTCCCACACTCGCTGTCAGTGTGTGGAGAGTGTGACGCAGTCAGCTCTGAATGACAAACAAGTGTTTCTGGCTAAGAAGGGAATCATTTTTGCATAGGTTCAAGGACCTTCTTCATCATGTATTTAGAGCACAAAACAGAGAGACTTAAATTTGCTTGTGTGTCTGCATGAGAATGATGGCACACTGTTCTTCTTTTTCCAGTCCATCATAATGACAGGCAGCCTCCAAATCATTCTTCAAAAATTTGGTAAACGAAAATTTTTGGTTAATGCTGTTTATGACAGTCCAAACATGTTCACAGGTACATAAAAGATTCTCTCCCTCCACCACCAGTCCTCTGTGCAGAATGCTGTGCCAGTTTGCACCTGTCTTTCAAATGTGCTAAATTTAGACACAAAAACACCAAGCACTTAGTTTAGGGTTTGATAAATCACATCGCAGGTCCTGAATAATTAAACTTCCATCTCTTCATCCCAGTATTTTGCACATTCTGAAAATCTGCATGTATTCTGCATATTCATGAAGGAAAGCACACGAAATGAACTCTGGGTGCAGTTTTGCAAATTTGACAAATGCATCCCTCAGAGCACCTGATCAACTTTGTGAACGCTTTCAAGTTTGCACATGTTTTTATACATGCAAACCTTAAGTAGGTCAGGCCATATGTGTTTTGCGATCCATCTTTGGAGGGAACCTTGAACCTTTTCCTCTTACTTGCCCCAGCTAGGACAGTGGCTGGTGCAGTGGATGGGAAAGTGCATGGAGCAATGGCTGGGGCTTTGACTGGTGCAGTGGCTGGTGCAGCCGACTCTTCAGGTTGATCACAAGATCCAGCCCTCTGAAAATGCTCTTACAAATGAAAAGATAACCAACGCTAGGAGGGTCAATGATCAACAGAAAGACAGAGGGGGATAAAAATGATTTCCATTAAAGATAATGATTAAACACAACCTTCAGCTGTCCTCTGATCACACTTAAACATGTGATTCAGTTTAAATCAGCCATGTCTTGTGTGCTGTGTGCATAAACCCACGTGCAGCATGAATATGTCTCCTGTAATTAGGAGTTGTGCTCCAGTTCTGCAGACGCACTGAGATGCTGTCAGCACTTCTCTGCTCCTCTGCAGTCTGAAGGCCATCAGCTGACGTCAGGCTTCGTCACTGACACCTGGGGTTCACCAGGCTCTGAACATGGTGGGTCACAGTTCTCATGTCTTACACTAAAAGGCCAAAATCTCCAACAACTCCTCTTCATTTTGCCTGGGTTTTTTCCAACTCAAGGATAAACTGATCACATGTTGAAGTTCACTGGTCAGAAGGTCAAAGCAAAGCAGCTAGGTGGTCACCTTTTGCTTGTGGATATAACATTTACGCAGTTTTTGAACAAACTGTGACCTAAAATTCACTCAAAGTGGCTAGATTTGAAGATCATGAGACAAAGGTCAAGGTCATGATATCTAATGGTCATCCAACTCCATTTCTCATGGCCATGGGACAAAGGAAACAGTGATGTTATCCACACAATTTGAGGGCAACGCTTCATCACCTCTGCCATGGAGGGTATGTTTCTGTCTGTCAGTAAGCAAATACGAGCAAATGTGCTTAAATTTTGATTAAATGTTTATCACGGCTCAAGGAAGAGGTGAAAATATTTGGTGGTGCGAGATAGGAAGTATTTCCACATTTTTGTAAATAAACTGGTTGAGAATCTCAGAAATGCCTCGGCAGAAGTTTGTGTCCTTTGAGAACTCTAGTTTAACATACAGTATACATTGACTATATTTAATAATAAAACCTCCAGCTTTTCTAGAAATTAATTACACTATCACCCATATTCTAAAATAAGAATTCGAATATGCAGACTTCAAGGCTAAGCAGGGGATTGTAGCCAATTAAAGAGTAATAAATGCAATAAATGTAGTGTTTTCTGTTGTATTCTGATTTACAGGTCATTTATTCTTAATTTAAATACTTTTAGGCAACAGGTACACAAGAGTTTTGAAGAAATAACCCTTCAACTGCAGCATTAATTCTCACTAATAAAAATAGCAAATAAATGTCAATATACAAATATTTACACCACTAGTAATAATAGTTACCAAACTTTTTCTTTACTTCTGGAAAGTCTTGTACTGTTGGTTTGACTTGAGGTATCTAATTTAAGATTTAAAATAAAATAATAGGTTGTCTACTATAAATTATATCAATATCATGGAAAGAGTGGGAATGGTTACATGACCAGGCCTCTTAACTTCCTGCCTGCACCTCTGGATGGAGATGTCCGCCTTCAACTTTTATAAAGGAACTAAATTGGTACCCATGAAAGAAAGAAAAATGGTCACTGAAATAACTTGAAACTGACAGAAGTAAAAATAATAAACGTTCACTGAAAATTAACTAATGAAAATCAGACAGTGCTTTTGAATTGTAGTTCAACAGAATTATTTTCAAAAACAAACAAATGAAACTGGCCTGGACAAAAAGACGGTTCCCCTACAAAAGATTGAAAATGATTTGACCATAGGGACATGTTAAACTAAGGTGTGTCCTATAATTATCATCACAGGTGTCTTAAAGCTTGTAATCAGTCAATCTGCCTATTTAATGGCTGAAAAGTGGTCACTGTGCTGTTTGGTATCATGGTGTGTACCACACTGAACATGGACTACAGAAAGTTATGGAGAGAGCTGTCTCAGGACATTAGAAAGAAAATTATACACAAGCATGTTAAAGCTAAAGGCTATAAGACCATCTCCAAGCAGCTTGATGCTCCTGTGACTACAGCTGCACAGATTATTCAGAAGTTTAAGGTTCACAGGACTGTAGCCAACCTCCCTGGACGTGGCTGCAGGAGGAAAACTGATGACAAACTGAAGAGATGGATAATACAAATTATATCCAAAGAGCCCAGAACAACTTCCAAAAAAAAATTAGAGGTGAACTCCAAGGTCAAGGTACATCAGAATCAAATCGCACCATCCGTCACTGCTTGAGCCAAAGTGGGGTGAATGGACGATGACCAAAGAGGACATCACCGTTGAGTGCAAATCATTAAAAGTGAGACAGGACTTTGCCAAAATGCATTTGACAAGCCACAAAGCTTCTAGAAAAGAACACTGCACTTGGTTATGTTCTGGGGCTGCTTTGATGCATCTAATGTAATTGTATTTAATTTATTTGTTTAAAGGTCAGAGGACAGTGCACAATAATGAACCCTGACATGTAAATGTACCAGATCTAAATCCTATTGAACATGTGTTGAAGGAGCTGAAACATGCAGTCTGGAGAAGACAACCTTCAAACCTGAGACAGCTGGAGCAGTTTGCTCATGAGGAGTGGGCCAAAATACCTGTGGACAGGCACAGAAGTATCACTGAGAGTTACAGAAGTCACCTCATTACAGTGATTGCCTCAAAAGTTGAACAACAAAATACTAAGTTAAGGGTACAACTATTTTTGTCCAGGCAAGTATCAGTACTTTGTCTGTTTTTAATAATAATCATGTTATACCGCAATTCAAAAGCAATGTCTGATTTTCATCAGATAACTTTCAGCAAATTTTTATATATTATTATTTTTGTCAGTTTCAAGTTAATTCAGTAATCTTTGTGGGTTTTTCTGTCTTTAATAAAAGAGTAACAACAATTTTGTCCACGTGTGTATAACTAAAGCATACATCTTTTAAAAGGTCTACTACTGATATATATAAAGAGAACGATGTGTCTTCATGCATCTCTTGATCAAAAGAAGAGTAAATATAAGCTAAGTTGTTATAATTTTTGTCCCTTTAGTACCCTCGAGTATGCACTGTATGTACTGTTATACCTTTTGCATGGTTTTAGAGGTACAATAGGTACCTGAAAGTGTTTGTTTTTGCTGAATTATACTGTACACTCATCTTATGGCCATGATGCTACAGGAGAGTAAATGTTAGTTCAGTCTCAACTTCTGCCACAATGTGAAGTTGTTTGGTTCTTTTTAACTATGGTCAGATCTCTTTAAAGTTCAATTACTCTTAGCTCTACAGTTATTTAACTGTTTTCTAAGGCTTTGAAACAAAATAATTCGTTGTCATAGTTGGTTCCTTTCAGTATTCATTCCTAATTATAATATGTTACACTTGTTAGTTATATCGTTATTATCAATAAGAGTAAGCAGGTCAATCTAGATTTTGACTATGCTGTTTCCCACTGGGAGCAACTGTTGCTGAGTATATAGTCTGCATTTTCATTAACATAACCAGTACAAAATGAAAAAAAAAATCATACATTTTATGTGCTAGGGAAGTCTAAGCAGTAGGATGTATGTACTTATTTTGCAGGGAAAAATGTGGTTAACAGTGAACATCTATGCATTTTTATGGGAATGAAGAGGCTCTTGAGAACAGACAAGGAAACTTAGGTTTGTTAAGACACTTCCATGTGGATTGGCCTTAAAGATCTAAACAGAACAAAGAGTTATCTCCACCTCAGACTGGACTTTACCTCCTCAGACTAACAAAGATTAAGTTTAACCCAGGATGATTTCCAGTGAGCATCATAAATAAACCCGGGTTAAACTGTGAGGATTACTATGAGCTCTGTGAAATCAGCTGGATAAAGACATGTTTCCTTTGATTTGTGTCCAGATACACACTCGTGTGTAGGAAAAAAGGAAAGAGCCTCCAGGAGTAAAAAAATACAACCACGTTACATAACAGCGAGCAGAGCCTGCGCTCAGAAATAGATCCTTCTGCTGCTTAGACTCAGATCGATACAATGGAGGTGATGATTAGTCCATTTGCCATTTGAGAAACCATCAGGACATGCAGACTCTAAACTCAGTTATGAAAAATATGGTGTTAATAAGGGCAGAACAGGATGTCACTGAAAGTCAAGCTGCTGTTTGGGTTTTTGATGGGAGACTAAGCTGACAGTTTTCTCATCTCTCAACTATCTACATCACCGTCAGCAGGCTACTTAAGAGAGCGGACCACGGTGCAGGCAGAATGTTTCCTGAATGACAGATGTACAACAATGGACTCCGCACACACACAGTCCTGTTCACAGAACTGCAGAAAACAAATTGGCAGAGATCAAAGATAAACAGGCCTTTTTATTTTAAGATCAACTTAAATCTTAGTTTTTAAAAATGAAAGTTTGCCAGAAAACTCAAATCATAAACTATTTATGTATTTTCAGTTTCATCTCTAAGAATTTGTTATGTTCCAAAGTTGCAGAGTTGTTAGTGCTGTTTGGGTGCAATTTCTATCTAGGAAAAATGTTACAAAGGGCAGCGTCTAATTGCTCATATTACCTCCTCAGTTCTGTGAGCTAACAGGTTATGATATCGTCTCTTGTTGCTGCTCCTGATGAGATGCTAATGCAGAAGTGGGTATTGTGCAGTTTCAAGGTTTCTTTAAACTTTACACGTCAAGTTTGCGGTCATTACCATGGCTATTCCTTCCTGCTTTAGCAAGCTGACTTTCGGATTGGTTAGTTTTGTTCCAGGCTACACACACTTCAGGATTCTGACTGCACTATTAATATTTATGATTTTACAATGGAGCCCTGATCCTCTGCAGAAACATTCAGGTACCAACAATTCTGTCCACCTGTATATATCTCAGTTTGGGATTCTGTTGTCTCCACAGCCTCAGTCTGCAGCTCTCAGAAAACAGCACTTTTGTTTAAAGATTTAAATTTGCAGAAATGATATGAGGTTAAAAACTATTTACTTTCAAGTACAAAACTACAGCTTTAAATTATTGTGATTCTCTTATTGTTCACCAAAAGAACAGAGACAGTCTGATCTATTTATACCCAGAGCACCAGGTGGAGCCTTGGATTGTGTGTACAGAAGCTCAGAGGCTCCAGGTGATGGGAGCAGGTGTGAATGGGGTGTTTGAGTTTTAAGTGTGCCTGCATGTAGGAGTGTTGTCAGGATTTATGTTTTAGTTAATCACTGTCTGTGTGCAATGACAGAGACATTGTCTGGATGAACTTCAAAAATAACAAAGTAAAGGACTTTAAATAAATGGATCCACATCAAAAACAATGATGTGCAGGAAACTGTTCACTATTAAGCATTATCCACACATCCAAACATAAGAGCTGAAGCCTGTGGGTCCTGCACAGGTACTTTCATGCAGAACTGCAGAGTTCACTGCAGTTTTGTGGAATTTTGAGATGAATAAATACATAACAATGTTCAGAGTTGACAAGAAGACATTTTCTGCACTAGAGTGGCTCAAAACATCTAAAGCACCTTTAAAAAAAATGGACTCCACTCTCATTCACTAAATCAAACTATCATGTCATATCATGACACACAATAGGCTGCTTGTCCACCTCCTGCAACCACAGGTAGAACATGCACCTGACCCTTGCAGGCCACTAACCAGGAACATCCGAGAGTGGATGATGCGGTCCTGTCCATGCTTCACCAGGCTACTCACACCTGGATATACCAGGTGGATTGTGATAATAACGGCCTCGGATTTTTCAAGCCTTTTTACCACCACTCAGCCCCTCTTGGTCCAGAATAAGCCCAGGGGCATGTGGGTTGATTCCTCCTTCACTTCCTGGATCATGGTCTACCTCAATGAGCTGCCATTCATTGGGCTGGGGAGCTGTGTTTCTGCAACACTGGGGCTCCTCAGGGGACGGTTCTAGCTCCAATCCTGTTTACCCTGTACCCTGCAGACTTGGAAAACAGGACTGAGTCCTGCCACATCCAGAAGAACTCTGATGATGCGGATATTGAGGAGGAGCACAAGGAGTGCAAGCCTCTAAGTACTCTGGTACACACCTTGACATCAAGCTGGACTGGCCAATGAACACAGATGACCTGAAGAGGCAGAGCCAGCTCCTCTTCCTCAGGTGGCTCAGGTCTTTATGCTGCAGATGTTCGATCAGTCAGGGGTCTACGGGTGCTGGTCTGCAGTCTGTGGGCTCTGGATCTATGCTTGGTAGAGGTTTGGTCTCTTGGGACTGTGGGGGGGAGACATGAGCCCAGCACAGTGCAGGACGTCCTGGACAACAGTGTCCATACTCTCTATGACATCCTGGTGGGACAGAGAAGTTCACAGCCCTTGAAGGTGAAGATGCACCCTGCCATAAAAGTTGCACCTGCTCTCAGTCTGCGTAGCAAGAAATATTGTTCTTGTTTTGTGAGGCTCAAACAGACATGAGCTAGTTTTCTTTTTCATGGACTTCACAGGCCTGTTTCTCCTCGTGCAGCTGAGGCTCCGCTCTGGCTGTATTACTCCTGAAGCTCCTCACTCACATTATTTACAGCCACATGGTGCCGATGCACAGCTCTGTAATCACATTTGAAGTTCCACAGTGTGTGAATTCTGAAGGCAGGCGGCCTTTCTGCAGGACTCATGAAGCAGCTCATGATGCTTGCTCATGTGGAGACGCTGCTTTCACCCCCTAATGAAGAAGAGGCAAAGATGCTAACACACACTTAGCATTCAGTGTGTGCTGTGCAGTGTGTGTGCATGTGTGTGTGTGTGGTGTATACTCTGAGGAGCTGTGCAGAGTGTGTCTGCATGTGCATCTGAGTGTGAGTGTGTGCATGTGTGTGTATGTGTGTGTATGTGTGTGTGTGGTGTATACTCTGAGGAGCTGTGCAGAGTGTGTGTGCAGTTTCAGCTCACATGAACGGTGGAGAGCTGCGAGACCGTCATCACAGAGCTTACTGTCAGTCCAAAATGTCCTCTGAGGAGAGCTACAGGGCTGAGTGCTGAGGAGGCAAAACGTTTGAACACTGTCAGCGCAGAGAGCCCACGCTCCTGAGACCAGGACGACTCTATCCTAGTCCCCTGTCTGTCGCTGAGTGTTAGACCCCGGACAGACAGAGACTCGGCTCCTGCAGAAGCTGAAGGCAAGCCTTTCTAAAGGCAAAAAGACACAACATACCTCCCTGGAAAGTACAGAGTAACCACTCAGGTTCTGAAGTTAATGTGAGGACGATGGTTCTACTCTGATGAAATAATTTGTCCCTTAGACTGGATTGGATTCATAATTTAAGACTTTTGAGCTCACAGGAAAGTTTGGGAGCTCCTCTGAAAGAATATCTGAGCAGATGAGGAGGAGATCTGTCCTGCAGCAACCAGTGGCATCAAGCGTGAAGGTTACCTGCTACTAATTATGCAGTGCAGCTAGATCCACCTGATTTATTGTCTGTAATAAGGCAGATCTACATAGTGAGCAGCCCAATCAGCAAGAAGCTTTAAAAGCAAAATTCAGCAAGCAAGTTGCTTTAGGTGGTGCCCTGCTCCTGGCTTTGCAACAAGAACAAGCCCTCAAAATTATAAATAGAGACCGACATGCCCCAATCTGGCAAGAGTTTTAGACAACATGCTTTAGCTTTCAAAATATGGCTTCTTGTGTCCTTGAGACCAGTGGTGGCTGCTGGCCAGTCAAGGAGGGCAAGCTCATTTATTTCCAGCCTACATCATAATCTTTTTTATTTATTTAAATGTAAATTCTACCCTCCGTTCCTTTTCAAGAAAATGATCTGTGACCCTGTCGTACCAACTAGGTGTCTTTTCCAGGGTTTTTACCAGTGTTCTCTCAATGGCCAGTAGCTAGACTGCTTAAACGGCCTTGGCCCATTGTGTTGTGGATGTAAGACTTGAGCCGCTTTAAACAGGAGAAGCTCCTCTCCAGAACAACTGAATGTAAACTTAGAAGATGCTCCAGTGGAGGGTTATACTTCAAGATCGCTGATTGGCTCATTTCACTGTCAATCAAAAAGGGATTCTGCCTCAGACAGATCATCCAATCATCATGCAGAAGCCGAGCGTCCGATGGGCGGGACAAAGCCCAGCATTTATCCAATGACCGTCCAGTTTCCACAGTGGAACAACCCACTCTACGCTTCACCATCGAAGTCACAAGACGCTCAGCATCCGACCGTGTTAAAGTTCTGAGATGCTGCAGGGATGAATGAGAAGGAAATCCCGCCAGGTACCTGTGATAAGTAGCTGATTCCTAACAAACGATGAAGGTATTCTAGCGTCAATGAAATGTACACACAGCAGTATATATCACCACTTTTTTTGGGGACATTTTAGAGGAAGCTGAGCTTCCCTTGCAATCTTAGAGCAATCGCCACTGCTTGAGACAGTTAAACACTGCAGGTAGGCATTGTTTGCCCTAGCAAGAGGTAATTTTGTGTGTCATCTGCATTATAATGGAAAGAGAGACGATGATGCTGAATGAAAAGCAAAGGAGGTTCTGACTAACAGATAATGCTGTGGATTTTTAGGTATGTATTTGGAAAGAAGAATCGCTCACAGTCATCAGGTGCTATGATGACACCTGCTGTGTCTCCTCATAGCTGAGGGTTGATGATCTTCAGCTGAAGAAGATGATCAACAGCTGGGCTATGAGCTTCTACATGGGGTTTGTCCTTACTGGTCAAATTGCACCATTTGACACGGGAGAGATGACACCATCAGATGGGCCCCTGTCTAGTTTGTGCAGTTTAAAGAATATCTGTTTTTCTCCAATTAATGTGTGATAATAAACTTCTTAGCTTCAATTCTTTTTTTCTCCTCCAGCTTTTTCTTCTATGATTTCTGCTCCCTCATTTATTTTTGTCCTCTTTCATTTTGATAGATTTGATGGCTGGCAGTCTCCCTCTAGAATCGAAGGTCCCATTTTTTTATTATGTCACAGATGCACTTTCTTGTGTGAGTTCCCAAAATGCAATTTGGTTTGAAGACTTCTGTTGTGAAGGAAACACAGCAATAAGAATAAAACCACCTAAGTTCAATGTCCTCGATGTAATCAAACCACTGAGAATAACTGCAGCGATAGTGGTGGTAATAATTAATATAATCGGAGATAAGAGGCAGAGACCTTAAAATTAGGGACAAATAGACATAGACTCAAACACTTTAAACCTAATTGTATTCTTATAACAATGGTCATGTAAGTGTCAGTCTTGCTGGAAGGGGGTCAAAGTCTTTTGGATAATCTGTATGTGTACATGAGGTCTGAGACATGCAGCTTGATCCATTTTCTTTGTCAGTGTTGAGGTGCTCTTTGGATGCTTTGCTCTGCTGGTAAGAGAAGGTCTGATCTGATGTATTGAAAATACTTGGTCTATGAACTTGCAGTGATAATCAGCCTCAGAACTTCTGCAGCACTTCTCACCATGATGGCTTCATTCAGGATAATCCACGGCTCACACACATGCTGCCTGAGGGAGATCTGCACAGATCACAGATCGACCACATCCACTGATTTATTCATTCTGATCTACAGCAGTGACCACGGCCGCTCCTCCAGAGCGTTCACTCAAAGCAGGATTTTCTCCTCTGATTTACACTGATGCTGCATGTGAACAAACACACAAACACTCTGACAAACACACACTGAAAATTTGTCCCTGAGGGGAGACCTCCTCCCTCTGCTGCCAGCAGCAGGCTCTGCAGCCCCAGTTGGGTGTCCCCACTCTGTGCAGCACAGCTCAAACAAACACGAGCAGCAGATGTCAGGAGGACTGTATGTTTCCAGAAAACATCCTCATATCCTCCACTGATGATAATCCAGCATCCTTTTGCTGTTCAGTTCATAAACTTTATATCATCTTGTCTCTTTGGTGCACAGGAGACGCTTTTCACTGCCCGCCTTCTTGTTTTAGACGGGGTACTCCTCCTTTCCCCAGGGTCAGTGGGCTGCACAAGCACCAGCTGGGACAAGGGGAATCCTCTCTCTCTGCACACACACACACACACACACACACACACACACACACACACACACACACACACACACACACACACACACACACACACACACACACAGAATCCACTATCATCCATCAAAGTGATTCCATCTGGCCGGGTTTTCCCCACAATTCTCTTGTCCCACTTTCAAACGTCGGCACCTTTCCAACAACACGATTCAAGGCAGAATTAGCTCAGAGTTTGCACACACACACACACACACACACGCACACACACACATGCACACACACAATCATTCAGTAAAACAAGCATATTTAAACACATTCTTTTGTCTCACTGCAGTATTTCCTACGAAAGCTTTTGAAGAGCATTATCCATACTGCCAAACACTTTCAGAGTTGCTGAAGGCCAGAGCTTAACCCAGCTGACATTTAGAAAGAGATGGGTACACCCTGGACTGGTCAGCAGCCAATCACAGGGCTGACATGAGAGCCAAACAACCATCCAAAACAGCCTGTTAAGCTGTGCCTGAAGCTGTAGCGCAGTGAACGGTGATAAGGAGGGTAAATGAACATGAGTTTACACAGATCTTTAGTCTTTTACTACTCAAAGCTGCTTTACAGCACAGGCCACACCTACACATTCACACCCATTTACTCTCACATTCACTCACTGATGGGTCAGAGCTGCGTGTCCACGTCTATTGAAGGGATGTCCTATTCTCCGTAGGGCCAAAGGGAAGGGCTAACCCCCACTTTTCCACATAATACAACATACTGCAGAGCACTACACTCCCACTCTAGACTATCAGAGCAATCCCACTGCCTGCGCTGAAGCATGTGAGGTATCCAGAACTTTAAAATTAAACACAATGCATCATCAATAGGTTGTCATTATGTCACAACCAGAGGCACAGGCATCAGGTCAGCGGTCAGTCAGAGGGTCACGGCTGTGTTAATATCTAAAAGCGCTTCTCACAGAAGTGAATCGTAGAGGTACAGAAATATTCAACATCGTAAATACGACACCAAACATCCTTTCTACAAGGATGTGGGCAGAAGTAAAATAAATCATGAAGCTGTATGGTTGGGAGCAGCAAAGGGACCTGAGTAAGCGAAGTGAGGTGTTGTTTGTTTCTATTCTCAGTCTATAGCATGTTTGATTAACATGTGACATCATTATTCTCACAAAAGCAAGACCACAGCACTGCGTGGCATGGCCCCAAATTTTATGTAAATTGGGGATAAGACAAAGGACTGCACAGCCCTTGAAATGAAGACAGACCAGGACTTTACCTGAAAGGAAGGACTATGAGAATATCCCATTCTACACTGTGCCCGCTGACAAGAAGGCAGAGTGGAGACAGAAGGAAGCACATAATTATAAGCAGTGTTGGGACTAATAGTTGCATTACTAACGCCACTATTTTTTCCCAGTAACGGGTTATCCAATTAATTACTATTTCAAACATGACAACGCCGTTACCGTTACAGACAGTGAAATGTGGCGCATTACTCTGCACCGATGTCAAGCAGCTGATATCTGACGAGCCCACTCAGCCTGACACAGACAGGAGATGCAGGTTCGGTTATTACAAGCGACTTTCGGCTTCTTTATGTAACTTGCATGTGTATACTGGGAGGTGTGGGTTGCAGTTTTTTGGGCTTGTTGTAATAGTGCAGTTGCTCATTTGGACTTTTTGTGGCCCCAAACCCAGAAGGAATTTGGTGCATGATCTACCATCAATATAAACTCAATTCAGAAGTTATAAAAATTGTTTTATCCCACTCTGGCACTGATAAAAAATTTTACTGTAAAAATGATGTTTCCGCCTGAAATAAATCCTTGTAGCCAAAACTAAATGTATTTCTAATGTCCCTACTACTGTTTACACCATAATAAAGCTGTGGACAATTAAGATAAAACTTAGACTGAAAGCCTGACATGACTTTTTGGTTACAAAAATCAAGGTTAGACAGACTGGAATGCCATAATGGAGCTATAATTAACAGCATGCCCTCTCTTTACTTCTGTATAAGAAAAGGATGCTCAACCTCCAAACAAAAAGATTTTTAATAAGTAAATTAAGAGACAAAAAAGAAGTATGACTTTGAAATTGAAATGTCACGTGGATAAAAATTAAACTACGCTTTATGTAGTTTTCTATCTTGGAAAATGCTTATTTCAATAGCAAAATCTGGCAACGCAGCTAGCTGCAGCAACAGCGAGTCCTGAGTGGTCTGTGGAGTTAAAACTGGAGTTTTCAGGATGGAAGTAAAAGAAGTAAGAGGCAAGAACACACGTGAAGTGTACATTATGATCTAAAGCAAGTGTTTGTCTGTTGTTAGTAAATCTAAATTCTAGAGACCAAAAACACCGAGAACTCTGCTGATGATGTCAGAGCTGCTGCAGCAGGTAACAACGAGGAAGGACACAGAGACGGAGACACACAGTTCAAGCAGTGAAAACTTTTTCAAAAAAGTAACGCACCAATTACTTTCCCTGGTAACTAATTACATTTATGAAGGAGGTTACTTTCCCAAAAAAGTAACTCAGTTACTTTTTTGGGAAAGTAACAAGTAACTAGGGGTGAGTATTGGCCAGAGCCTCACGATACGATACGTATCACGATACTTTGGTCACGATACGATAATATCACAATATCACAGTATTGTGATATATTGCGATATTATACAGTAAACTAGGTAAAACCTAGAGACAATGAATATGTAACCTTTCCATTTTATTGTAATTGAAATGTCAAATGCAGTGTTACATTAATACACTTAACCTGAAACACAGAGTGGATCAAGTCACTTAAATTAATGTTGCAAAGTTATTCTTGTTTGCCCCTTAAAGTATTGAAAGCATCCAAACCTGCAGTGCAGCTCAAACTGTAACTGAACACACGAGGAACAAGTGCTTTGAGTTACTGACAGAACAACAATAAGTAAGTAAAAGTAAAAAAATCACATATTTCTCTTGTCACTGTCTGAACTGACACCTGTGCACCTGTGCATACATATTTATAAGTAGTATTTTATTTCAAACTCTGATAAAATCTGAGTTTTTATTTTTACAAAAAAATCGATACTAAGATTTGAAATATCGATATTGTATTGGGAGTCAGAATATTGCGATATATTGCGATACCGATATTTTTTCACACCTCTACAAGTAACTATGTGTAATTACTTTTTAAAGCAACGTGCCCAGCACTGATTATAAGTAATAACAAAATCATCAGGTAAATATTAATTATGTTTTGAATTATTGGTCATATTTTTAAAAAATTCTCACTCTTTCACAGCTATCTGCCTACAACACAGCCAGCAAGCAGCTCTGGGTGAAGACATAGCAGGAATCTAGTGGCATCTCATTTCTCAGCAGCTTGTTTTCACCTCATAACAGAGGGCCAAGGTGATGGGATAGATGAAGGGGTGAGACGAAGGGGAAGGGCTTCTCACCAATGCTGTCACCACTGATTTTTTGTTTCCTCTTTTTCTGCTGCATTTTGAAATGATCCTAAAGCTCTGGGTGCATTTTTTGGTCTGTTTGGGGTACAGTAACGCAGAGTTGGAACAGCTCCCACTGAAAATACACTCACTGCGATAACAATCCTGCACTGACTGAGAGATGACACAGGGACCAATGTGCTGCTTATGCTGTGCAGGAGGACTATGTGGAAACTGGACGTTAGAGATAGTACAGAGGGCAGTGGACATTAACTTTTGTGAACTGCATTAAACACTGATGAGAAGTGCTTTTAGATATTAACACAGAAAATAGATTTTTGGGGAGTTTTAAAAAAAAAAAAAGCTCACATTTTCTGTTTGTCAGTTGTTTTAGCTGTTGCTGAGTGTTTGCCCCATCAGCAGGATGTCTATACTTTGGTGCAGCTGACAGGGGCTTCTGTCTTTATCTCCACAATAACCTCGTAGCTCTGCTGAAGGTTCCAAAGAAAGTAGCAGAGATGTCAGGGTGGAGCCCCCTTTCCTTGAACACTTAATGCATAAAATAAAACCAGCAGAAAAAGATGGTGGTCAAAGCTCTGGATAAGCATATAGCGAGATAGCAGACAACGCAAAGGACAGAAATATCTAGCGTCCATGTGGCAGGAATATAAAATGCAAGACCACACAGCCAGAGATGATGTATAATTTATCCCAGAGCATCAGAATATCTTCTCTTAAGATTAGAGCACGGGTGGCACAGCAGAGGTGAGAGAGCTGCAAATGGGGACGCTCTTCAATGCTGCAGATCATCGAAAACACACTGAATTTATGTCTTGATTTTCAGAGAAATTCAAGAATACGACTTCACATTATGGGTGTGTGATAAGATGATGTTAGATCATAAAGGACTACAGTGAATCAGTAACCTGCCAATGCAAAAAGAACATAGGATTGTCTTTGGGACGTACAGTACATGCTACAACTGTATGCTCCTCACAGCCGAGCAGAGCCTCACTGAAAATGTAACTAAAACTTAAGATATAGTCCTAAAAAAGAGCTGCACCTTTGGGTAATGAAAATGCTTGGATGCAAAAACATTCAATTTCAAAATCAGCACAAAAAGTTTGAAGGCGTGATGGACACACAGCAGAGTTTCAGCAGACTATCTTTAAGTGACTTTAGTCTGTCTTTTGTGGTTATGTGTGCAGCAGACAAGTGTATTTTTGTGCACAGATCATCATTGTTTTATCTACGTATCTTTAAAGGCCCATTATGTAGGATTCCATTTATTCTGCTCTCTAGCTCCCTCTGTGGTCGTTGGTGTAAATGCACCGTCGTAAAACCGAGCGCTGCACAACCAGCGTGCACTTGTTTACATAAAGAGGAAGGAGCAGCGAGCCGAAAGGACCTCCAGAGAGACATATAAACCATGTGGACTGATAAGGTACAGTCTGAGCATGTTTCTTTCCGAATATATCGTTTTTCAAGCATTAACAGTCAGAAGTTAGCTCAGCATTTGCATGTGTATTCTGTAAGTTGGACCGTAGCTTTCAGCCTGGGGCGAGTGGCTGATGTGTAATGAAGACCCAGGAGGGACTCATTTGTTACCCGCTAACAGAGAAAACTTTACGTTACAAACTTTGTAAACTAAGCTGAGGCCCTCTGAGACATGACTGTGGTAGGATGACTCTATGCTCTCTGCAAAGCTGCTAAATATGATACAAAGAAAACACTGATAATGACGGAGCAGAGTGAAGACACAGCTGAGCTAGACCATCATCTACAGTTTATGAAACACGTAAAGAATAAACTCCATCAGCTGTGAAAAACTTTAACATGTACGAGTTAGACAGCGGGCATTAGGTAAAAAGTTACGCTGTAATGTTACGTCTGTTCATTTGTGTAATTTTCTGCTTCGATGTGTATGTTCGACACAGGACTGAGCCTCCAGTTCAGACCCCTGAGAAGCGAAGAAGAATCAGAGATGAGGAGGTCTGGAGGAGCAGCAGAGAGATCCAGCTGACCAGAGGAGACCTTCTAATGTGTTTTATGTTATGATGTGCAAAACTCACTGATACAATACTGTGTAACTCATTTGTATTAACATTATTAAAGTATATTTAACATAAACTGCAGACCTACTCATTTCAATAACAACAAACTTTATTTGTTCACAAAAGGCAGTTCAAGTCTTGGGAGCAGGTTGGTTCAGGACGTTGAATATGGAGTTATTAGGAAATAGGATAACTACACTGAAATGCAAATAGAAAACTTGACACTTGAGTATTCAGTGCTAGTTGTTAATTTGAGCACAGATAAATAGTCCAATTTAGTACAAATATTCTGGATATTTACTCACATGATGTAAAGCAAAAATTTCTGGTTTATGTCGTGGTTTCTGCTGCACTGCAAAATAAAACTACTACCATTGTAAAATTAGAACAAATACAGAAAAATTTAGGAGGTAATAAAACTGAGTGTAAGGCTAAAATAATACAACAGAGATAAGGATCGAAATTGGAAAATATAAAAATGCCTGAAAGGCAAGAGAAAAAGTGCTGGGACACTGAATATCAACTTATAGAAGCATGTAGAAATGTTTTTATTCAGAGTAAATATGCAGGATATCAGACATGATTGAAGAATATTCTCATGTGTCAAAACATCAGTTTTTGCTAACTTCCAAAATAAAACTGCCCCAGATCTCCCCCTTATTTACTGTATCATACAGAGAAAGAGCTGAAGTGGAAATGAAAAAACTGGCAGCAGGTTTCTGGATCATTGAAGGCTCGGTCCATTTTGAATCTTCATCAGAATAACGGCTTTCTGAAGGTCTTGATGTAACTGTGTTCTTCTGTCTTTAAAATCCTATAAACTCCAGCTCTGGGATATTTTTGATTGTAGTTCTGTTGATACCTTGAAAAAGAAAAATTTATTTAACAGTTTTTTATTTCACATCTGTTTAGTTTGTAGTTGTGACAATCTGTCTCATTGAAGGACAGATAATGAAGTAAACTCTAATATACAGTGAGCAGAAGAGAACTATGGCAATGAAAAACAGCTCTGAGTGATTCCTTCAGTAAAATGAGTAAGTTTTCCACATAAAATGTAGTCAAATACCAAGTATGTCGAGTACATTTTGTGGTGCATGAAGATTAGATGGATTGTAATGACTAAACCTGTTTATTATTTCACCATGAAAGAATAAAATCATTATGAATTCACCCCCAAAAAAAAAAACATCGGGCACATTGTTGCTGTAAATATGGCAGGTATAGAAGAGAGCTCAGAAATAACATACAATATTTATTAACTATTTGGATAGATCAAGCACACAAAGGTTCATTAATGACAGTAAATAGTGAAACTATAATCATAAACTTTGAGCCCTGCAGACATTTCAGAAAACATTCCTCCTGTTTTCTGACTCCTGTGGTGGTGTCAGTGTCTCCTGTCTGAAGCTGATGCTGATCACCTGAGCTGATACCTGAAATAAATACTGAGGTCAGTAAACTGAACATATTATATAATCGTCATCTCATGCACCTGGACAAGACGTTTTCTATGTAATCATCTCCAATATTAAAGAATAATAGGACATGAGCTAACTTCAGATCATCTGATTGTAGGTTGACAGCCTCTGAAGTGTTCAACACTCGACATCACTGCTGTACTAATCATAATAATATTATTAGATTATAAACCTAATCGATCATAACTCATAACAATAGCATGTGAGGCTAACACACATGCTAACAGTAACGGCGTATTTCTTTATTTCTTTGATCAACAGTAAAGTGAGAATAAAACCCCAGCAGCTCAAATCAAGTAACAAACATATAAAGACTTTACTCACCCTCACAGCAGCAGAAGAGCTCTCAGTCTGACTTCAGCCTGATGATTCACGTAGTTCAAAACATCGCTAAAAGTCCGTCAAATCTTTTCTCTGGTCCGGCTTTTTACTCGTTTTTTCCTCCTCTGTCTTTCCCTATCCGAGTCCGTCACAGTATCTTTCATATCATAGCCTCAGCTTTCATAAAAACCAGACACACACATCTGTGATCCGCTGTTTCTGTCGGCCATAAGCTGAACTCTGGTTTGTGCCGTAAAGCAGGTCGTTGCTGAACCGGCTCGCGCCGGAGAGTTACAGAGCGCCAGAGAAGCTCTCACCGGGGCACTGAGGGAGAGAGGGAGGGACTATTCGCATTATTTACTGACTCTCCACAGTTAGAGGGCATTGAAAACAGTTAAGATAAGGTGTTAAAGTTACATATTGTTGCTGTAAGCCCCAGCCCCCCTTTGGAAATAAAGATCATGATTATTATGTAATGAAACATCTCGCAGCTCCAGTTTTTGCATCACCATGTTTCACAAAAAAAATTCTTTCAGGATATTTTATTGTATTTATTATCCATCCTTAAAAAAAATGTTGTATTTTCATTCAAAGTTAAACATTCTGTATGAAGTTACAAATGTTTCCAGCCAAATTAGTGCAGAAAGCCTACTTACTTTCAAATATAAGTATTTTTGGCTGCATTAAAATATTTTAAACTCGAAAGCACTCCTAGAGTGCAAACCTCAGCCAAGCTTACTTATTGCTGTTATATCTATTACAATAGTTTCATGCTAAAGTTCCCATCATAATATGATTATTGACCCACATCTAGTGCTCAGAATCATGTCGATATTATCATTAGTTTGACAGTTATTGAGCAAAAATGAACATTTGCTAATAGTGGTTATCTGGATCACCACAAAAAGTGAATTAATTCTAATTTGGGCCATTATGGACATCTCCTGAAAATTTCAGCAAAATCCATCCAGTAGTTTTTGTGTAATCCTGAGTTAAATATAACACAACAAAAATCAGGATTTAATAAAATGCCCAATTTCTTAAATAAAAATGTTCACAAAGCAGGAAGTATTAAGTTCAAAGCTTTGTTTCTATGGTCCACATCATAACATTGAAAGGTTTTAAATGTACATAAATCTGAAAAATGGATGCAATAAAGAAAATTATGTAAGTGAAGAAATGTTTTAACAGTATGTTAGCCTTTCTACTGAGATATTTGGCCAAGTCCAAGCCATCTTCCACTCCATTTTGATATGCTTGCCTTGTTTGGCTTGCTGGGAACAGAATTGTGCTTGGAAACAAACAGAGACCCCAGTTTTACATTTGACCAGAGTTTGGATCTTTGGTCCACACCAGTTTTTGTGAGCTTTAAAACCATCCCAAACAAACTACCTTCCAGCAAACCATAGTTTGTATTTTTCAGGACCAAATGTGTTAGGTGAGAAAGCACCCTTGGCCTCCTACACCTGTTCACCCAAAGCAGTCTCCCATCCAAGCACTGGTCCCTGCCTACCCTTCTTCGCCAGGGTCAGTTCTTCAGTTTAAGGCAATGATATGGATCCAGGCCTCTGTCCTGTTAGACCTGTGTAACTTAACAGTTGTCTGACATTAAGATTTTAGCTGATTAGCGCTAACAGACCAACCAACTGGAGGGTATCGGACACGTCCCTCTTACAGTCTGAAAAAGATTGTGTAGCCATTAAATAAGCACTTTTTCATCTTTATAGAGGCAATTTATCACAACATTTCCCCATCAAACTAATTAGATCATCAATGTCATTAAGATCACATATTTTTGTGCACTAAAACAGGCTCCTGACTCTGACTAACTGCTGTATTTCTCTCCCCCTTTATATTTTCCACTTGTAGAAACAGCTCAGGTGTTCACTGTGCTCCACTAATTCACTGTGACATCAGAACAAGAAAGTGTGAATGTTCTCTGATATAAAAGCTGCTGTGGTTTGAGATCTGCTCTTATTATAGAAAACACTGACAGAGTCATGGGAGGAAGAAACCATTTACACTTCAGAGCAACCACGAGTCCATCTCCTTTTATGGACATCACCTTTTAGAGGTTTTACAAATGTCTTCAATACTACAGCGAGCTCTCCCAAAACAAACAGCAGGTTTTTAACCAGCTGTCCTGTTCCCCTTGTCTCTGTTTGGATTCATTAGCTATAATTGTTCATAAATATAGCTGTGGTCATATGGTCGTTTAAAAGCCTCTGGGTTGTTTTCACACTGAAACAGCTAGTATTTGACTTAAATCAGCTTCATATATTAATGTTTTGATGACTGTTAAGAGTCTCCTCCTCACAATAACTGTTCTGAAAACCTTCTAGTTTATTGAGTATGCCCGATAGTCCTGTATGCTCTCTCTGTCCGAGACGCTCTGTTAGAGCTCCTGCCCCTCGAAGTTTCCCCTGGGCCCAGTCTGCTCTGTGGTGATTGGTCAGCCCCATGTTGTCAAAAACTGTGCATTCATTCAAACATCCAGGCTCTGCACAGGGCTGAAGGTGACAATAATAGGACAGCACTGTGGGAGGTCTGTTGTGAGGGCTGAGGAATGAACATTCAAGGAGTAGATCTTAATGCTCCTGACTTCATGTTTTGTTCATAGTGGTGCGCTATCACATGAAAGACAAATATCAAAAACACTAAGGGGCATATAAAAGTAAAACTAGCAATATGCTGTTGTTAATTTTGTTTGTCTTCTGTGAACAAGAACTTTTATCACACTCTAAAGTAAAAGAGCTCCAAAACCTCCACCATGGCATTTCTGACATAAAATATGGAAAACTGCCCGATCACATAATGTTAAAAGATCCTTGACAACAATTCCTGGTCCCACATCTATGTTCAGATCACCACCAAAATCAAATTACTTTTTCTTGGACCATGACCAATATTGGCTGAAAATACCATCAAAATCCTTTGAGAACATTTTGAGTTATTTGAAGGCTGCTCAATCTCCAAGATTTGTGCACCTTTGGGAAAAGATTGAGCTTTATTTTGACTCTGAAAAAGACACTGGATGGATCTGAACATTAATATTTTGCACTTTGATAAAATGTCTTAACTGATATGGTTTTCTGCCTGTTTCTTTGGAATATCAAAACTTCGACAGGCTTCCTGTGTCACTCACACATTTGCTCATAGCTGACTTTGACCAATGTCGAGTAATCATTGAAATGTTGGTGACAATACATTCTCTGAATTAGTTTTGCTGTGTTCAACGCTGGTTGATGAATCTTAGATGCAAAGTAACATGCTAGTGGAGTGATGCTTGTCAATGTCCCCTTAATTCATTGTGGATGGAGTTTAAAGGGGAAGTATTGTGTATAAACCACTTTTTAAGACTTTTATGCAGGCTTTATGTAGGCATATGTATATATATATCTATATATCTATATATATATATCTATATCTATATATATATATATATATATATAAATATATATATATATATATCTATATATATATATATATATATATATATATATATATATATATATATATATGTATATATATATATATATATATATATATATATATATATATATATATATATATACTTTAGAGCAAATTTTTGGGGTATTTGGCCTTCTTCCCAGCCCACAAAAATGTGATAGCAGACAACTAAACCTGTATTTTGTAGGCAGCGTAAATGTAACCCTATGCTATTAGTCTGTGGATGTACTGTTATGTAAAAGTTTAAAATTTTTTTTTTTTTTTGATTTGCAGTCACATATATGGTCACATATAGGCTACCAGTCTCAGAGGACCAAAGGGCCCGGTGGATCAATGTTATTTTATAAGGAAATGAGCAGCTACAGTCGCCTAAACCTGTATGCATGTGCCAGTCACTTCAGTCTGACTGCTTCTTTAACTTCAGTCAGGTCAACACAGGACAGGGAACTAGACTTTTACTTAATCCTGGCTCAGCACCAGCAATCTGTCATCAAACCTGATGATGTAAATGTGAGTATTTTAATGCTTATTTTGCTCATTGATATGAGCAAATGCTAACAGCAGGGTGAAGTGAACTAGAAGTAACATGTCCATCAATGTTTACTTCTGAAAGTCAGAAGGATACACTTCAATGTATGAGCACTTACATTAGTCAAGAGAAGTTTAATAGTTGGCTGAATATAATCAGTCCCATTGAGGTGATTAGGCCAAGGTTAGCATATTGTGCATTTGCCTGTGATGTTTGGGAGAAACAAGATCACTGTTATCTGTCAAACGGTATGAATTTGTGGTTTGTGTGTGGTCAGGACTGTAAGCGGCTGGAGCATCATCATCACTTGAATTAAACTGCTCTATCATGAATTCCTTCTTCATATGCTGCTCTAATCTGGCTCATTAGGATATGAAGGCAACCCCCCTCAAAACCAGTCATTCTGAACAGAGGGGTTATGAGTGTGTAAAGAATGCAGCTGTGCTTTATTCAGGGTCTTATTGGACCAAAGCATGTTTCCAACATTTCACGAAGACATCGAGGATCCATGTTAAACTACAGAAAAGGAGCCAAACATGGGACCTTTGAACATTTGCCAACATACAGGGAATGGTTGGTTGGTTGGTGTACTCAATTTAGGGGAACCTTGATTTAACAAAGCTTGGTGCTGCTAATGTTGTGCAATTATACTGTGAGGTCCACATGCAGCTGCAGCAGGTCTCAGTATTTAGACACCATGCCAACAGGACAAAGACAGCTTTCCCTGAAAGTTCCAGTCCTTAGGAAGGAGAAGCTGGAGCCAATAGAGCTGATGTTACATCAACTATAGATGGGAAGGCCCCAACGTTGTGTGTACAATTTGCCAGCTACATTCTGCATGGACTAACTTCCCTCAAAGTGGCTCGATGTTTCCCTATAAGTTGACAAAACTTGGCCAAAATCTCAGTGTGTGGATGCAGCTTTAATGTGTGAACATGTGACAAGGACTCACACTTGAATCTTTTAAAATCTTGTAAAGTTTGTTACAGTCAGAGTTGCACACCTTTCTCACCATATCCCCTGTCCTCTCTGCCTGTTGTGTTGCATGTTTTACTTTGTTTTAGTTATTGCTGTCTTTGTGAAGCATTATGTTACACCAATTTTGAAATTACAATTTAAGTAAACATTATTAGGGCCCGAGTCCCAGCTGCAAGCTGGGCAAGAGTACAATTTTATTCCAAGGAATTATTTACTATTATTATTATTCCTTCCACTTTTTCACACTTTAAACTCACTGAACGTGCTCAAAAAGTCAGGAAAATCTGCAGGCCGCTCAGGTCCTGCGAAAATTTATGTATTTTCATGGCCCCAAAAACAGACCAAGCAGCTCAGTAGCGCCTCCCTTTGGATTATGACGATTGGAGAGTCTTTCGTGGACTGTGAAATTTGGCACATGCGTAGCACTCAGCAAGATCTTTGACACTGCGACTGGCGTTTTTCTCTAAAACATACAGGGAAGGAGATATGAATTTTTGTTTGGCCCATTTTCAGCATTTGCACGTCTTGCGTCCTGATTTTTTTGAGTTTTTTGGTCAAAGGTATCTGAAAAATCTCAATGCCATTGAAGTAAAGACCAAATTTGCGGTCAACAAAAAATTTCAAACTACAAATGCCGGGTTGTCCTGGCACCCATAAGGGGCGCCAAGGTGTGTTGAAATGTACAAAACCCACAAACCTTTATAATTTGGACATATTGTTGTAAAAAAATTAGAAAGTTGCTGGGATGATGAGCCATCAGACTCTGCATGCTTGGCCAGAGGAAAAATGGATTTCCAAAAGAGCGCCCTCTACCAGGAACAAAAAAGACAACTTTTGTATTTTCATGCACAGCTCCCACCATGGTCATGGCCATGGCGGGGCAGCAAAGTGATGCAAGTGATTTGGACTCTGATATTTGCCATAACTTTGGCTTATGTGCTGTAAGCTCATGTAACTTTAGTTATATTGATGTGATGTAACCATAGATGGAATTAGGTCACAATTAAGAAATTGGCAAATATACAAATAAAACGTAAACACTTTTTATGTTACTGCGCCAAGGTGGTGCTAGATCATTTCTAAAAAAATTAGCAGTCCGGCATATTGCCTGAGAAGGTGACAACATGACAACATCTGGGACACAGATCAGGAATGGGATTGCTTTGAGAATTGCAGTGTCGACTTGGAGACACACCAAAAAAACGCCTTGATAGCGCCCCCAACAAAATTTTAAAAATCAGCCCGCCCCTATGTTTGGCCCACACCTATGAAATTCTGTAAGCTTATGAAGAACAAAAAAGCCTCTTGGACTTATAGGCCCCGCCCATCAGGAAAACAGCCATTTTTTCTTGAAAAGCTGGCATTTTGCCTTTTCCTGCCATTTTTCAGGTATTTTCAAAAAGATAATTGTCATTTAATGCTATCAACTTGTAAGTATTTTTCCAAGTAACGACAACAGTGTACTACAAAACTACTGGACAACTTTGTAATAGGAGGTATAGATTTTAAATGACACCTTCTGAAAAGAGTGATTCTTGTTGCACTGACAAATGCCTGCTTGTAAAGCAAACTGTTTACATGTTCCACAATGTTTTTCTTCCAGCTTGTAGATAAGACCTGGAGCGGCGTCACACTACAAAACCATGTGACTCCTGCAAAGGGACCCATACTTGTGAACACATAAATGGCTCTAACTCTGTCATTATTTGCCCAAACACCACACAGCGTTTCAGATTAATAACAGAAAGACTCCTGAGCCACATGATATCAACATAGGTCATAAATCTCATAGCGCCACCTACTAGTAACAGGAAATACAGTCATCCATTCATGGCCTTGAGATCCACCTGCATTGATTCTACTTCTACTGCTTAAAATTCAGTGGTTTTCATGTTTTTTCTCCTCGAGCTTGTCGTTGAGACCTGGAACAAGGTCATATTACAAAACCATATGGCTCCTGCAAAGAGTGTGACCATAGTGGCCCTTCAAACTTTCATGTTTCTCTGAGGCATACTTGTGAACACATAAATGGATCCACCTGAACTGATTCTGTGCAGCTACACCTTTTAAATGAAAGACTAAATCCCATGCTGATGCTGCATTAAGTATTCGGCAAGTATTCTGAAAAGAAAACAAGGTGATATCAACAAAGGTCAGACATCTGGCCGCTTAACCTACTGGTAACAGGAAATACAGTCATCCATTCATGGCCTTCAGATAAAGCTGCATTGATTCTATGCATATGACAGACTAACTCCCATCCTGATGCTGTTATATGGATTTTGGTGAGTTTTGTGAAATTGCAACAAGATGGCGCTACAGAGTTTGTTGAAAAATGGGAGTTCTTGGAAATTGATTTAGAAACCTACGAGCCTCATGAAAGTTGCTACCCCTGTCAGCAGAAGCATCTTCTTCATGCTTCCACTGTCAAAATGGAAACACCAAAAAATGGCTCAACAGTGCCCATGACAAATTTTCAAATGTGTAGCCCCACCCCGGCGCAACTTTTTTTTGAAGGCTTAGTTTGCCTAAAGTGCCCCTCAAACTAAAGTCCTACTTTTGGCTCAGTCTACAAATGGCTGCCTTCAAAGAAAAGGCTTTTCAATTTTGAAGTTGTTTGACTCAAGTCCAGAGATGAGACCTTGGAGCACATCATATCCAAAAATCTGGTTAGTAGGCTAAAGGGCGTGGCTGTGGCGCACTTAGAAATGTTGATGTTTTTTAACAAAACAGCTTGTGAGGATTTTGGCTGAAAAGCTGAAAAGCATGCTACTTCTCGAGGGCTAATAGCTACCTCACACAACAAGCAAAGTCGCATATGTAAGCGACTGAAGAGGGTGGGGGTGCACCAGGGCTTGGTGACACATGGGGCCCGTCAGGGGTGCTATTTTTTTCATTATCATTATTATTATTACCACACTTCTAGCTCTACCCCTGTCCTTCAAAACAAGGAAATAAAAGCTATAGACAAATCTTTGAAAAATGAGACATGTCAAAGTAAAAAAAAAGATAATACTGAAAAATGGGGTCAGACATTTTTTACCCTCTTTGTTCATGCTGCTTGTGACCCCTCTGCCTTTTTTTTAGCACGCAGCATAAGGGAGGAAAATGCTTTGCTATGTAAAATGAGAGAGGTTTCAAAGATGCATTCAAATAAGGCATTTTGGATTTAAGACATCAGTGACCACGTGGTAAATAGAACTGGACCGGTCATAGATTATAGTGAATTACTTACTTAACTGCCTTGTAATGGTTCAATGAATGCTCTGAAAATCTACTGGTTTAATGAAACTCTGAGAGCATTTTAATGACATATTAACTCAAAAAGAAAACCACATTCAAAATACATTGTCTGATGATTCACCTGTACATCCATAAAATATTCAACAGTCTATCCATCAGTCTGTTTCTCTATCAGTCCATCCATCCGTTACTAACCAGTCATCTTCACATCAATCCATCCATTCCTCTTTTCCAGGTTTAACATAATCATCATCCGTTTACCAATCTTTTTTTTTTTTTTTTTTTTCTTTTTAAATGTATTTTTTGGGCATTTTGTGCCTTTATTGATAGGAGAGAGACAGCGGATAGGCTTGTGAAAGGGGGTGAGAGAGTAGGGGAAGACACTCTGCAAACTGGTCACAGGCGGGATTCGAACCTGGACCGGCAGAAGTATGTATATGGGGTGCTAACCACTCCGCCAAACCGGCACCCCTGTTTACCAATCTTTATATCCACTCTTTCACTATCAATCCATGAGCCCAACTAACATTCCCAATATTCAAGGATCAACCTATAAGTCTACACATCCAACCATCTACGTTTCCACTCATCCATCCATCTTTAACAGCCATCCTTCTTTTTGATGCCCAAACTCGACCATGCAGCCATCCAATTTTTCCATGTCCCTGATTCACCCATCTTTCCTGACATCTTTCTTATATTTTATCCATCATCCTTCAATCAGTTTCAGTAATCCATCCATCCATTGTCAAATCATCACATTGCACATTATTCTTTCAGTATATTTGGGTCAAGATCAGGCAGTGAATTTTGTTTAAAATGAATAAGTGGATGAATTAATAAATGCATGTGACATTCAGCGTGTGAGCCCTGCCTTGTTAACACCACCCTGAAGCCATAACTCATCCAGTCTGCTGAACAAATGTGCCAGAGTCTACCTGATCACCTTTAGGTAACGTTCCATCATCAGTGTTATCTGTTCAACGAGTCCATGTGGCCTGCGTCATCCGATCAAATTTCTGTTAAGTATATGAGAAACTTTGAGCCTGGAACAAAAACCCTGATGACCTCAGAACCTTCACACTCTGAGTGAGTTAACAGTGGACAAGTAACAGGCCGTTCAGACAGAACTCGTCATATTCAAAGTGTCAACCCGAGAACTGTGTTCACACAAGTCGTCTGAGGACAGAGCCGTGAAAGTACAAACATGGTTCAGCTGCAACACGAGTGACTCAACCACCACATAATGTATTGAAATAGTTTGAGGAAAAGTCTGAGACAAGATGTTCCTTCATACAAAGCTCTGTGAGAGGGTTCACACAGGGTGGATAAATCAGAACAGGGCTTTACACTCAACCCTCACACTAGGAGGATTCTCATGAGTTTATCCTTTCAGAACAAGAAAGACTGAGACATGAAGGTGGAAGTGCTTAGGAACATCACAGAGCTGATGATGAACTGTAAAACTCCACATTCTGTGTTAATATGTGAGCGTGCCCTGAGGAGGAGGCTGTACAAGAGACTGAAGGTTATTCCTCCTCTTTAAAGGTCAGAAAATGACGACACAGGGACGGGACGACCCTACATTTGGCTTCCATTACAGATGAGACGATTACAGTCAGAGAAATGTAAGTACTGAGAGAGCACAAACCTCAGCCAAGCATTTCTGACATTCTGAGTCCAGTTATTATTTAAGATTTGTAAAATTGCCCTCCTTAGAAACCTGGATCCACATCTGAACTCAGATCACCACCAAAGTCTACCGACTTCACTCTTCTGACCAACATTCAGAAAAGTTTCCAAAAAATGTAATAAAAACTATCTGAGTCATCTTTCCCATGGACAGACAGACAAATGTGACGTTCCTGCAGGGATAATAATCTCAGTTTCACAACATGGTTGTTTATTACCTTAATTATTTGTTTGTTTTTTTGTCCCAACAGAAAGTGGGAGTGGTCTCAGCTTCCCATTGCTGTGCTCATATGTTTACTGTGCCAGCAGAGACATACACAAGTTGCTTCTACTGGAGTGTGCAGTGGGCTGAACAAACTAGAGATGGGACAAGTACTTAGTTTGCCAGGGTCCACAAAGTCAGTCACTTAATCCCTGTCCAAATTACATACACAGGCCTGAACCTTGTTTAGAGCTGCAAGGTCTGCATGGACATTACATTAAGTGACTCCAAGTGTCTCAGCTTCATCTGTCGTGTGTAGCCCTTAGCCATGTCCAGTGATGCCGCATTAGCTAAACTGCAGCGGACAGACACAGCAGTTGTCGCCATGTCTAAAACAGAAAGGATAAAAGGCAGCAAAAAAAAAACACAGTGAACCCATATTGTCAATATGTGGCGGGTCGTTTGCTGAACACATCAGACTAAGTGGAACGCCTCACCTGAGACACAATAACAGAATAAAACTAGTTTAACAATGAGTTATCAATCAAATGTCCATTTTTTAAGGGTTGAAATCCACTATACCAGGAACTGCACCACTTCATTTTGGATTTTCTTGGATGACGCCCCTCAGGGCATCGGTGGGGCAGTTGGAGAGTGCACTTGGTGACTTGCAATAGGACACTTGGCAACGTGTCCTTGGGCTCCCACTGCTGCTTGGGATTTACAGTGGCATGTAAATGGCATGAAAGGGTGTGAATGTGTTAGTTAGATGATGAAGTACCTAGATTCCTCTCTACTGTACATTGAGAGACGTTGTTCTTAAACTGTTAGACTTCCTGCTCACTCTGTTGTTCCCAGAGTTGTGACCCTTGCTCCATCCTTGTTTCCATCACTCGTTTGTTTCAAATGATCTTCACCTGTGGGTTTTTTGAGAGTTCCTTAACTACCCCAGTCCTTTTTTTCAGTTTGAACATTAAATGCAGTATCTTGTCTCTGTAGACTATTTAATTGACTATAGGTCAATAAGGATGTTGTTTTTGTCAGGGGTGTTTTGGTGGGACCTGAAGCATGACCTGTTTAAAATCACTGAGTCTGGATATCCTTATACTCATGATCTTCAAAAACCCGCCCCTAATGACCTCAAAGCTCTGCTTTAAAAGCTCCTGTGTGAAAAGTCTGCAGAATGAAAAGAGCTGGTGCAGTGATTCACTGTGAAGCTTTCAGTGCTCCATGTAAAGTGAGGATATAATTAGTCTGTCTGAAAATGATGATCATTTTATTATCCTGTGCTCTCTTGTTGAACATAAACCCTCCATGGTCTGCTCGTCCTCTCAGCCACAGGCTCTGATGCTGACTCCTCAGAGCGCTAAACTTCCCACCGAGGCGGAAGACGCACACAAACACATGCAGAGCGAACATTTCTGTTCCACACAGCACTCCTGACATCACACACGCCTCCTCAGCTCCGGCTCGGCTGATCATCGGTCAGTGTAGCAACCACATCGGCTTCTGAGTCTCCTTGCCACCATGGCAACCAGCCCCCAGCCTCCAGCTGCGCTCTGCATGCACATCCTGAGCCGGCAGCTTCCAGGAGACACTGCGGCACGAGGGGAGCCCCGTCGGCACACACAGGCCCGTCACAGCCCCCGAGCCTCTGTCCCTGATGATCACTTCATTCCTCTGTCAGGATGTCGACAGACCGCAACGCTGCAGCCTCAGTGATGCTCAGGCTGCCCAGCCGTAGGGCCGGGAAATGCAAGGACATTTTAAGACAAACTGATGTTTGAGAAAACATGATTTATGATCAAAGTTTATCCAAACAGGAATGTGCTCATTAAATATTGATTTTAAAAGTAAAGACTAATTATCATTAGGCTATATATGTTTTATTTTTTATTAAGTCTACTTGCTAAAGCCAATTGATTATTATGGGCTCTAATTTCGTAGACCAGGCGCAAGCGCAGACGCAGGCGCACCTGCCCTGCGCCGGCCTTCGCTGCACAGACAGGGTGTGACCAGCGCACTTTGCAAGTTTCCTGCAGTGCCAAGAGAGGAGCAGTCCAGTAGCAGAGAGGCGCAGAGAGGTGCATCCACGCCTCCGTCCCTGCCCCTCGGCGCAAGTGCCAGAGAGGGAGGACAAAAGGCGTGAGTGGGTTTGACACAGCCGAGTGTTGTCTTCACCAATCAAATGACCGCCTCTCCTTGCCTTTAAAAGCGCTGCGGCCCAGGCGCAGCGTCTGATTGGTCTGAATGATCCCCGCCACCACGGAAAAAGTGTGCCGGAAAGACCCAACAGCGGAGACGGTCAGAGCTGCTCTCCCTTCAGCAGGAGAATGGACAGCGGGGCGCGCATCGGAGGCCACGAAGCGTGTCACCGTGGGCCAGCTCCCAGGACAGATGTAATCTGTTCCTTTGTCATTAATAGGAGTAAAAAATTAAGAGACAGTTACACAGCAGCTGGCTTATCCAATCATAATGCCTGTGATCCACCTGCACTCCTGGTTTGTTATCACCAAATAGCAGAGCCTTAGTGATAAACTGTATACTCTCCCGGTGTCTACGCCTCATCCTCCTTGCAATAATGTACTCCATCGTTTTAGATCACGTTAAAAATAAAGACTAAAACAGAGAAATATGGGAAATCACAGGTAAATCCTTAGTGACATACATTTATTTTCTGTCTTTTTATTTTGTCTTTTTTCTACCCTTTTCTTGAATTTAAAGAAATGAGAGAAGCCAGATATATACTCAGTATCAGATGTTAAGGCTGTTTATTGTTGACTTATAAGATGCGTATCAAACTTCCAGCTGCCGCCAGGTTAAGTTTCCATGATGACAAACGGCTTTAATCTGACATCAGATGTGACGGGACAGTTAATATAGATACAAATGTATATGCTGGTTCAGACGGTTACATTAAATAGTGATTGCTGTGATTGTTTATTGCATTAAAATGTGCCTGACGCTCTGGAAACCTGCCTCTGAGGCTTTGTTGACGTACGCGCACATGTGCGCCGTCACCAAATTACAGCTGCGGAGGGTGCGCTCCGCTTACGCCGAAAATAGACCAGGTTGGAGCTGGCGAGCTTTCAGCGCACCTTCCGCACAGTTTTTTGCACAAAATTGTCACTGCGCTAACCTGAATCTGTCAGCACCTCCCCCTGGTGCGCCGTCGACTCCCCCCGGTTCGCCGTCACACCCATCTCTGCACAGACGGTCTACCAAATTGTCAAATTGGCAGCGTACGGCAGTGCGCCGGACAGAATTAGCATTGCGTGGGGTGCGCCAGGCTTGCGCCCCCTGCGCTGCGCCATGAAATTAGGGCCCTAAAGCTTAATATTTAAGCAACAAGCACTCAAGTCCCAAATGCCCAATATTCAATCAATTTATTTTGACTACAGAAAAACTCTTGAGCTGCATATTGGCTTAATTATACAGATACATCTTTAAATATGGATTGGGGGAATTTACCTTTAACCTGGAGAGGAACATGGAGAGGAACATGGGGAGGAACAGCAGAGGAACATGGAGGAGAAAATGGAGGGGAACAGCAGAGGAACATCAAGAGGAACACGGGGAGGAACAGCAGAGGAACATGAAGAGGAACAGCAGAGAACAGCTGAGAAACAGCAGAGGAAAAGCAAAGGAACATGGAGAGGAACAGCAGAGGAACATGGAGAGGAACATGGAGGGGAACAGCAGAGGAACAGCAGAGGAACACGAAGGGGAACAGCAGAGGAACAGCAGAGAAACATGGAGAGGAACATGGAGGGGAACAGCAGAGGAACAGCAGAGAAACACAAAGAGGAAAAGCAGAGGAACAGCAGAGGAACATGAAAAGGAACAGCAGAGGAACTCAGAGGAACAGAAGAGGAACATGGAGGGGAACAGCAGAGGAACAGCAGAGGAACAGCAGAGGAACGTGGAGAGGAACAGCAGAGAACAGCAGAGGAACATGGAGAGGAACAGCTGAGAAATATGGGGAGGAACAGCAGAGAAACATGGAGAGGAAAAGCAGAGGAACATGGAGAGGAACAGCAGAGAAACATGGAGAGGAACATGGGTAGGAACAGCAGAGGAACAGCAAAGGAAAGGCAGAGGAACAGCAGTGCAACAGGAGCTGCTTCATTAATCAGCACACCTGTGACTCAATCAACATCACGTTTAGAGCAAACATGACAAAGTCAGTTCTCAAGGTGCATGCTTGGACTTCTCCTGTTTCCTCTCACAGACTTATATCAAGCTCCTTATTGACACTCAACTGCGCTTGGTGTGAATGGATATTTTCTGAATGAGTCTGCACTGTGATTGGCTGGAGACATGTCCAGGCTGCAGCCCCGCCTCTTGTCCAGTGACAGCTGGGATACGGATGAGTGGGTGATGGATGGAAGATGTTGAGCACCATGTTGATTAATGTAGCCATGGTAACAAAAGAGACATTATTTGATTTTGGTAACATAATATCTAAGTATGTCATTTCCACACAGACTACAACCCAAACTTTGTATTGCCAGATATGAAATATTAAGATATAATGTTGCCTGGCCCTAATGACAGGCCGACTGGTGTAAAACAAAAAAGGGGAAAGCAGGGATGGGCAACTTTGGTTAGCAAGAGAAATATTGCAAAGATCTTTTATTCATTTGAAAGGTGCAAGAAAGGAAAGGTAAAAATAGCTGTTTCAGATATTTTTGTGAAATATGAAAGCTTCAATATGCAAAAAGGTGAGTGTCACATAAACAAACTCTGACTATCAGAGCTGTGTTTGCTTGGAAATATTGTCATTTTTTATGTTGTCATTCAGATTTTGTTGAATTTTTTTTGATGAGCAAACAATTTTTGATGTCATGAGCTGACTGGATTGACTGGGAGTAAGTGCAGCATGTGACCACCAGTTTCCCAACCCTAATTTAGAGTCCTGTCAATAAAAACCTTGAATACTGAAAGAAAAGAGATGCAGAATAAACTTCAGTTTCCACCACTGTGGTGCTGAGCTGAAAATGTAAATTATTGACATACAATTTCCCTTCATCTTACCCAGCCCTAATAACAAGCCTAAAGGAGGAGTCACTGCAAGCAGAGACCCTCAAAGGGGCAGGCAAGTCAGGCAATTGCCTGAGCTGGAAGGGGCCTGACAGACAGGCATTGGTCCAGTGACAAAATGATCGGACTACTTCAGACACCTCTGGCCCTCGGGGAACTCGGGGTTTCCGGAAACACCCCTGTCTGTAAGTTTGCATGTAGTCCTAATATCTGATTAGTAAAATAATGAATTGCAAAATTAATCAAGTCTATTCCTTCTGTTTCCATCACCATGGTTTCGGTCTGGCTCCAACAGACTGAGCTCTATGTTCTGACACCAAGCTGAAAAGTATGGGACATGATTTTGGCCCTTATCCCCCAGCCCTACCAACCACATCTACCTGAGCACCGAGCGTCAGCATGTCGCGCACAAACTTTACCATGCAGAGAAAAACCGAGACAAGAGACGATGATAATTTCGAGTCAGAATGAGTCTTCTTTTCATTCAAACAGCAGACCTGCTCCCGTGACGCCGAGAGAGGATCAGCAGCGTGAAGCCCCCCACGCGGGGAGATCTGCCCCCGTAAACAGCACTGCAGATCAAGCATTGTAACGGTAACCGAGCAGAGCCCCGGTGATGAAGCAGAACCCCGGTAACGGTGCAGAGCCCCGGTGATGAAGCAGAGCCCCGGTAACGGAGCAGAGCTCCGGTGATGAAGCAGAGCCCCGTTGGTGGAGCAGAGCCCTTGTAGCGGAGCAGAGCCCCGGTGCTGAAGCAGAGCCCCGGTGATGGAGCAGAGCCCTTGTAGCGGAGCAGAGCCCCGGTGCTGAAGCAGAGCCCCGGTGATGGAGCAGAGCCCCGGGGATGGAGCATTGCCCCGGTAACGGAGCAGAGCCCCGGGGATGGAGTAGAGCCTCGATAACGGAGCAGAGCCCCGGTGATGGAGCATTGCCCCGGTACCGTTAAAAACACACAGCGCTCCTCACATTTGTCAGCTCAGTGTGACTCATTCTCTCGCTCTGATCAGCTGTTGGGTCGATCAGCAGTATCGATCCATCATTAAATTGTCTCTTACCTCGATCAGCTTCTTAGTCCATCTCTGCACCGGCTCACGCGCGCCGTTAATCCAAACGCGGCCGTTACCGAAGAGAAGACCTCCACACACTCACTGCTGGAATGTGTGTGAGCGTGTGTGTGTGTGTGTTTGAGCGTAAGTGAATGTGTGGGCATCAAGTGGCGAGAGCCTTCGGTCCGTGAACAGCGACAAGTTAGGCACGAAGACACCGGAAGCCAGACCACCTCGCTTTAAAAAATAAAAGTCTGCATCTGTTTGCAGGAGGAACACGGGCACGGGCTGGACAGTGGTTCTCAACTGGGGGTCAAACTTGGGTCATCCAAATCTTCTCAGCTGAGTTCAAAATATGTTGAGGTCAGCAGAAGTCTCTGATGGGCAGACATGTGATTTTACTTTAGTTTTTCTCTGATACTGAGAGAACATGGATCATTTCTTATTATATCATTATCTTGGACTAGCAAAGCCATCATTTGTCACAATATTGTGTTAAATTGGTGGTCAGTCTAGGAAACAACCTTTTATTATTGCAGGAAGAAACAATCTGTGGTTAAGGACCACAGGCCATGGCATTTCCAACATTGTCCTGGGAGTTACTGTCAAAAATGTAGAAAGCTGCATTCTCTAACTCTGTCAACAATTCCTTTATAAGAATCCTGAATCCACATCCAGATTCAGATCACCACCATAGTCTAATCACTTCTTCCTTGTGCCTTGACCAACACCCTAAAAATGTCATCATAATTATTTAATCATTTGCTAATAATAACTTATTTGCAAAAAAAAAAAAACTGCCCTATTTTGCAGTATCAGGACATCCACATGGTGTCCTAACTGAACACAAGCATCAGATGTTGCATTTCATTCTCCATGACCTACTGTCCACACCACATCCATTAAAGCTTTTCTTCCATGTCTTATTTCCCTTTTAAAAGGACAACTGAATGATTTTTCTGTCAAGCTGCAGTAAAGGACAAGAAGTGTGTTCTATTTAGCTGTTTCTCCCTCCATGCTGCAGTTGAAGTAAAACTCACCCAAATCCGTGCACGCTGCTGAAAAACCAGAGACATCCAGAAATCTCTCCTGCACCTCAACATCACTCTTTCGTTGCTCCCTGTCTGGGTCAGTGTGGCACAACAGAGGGGAAGCGGAGATGGGGTGTTGATGGATAACCATTGCACCACGTGCAGGATCGTATTGTGTGTCACTCACAGTCACCCAGCACACTCACATGATTCATTGTGATTCAGCCTAATTTATAAAAAAAATGCTGCTCCATAGTCCAGGTTCACCACCAAAGTCTAACTGATTGGCCCTTGGCCCATTTCTAACCTGTCCTGAAAATTCTTTCAGAACTTTTGGAGTTTTCAAACTAGCACATAAACCAACACGTTGGGCCAACTTAACTCTTACAGCACATTAAAGACATTTTGAATTTGACAAACTGCCTCACAGATGAAATAGTATAATTAGAAGTCATGAGAGAAGTCTAAAAAAAATCTGTTGGGATAAAAACTCTCATGTTGAGTGGAAGGCCTTTAAGGTCTTTAACAGCAAGTGAAAATTTCTGAGGTGGGACCATTCAGCAGTTTTGGTGTGGCTACAGCAGGATCACTGTTGGTTGGCAGACCTCAGACCTCTGACTGGGAGCTGAAGGTGGAGAATGAAACAGAAAAATAAAACAAAGGAGAGTCTATAAACTTCTGGATTGCAGTGTATCCTTCATTGTGTGGTGCTTGGTACAGAGGCCAGTCTGTTAGAAATAGATTTAAAGAATATAACCATCTGTTTGTCTATGAGCATAAAAACATGCTCTATTAAAAACAGAGCTTTAAGTAAACAATGTGCAAAGGACACATTCCAACAGCGAAGGGTCTGGAAACAGAAAAGGGCCCTTTACAGTCAAACTAATGGCCTGGCCCGAGAAGACCAGCCGGGCGCTCCAGGTGTGATTTACAAACACCTCCTCTGGTAAACATTGACCTCTTTGGGCTGGCTTCAAATAAGTCAGAGTTGGAAGCCTCCTCTCAAACTGGTTCCCCTCATTCGTCATCCGCTGTCATCCCAAAATTTGCTCTATTGCATGAACAGAAGAAAACACAGTCACACACTGAGGGCCCAACCACTGATGGTATTTTATCAGCTCTGACCTGATGTCTCCAATTATTATTATGGTATTTTATAATCTCGCATCTGATGTTTCAATTGATTATTGGTGTTGGGCAAGTTACTTCAAAAATTTAATACATGATTTATTACTTGTTACTGCCATTTCAAAGTAACTAGTTACATATATACCTGTATTTGAAATGTAAGGCATTACATTATTATCAAATTACTTTTAAGTTACTCTCGTCAAAATAACAGGAAATATGGATTTATCATTCTACAAAACCCAAAACCAGTGAACTTGGCACGTTTTGTAAATCGTAAATAAAAACAGAATACAATGACTTGCAAATCCCTTTCAACCTATGTTCAATTGAATACACTGCAAAGACAAGATACTTAATGTTTGAACTGGTAAACTTTATTATTTTTTGCAAATGTTAGCTCATTTGGAATTTGATGCCTGCAACATGTTTCAAAAAAGCTGGCACAAGTTGCAAAAAAGACTGAGAAAGTTGAGGAATGCTCATCAAACACTTATTTGGAACATCCCACAGGTGAACAGGCTAATTGGGAACAGGTGGGTGCCATGATTGCCAGGAATTTAGGGATTTCATCATCTACGGTCCGTAATATCATCAAAAGGTTCAGAGAATCTGGAGAAATTACTGCACTTAAATAGCAAGGCCGAACACCAACATTGAATGCCGGTGACCTTCGATCCCTCAGGCGGTACTGCATCAAAAACCGGCATCACTGTGTAAAGGATATCACCACATGGGCTCAGGAACACTTCAGAAAACCACTGTCAGTAACTACAGTTCGTCTACATCTGTAAGTGCAAGTTAAAACTCTCCTATGCAAAGCCAAAGCAATTTATCAACAACACCTAGAAACACCACCGGCTTCGCTGGGCCCGAGCTCATCTAAGATGGACTGATGCAAAGTGGAAAAGTGTTCTGTGGTCTGACCAGTCCACATTTCAAATTGTTTTTGGAAACTGTGGTCGTCGTGTCCTCCGGACCAAAGAGGAGAAGAACCAGCTGGACTGTTATAGGCGCAAAGTTCAAAAGCCAGCATCTGTGATGGTATGGGGGTGTATTAGTGCCCAAGGCATGGGTAACTTACACATCTGTGAAGGCACCATTAATGCTGAAAGGTACAAACAGGTTTTGGAGCAACATATGTTGCCATCCAAGCAACGTCTTTTTCATGGACGCCCCTGCTTATTTCAGCAAGACAATGCCAAGCCACATTCTGCACGTGTTAGAACAGCGTGGCTTCGTTGTAAAAGAGTGCGGGTACTAGACTGGCCTGCCTGTAGTCCAGACCTGTCCCCCATTGAAAATGTGTGGCATATTATGAAGCGTAAAATACAACAATGGAGACCCCGGACTGTTGAACAACTTAAGCTGTATATCAAGCAAGAATGGGAAAGAATTCCACCTGAAACCTTCAAAAATTGGTCTCCTCAGTTCCCAAACGTTTACTGAGTGTTGTTAAAAGGAAAGGTGATGTAACACAGTGATAAAAATGCCCCTGTGACAACTTTTTTTGCAGTGTGTTGCTGCCATTAAAGTCTAAGTTGAGGATTATTTGCAAAAGAAAAAAAAGTTTCTCAGTTGGAACATTAAGTATCTTGTCTTTGCTGTTTATTCAATTGAATATAAGTTAAAAAGGATTTGCAAATCATTGTATTCTGTTTTTATTTACGATTTACACAACGTGGCAACTTCACTGGTTTGGGGTTTTGTAAATGTAGCTCATTACGTTCAAAAAGCTCATTACACATCCAGTAGAAGGTGATGTGGTGGCTATCTGACTGAGTTCAGCTTAAGGCTAAAAACAGTAGAATATAATAGCCACACTGATCCTCATGGCACAATAAAAGAAATGATCAGAGCAAAAACAGACAAAAGGTAAATTGTGTTAGAGATATTGTAACTTTAGGCCTAAAGTTGGGGGGGGGGGACTTTTCTCCTCCGCTGATCTGAGTATTTGGAGAATTTGTACTTAAACAAACAAAAACCACCTCTTCATTTGGGGTTAAATTAAAAATGCATATAACCTGCATTACTGACATTTGTACCAAATAAAATATTGCTGTTTTTTTTGTTGATGTTGTAATGGCTTACATTACCACGTCACAGTAAAAAGGAATGCATTACAGTCATCACATAACTTTCGTACTGCATTACTCCAAACACTGTCTGAATTATTGATGGTGTTTTATCAGCTCTGATCTCTTTGGGGGGTTTATCTCTGATTGTAATTTGATGACAGATACAGAGTGCATGAGTGTTAAATCTGCCCAGTCAAGCTACACAGACAGTCTTTTAAAATAAAGCATGTCTACTAATCAACTGAGGTAATGAAGTCTCTTATTTTTGTTTCTTTCCAGTCTGGACATCAAATGATCTTCAGGCCGATATCACTCTGAAGTAGGGATGCAAACAATTAATCGATTATCGATTAATTGTCGATAAGAAATTACTCGATTAAAGTGTATTAATTGCAATTAATTGCGTTTTGAACCCGTAATTCCCCTCAAGCCCGTATGGGGGCGCGCTTGACGCCAGACGTCCTTGACACACTCGCGGGAACACAAGAGAAGCTGGCCTCTGACAACATAGAGCCGATATAACCCAGCCTGAGGGGGGCAGCATTACGCTTCATTGCGTTCAGCCTGCCGGAACTTTGTTAGAAGAAGAAGAGGATGACAACAACAACAAGACAAACGAGGGGCGGTAAGCTGGCAGGATGAAGAGGTCAAGACGGAGTTCGGTATGGAACCACTTTAAGTTGGTTAATGACGACAAAGACGCCAAATGCACCATCTGTGGAAGTATTTTAAAGTACAACTCCTCCACAACTTCGCTAAATTATCACCTCAATACGTCACATTCAGCCGTGCTGCAAGGAGCGAGTAGCTCTCAACCTATGATCACCGCAGCGTTGGGACGACGAGTATGTGACTCCACGAAGGCAGAGGGCATTACCCAGCGGATATGTGACATGGTTACTACAGACATGCTGCCAATAAAAGGGCGATTCCACCAAAAGAGCGACATTTCTGTCCCCAGCATATTGTTGTATATTAAATGTATAGACACAAGTAGTAATATATTACAAATTGTATTTTACTATTATACTAAACACCATACACATTAATATTTGTAGAAATTACAGATATATATTTTTTTAATATTTTAAAATGGCATCCAAAACACTAATACAGAGCATTTCTTGCCTGTCCCCACAGCCAAACACTACACTTTACTACAATGTATCATGAACAAAATCCTTCCAAAGCAAATTTTCTTTGCATTTAAGTGTGACTCCATATTCTATCTACACTTATTTATTTTCATGTTTCAAGTTGCCTCAAAGTAGTCTTGTTATTGCATTGTCCCATTTGTGAATGTGTTGTTCCCTGCTGTGAAGAATAAATCTTTAATTAAGGAATATGATTTGCATTTTCTCTTTCATAAGAAAGATAGTATTTTCGTAGAAAGGAACCTATTGATTCAGAGGGAAATTCAGCTTTGCAGGAAAATTGCCACTTATCAATTAATCGATCATCGATCGATAAGATGAAACAACTATCAATTAATGAATTACTCGATAATTTGCATCCCTACTCTGAAGCCCAGTGGTTGAGAGACCTCTGGTCTTTGTTTTACACCAACACTAACAACAGAAGTCACAGAAACCTGTAACCCGCCTTCCTCTCAGCTGTTCGAGTAAACAAGCAAGCGTCTCAAGCAAGAAATTATAATTAAGTAACTATGACAGTGACGATGAAGATCCATTCACTTTGGAGCCAAGAGGGTATCTGTATGAACCGGAGTTCACAGAAGAGGAGCTGCTGCAGATGGAGACCATCACACCGTCTGCATCACTCATCAAACCGACTTCCCTGCTCTTCTGAATCCTGGAGTTTTGTGGATATTCTTCAATTTCCCAGCAATAAACTGAAAAAATGTTCCAAACCTGAAGGACCTAATAACAGTTTCTCCTCAAAGTAGGTAATAATGATCTGTCAGAGACAAACAAAGGGTGCTGGTTTGGTGGAGTGGTTAGCAACCAGGCACATCCCCTATACAAACTTCTGCCGGCCCAGGTTTGAGTCTCAATTTGCCAGTGTCTTCCCCTACTGTCTCACCCCCTCCCACAAGCCATCTACTGTCATTCTCTCCTATCAAAAAATGCACACTTTTTTTTGGTTTTTTTAAAGAGACAAACAGGCAGAGTACAGGAGGCTGTTTACCAAAACACTGCAGACTACTTGTGTGTTTCAGGGTCCAGATAAACTTTATTTTTCCAAAGAGTCAATGCATCTAAAAAATTTCTAGATAGGGTCCTCTTAAAGTGTGGTATAATTTTTTGATGGGAATTCTTGTAGGCAGAGAAAATACCCTTTGTTCTTGGTACAATACTTTACTGAGGGAGAGGAGAGAACTATCTACTGCATTTTATGTACTTATACAATCCCACTTCAAAAATACTGAACTGTCTCTTTAAATTGACTCATTTTATTCATGTTTCTTCATTAACCCTCTGTACTTCTAAACTCATTAATTTTGGAGTAAAAAAATAGTGCAATGACAAGAATGTTTTAAAAACCTTAATGTGAAATTCAGAAATTATTATTTTTCATCATTTACTTAAACAGAAGAAACTGAACTGATGCAAACGTCATTTCCTTTCCTTTGAAGCAAGTCTCCAATCCTAAAATCAATTTTGACTTAAATTTCAATTGTTTCCACTTGAGCAGATCCACCATGCATAAAGGCTTTTATTTTGAAGGGCAGTCTGCATGATTTACTGAACTTCAGTGAGGCTAATAACTGACCGACAGACAGACAGACAGAGGGCATTTCATCTGTGAGTGTGCGGCAGAGGACACAGTAAAGTAGAAACATGACGCAATGGATTCATGTGCAATTTGAAGGAATATCATTGACTTAACCCCCCCCCCCACTCTATTCAAGGAGGTGACATGGTTATAAAACAGGAAAACACAGAAGCGTCACTTTGTTATGTTATATTAAAGGATGTGATTCATCTGTGGGCCCCCACCTCCAGGAAATGTATGATTCATCCTCTTGGATCGGGGCTGGGGGGGACAACCGTCACCCTGGAGGCCACATGCAGCCCCCATACTCCCATGATACAGCTCAGTTCATTTTACCTATCAAAAACAAATATACATGAGAAAAACCTGGAGAGATTGGTTCTGGAAAACATGACAAAAGAAATATTTGTAAAAAAAAAAAAAAAAAAAAAGATTTCTCAGACAGTTATTGCTGTTGTTGACTCGTTTGAAAACATTTAGGAAAAAAATGACCTGTTAATAAAGTAACCTTAAATAATCAGTGAAAAAATTACTGCACTGAAAAAGTAGCTCAAACTTTATGTTTTGCTTCCTTAAAAATGTTTTGTTTTATTCTCTAGTTTATATACATTGATACACTGACAAGAAGAAAGTATCCTTCAATGTTTTAACAAGATAGCTTTTTGGCAATGAGGTCAATGTTGCATTTTTATTCCTAAATCTTTATTTTTTTAAAAATTGCAAATTATCTATGTCTGTTTCTGAGCCACCAAGGTGTGCCAGATTAATGGTTTAATTTTGTTATTAAATATGCTTTTATTTTGAAATCTGTTCTGGGAAAAAAAAAAATTGGGACGTTTATGCACTTTTAAAAGTTGATATGGTGCAGACAAGATAGACTTCTGTCGAGGTTTAGGGCTGTTTTAAATTCGTGCTTCAGCATGTGGACAATTATGTATGTGTGTTTGAATGTAGTGATTTGTGAGTTTACATGCTGTGCATGTGAATGTTTATGTTTGTCAGTTTGCTACATGTGTATTATCTAGTTGTAGACAATGTCCAAAAGACTGTAGATTTGGTGGTTTCAATAAACCTGTTTCAAGAAAACCTCTTGTATCTGGAGGAGTTATACCAAACGTGTGTTCGATACCAAGTCCTGTCGCTTGTCCACAGCTCATTTTGTCACTATCGCTGTTGCTCAGTGGTGTCACGCCCGCTCGAGTTTCATCCCCGGATTCCATCATAATAATATATATTAGCTGACATTAACCCTTTTCATTTATATACTGTTACTACCTGGCTCAAGGTAGACAACAAAGAAGGGAGGCAGCACACAGTATGAACCATTTAATTTATAATTTATTAAATGAAAACATCCAAAATAAACCATCAGTATGTGTAAAATGTAAAGAACAGATTTAGAGTGTATGCAATGAAAGATGTGTGAGCTTGTGTGTTGTGGATGTTAGAAGATGCAACAAACCAAACAGGCGATGGCTGGGGTGGCAGATAGAGGCCCTGCTGAGAGAGAGAGAGAACAACCTATGCAGCCAGCCTTTTATGCCTTCTGGCCCTGCCCTGTTGGGCAGGTAACTCAGCCCCTCCCAGCTCCACCCTCCACCATCTCCCTGAAGCTGGAACAGAGAGCAGAGTGAGACACATGCAAGGGTAGAAAGAGGAGGAGGAGCAGGAGGGGTTGTCACACCCCCACCCTTAAGAATGGGGTTCACACAAGGAACCCCAAAACACCAAAGCCAACCAATAATTACAAATTACCACAATACAAATTATTTTACCTCACCATTTTAGTGCACAATCAAATATGAAAATGCTAACAATACAAATTAGGCTACTTTTGCTTAACAATTTTTGTGCATAATCAATCAAGTGTAGATATTACCATAAGTGATTCTGCACCTGCAGATGGTTCCCTTTATTTGAACACAAGACCACCGACTCAGCAACCTCGGTACCTAGGAAGCACTTTAAGAGAGGGACAGCCAGCATGGACAGGGAGGGACACTACAGGGAGAACAACATCTAAACAGACACAGCACGAGACATGGCATCAGCCATTGTATTTTCAACCCCCTTTACATGCCTAACATCTAAATTAAACGGCTGGAGGAAAAGACACCAGCGCATAAGGCGCTGATTTGGATTTTGAAGAGAATGAAGAAAAGTGAGGGGGTTGTGGTCAGTGTACACCACTAATGGTGTCACTCCTCCACCCACATAAACCTCAAAATGCTTTAATGCCCAAATGAGAGCCAGAGCTTCTTTTTCAATGATGGAATAGTTCAGCTGGTGTGAATTGAATTTTTTTGAGAAGTAACTTACTGGACAGTCAATGCCCTCATCATTTGCTTGCATGAGGACAGCACCAGCACCGACCTTGCTAGCATCGACATACAGAATAAATGGCCGGTCCATCTGTGGAGCAACTAAGACAGGGGCAGAGCACAACAAAGACTTGATGGATTCAAAAGCATTTTGACAAACAGGAGACCAATCAAATTTCACTTTAGAGCTGAGAAGAGATGTAAGTGGAGCAACCACTGTGGAGAAACCCTTGCAAAACCCTCGATAGTAACCCACCATACCAAGGAAGCGAGCGAGCTCCTTCTTGGTTGTTGGAACTGGAAACTGATCAACAGCCAGCACCTTCGCTCTCACAGGACGTACTAGACCTTGGCCTACCACTTTACCTAGGTATGTGACTGTTGCCTTGGCAAACTCACACTTTGCAAGGTTAACAGTCAACGATGCCCAAGCCAGACGGTCAAACAGTGCTCTGATGTGCTTCAGGTGATCCTGCCAGTTATCACTATAAATAACAACATCATCCAAATACACAGCACACCCATCCAGGCCTGAGACCACCTTGTTCATTAGGCGCTGGAAGGTGGCTGGAGCATTACGTAAACCAAAAGGCATTACAGTGTATGAATACAAACCACTAGGTGTTATGAATGCTGCAATCTCCCTAGCTCTAGGAGTTAAAGGAACCTGCCAATAACCTTTTAATAGGTCAAACTTGCTCACAAATTTGGCAGACCCAACCTGATCCACACAATCTTCCATGCGGGGGAGTGGAAAAGAATCCGGTTTGGTTACTTTATTCACCTTACGCAGATCAGTACAAGGTCTAAAAGTACCATCAGGTTTACTCACCAGAAGGCAGGGGGAGGACCAACTAGAAGCACAAGGCTCTGCAATACCATTTTCAAGCATGTATCCAACTTCTCCTTCTAGGCATTTACGCTTCTCTGGAGACATACGATAAAAACGTTGTCTGATAGGCTGAGCGTCACCAACATCAATGTCATGCTCGATAAGATGAGTACGAGATGGAGTATCCTCAAACAGACAGGCATAACTTTTAATGAGCTCCGTCAGGTCTCTTTTCTTTGTTTGAGATAAATGCTTCAACATTTTATCAAGATTAGCAAGTGATTCAGAGTTTTTGAGACGACCTCTTAAAACTCCATCATCTGGATCTTCCAGTCCCTCCCCACTCTTTGGTACTGGGTCCAGAGGAGGAGGATCTACTGCAGCCACTGCAGCCGCAGAAGATTTGCACTGTTCTGAAACAGAATGCGAGCATAATAGGGCCTCAGCAAATTAATGTGACACAACTGGTTAGATCTCCTCCTGTCAGGTGTGGAGATTAAATAGTTTAAGTCCGACACCTTTCGGGACACTGTATATGGGCCTGAGAACTTAGCTTGAAAGGGTGAACCAGCTACAGGCAAAAGGGCAAGAACTTGATCCCCAGGGCTAAACTCTCTGTGCTCTGAACGACGATCATAAAGCTTCTTCATTTTTGTTTGTGCTGCATGCAGCTTTTCTCTCGCCAATTTATTTGCCAGATACAGCCGTTGTCTGAAACCATTCACATAGTCTATTAAGTTCTGTGGGGCCTCTTCAACCTTCCAGTCACTATGTAAAGAGGCTAATGGGCCTCGAACTGTGTGACCAAAAACCAGGTCATTGGGGCTAAAACCTAAACTCTCCTGAGAAACCTCCCTTGCAGCTAACAACAACCAGGGCAACCCTTCCTCCCAGTCACGGTCCAACTCAGTGCAATAGGCACGAAGAAGAGACTTGAGGGATTGATGAAACCTTTCCAGAGCTCCTTGGCTCTGAGGATGATAAGCAGTTGACAGTGAGTGTTTGATATTTAGCTGCTTGAGCACCTCAGTAAACATTTTGGAACAGAAATTAGAACCTTGATCTGACTGTATAATCTTTGGGACACCAAAGATGGAAATGAACTGTGTCAGAGCTTTGACAACCAACTTGGTGGTGATATTTTTGAGGGGGTAGGCAGCTGGATAGCGAGTAGCCTGACACATCACCGTAAGCAGAAAATTGCTACCTGCTTTTGAGCGCGGCAAGGGTCCAACACAATCAATAATAAGGTGCTCAAATGGCTGATCAGCAACAGGTATCGGATACAATGGGGCTGGCTTTATGGTTTGGTTGGGCTTCCCAGTCAACTGGCATGTGTGACAAGTTTTAACAAAGGCAGAGACATCCCTCTTTAACTTAGGCCAGTAGAAATGCTTCAGTATCCTCTTATAAGTTTTCTTTACTCCTAAATGACCTGCTACTCCATCATGAGCAATCTCAAGTACAGTTTGTCTTACTGATTCAGGCACAACAATTTGCAAAACTTCATCACCCATAAAACAGTCCCCTTGAGGAACCCACTTTCTCACCAACAAGCCATCCTGGAGAAAGTAACCATGGGCCACACTCTTCACCTCATCTTCTGGAAGCACCTGACTATACAGAGCCTGAAGCGTGCAATCCTTCCTTTGCTCCCTCACCAAGTCACTGGAAGATAAAGACAAAGGGAAAACAGGCACTGGAAATACAGACACACTTTTCTTATCAGTTTTGTCCAGGCCAGAACCAACTATACTGCTCATAGCACGTGTCACCACACAGGTGGATAGTGCCATTTTAGAAGAGACTGGAGAATCAGAAACCTCATCCTGGGTGAGAGAGACCACTGGAGCAGAAGTACCAGGCCAAACCTGAGCACCAGCCAGATCATTTCCAAGAATGACATGTATCCCCCTCATGGGCAAAGCGGGGCGTACTGCCATTACTACCTCCCCTTTCACCAGGTCTGAGAACAACGTTAATCTATGCTGCGGAGCAGAAAAAACTGTCAAACCCATACCACATACCCCCACAGTTATACCACTGTGAGATGCAGCAGAAAAAGGTAACACAGAGTCCAAAATAAATGAGTCTAATGCTCCTGGATCTCTTAAGATTTTCACAGGAACTTTGTCTTGACCTCCAACTAGTGAAACAAAACCATCAGAAACAAATGGAAGATAACCAGGGTCAATCTCATCCATGGGACAAACTGTCTGATCCACATTCATGACAGGAGTCACAACCACCGACTCTGAGGAAGGGGGTTTAGTGTGAGCCTGCACTGCAGCAATGACACTGGCCCGCTCCTTTGCTCCCACAGTCACAATAGCCGCTGATGGTTTAGTGGGTAAAAAACCTGGCTTAACTTTCTTTTTCAAAACTGGACACTCATTTTTCCAATGACCCTTACAAAAACAGTAATTACAGACACGACTTGAGTCCAACTTACTCGGCATCCCACGGTCTCCTTTAACTGTGTACTTTGCTGTCCCTTCAGACAGAAACCTATTGCCAGAGTGAGCACCCCACTACTCTCTCTACATGTAGAATCACCCCGGACGATTGTCACCAAAAAACCCCTTATGGGTCAAAACAAACTCATCTGCTAACTGGGCCGCTTCTGAAACTTTGGTCTTTTTTTGTTCATTTAAATATGTCACAACACGATCAGGCAGAGTGTTTTTAAACTGCTCCAGCAGGATTAATTCCTGAAGATCTTCAAAGGTCTTAACCTGAGATGAAACACACCAACGTTGAAAATGAACTGCTAAGTCACGAGCAAACTCAGTATAAGACTGCTTCTCTTTCCTGGCTAACCTAAAGCGCTGACGATAGGCTTCAGGTACCAGCTCATAAGCTTTAAGCACTGCAGATTTCACAGACTGATAACTACCACTATCAGCAACACTCAGGGCTGAAAAAACCTCTTGGGCCTTACCAGTAAGTACACACTGAAGTAGCAGAGTCCGTTCAGCATCGGACCAATCTCGAGCCTCTGCTAAACGTTCAAATAACACAAAGAAAATATCAGGGTCCTTCTCATTAAATTTTGGAACCAACCTCAAATTGACAGCAACATCAAATGATGGAGCAGGGGGAACAAACATGGCTGACTCTTTGGCCTCAGGAGTCTGAAGTTTTCCCTGACTCATAAGCTCTAACTTATAACGCTCCAACTCCAGCTGCTGTCTGGCCTGAGAATGGGCCATTTCAGCTTCCCTGAGTCTGGCATCATGTCTTAACTTCTCTAACTCCAAAACCTGCCTTTGTTCATGCTGCAACTGAAGCTGTAGGAGCTCTTTTTGCTCCTCGAAAGACAATCCAGCCCCAAATCCTGCCAAAACAGGTGCTACACTAGGCACTTTACCTGGTAAACTTGGGTCAGGCAAAGCTGCATCAGAAACACTGGCCATTTTAATTGGAGTCTTTTCACCCTCTATATGGACAGGAAACATTTTTTCTTTCACTAGGTGCGCCTTTAATGTGATGAGCAAGTCCTCCTTACTTGACCTTTTAGAAATCTCCACACCATAATGATCAGCTACTTGCAAGAGCTGTTCCTTTTTGAAAGTGTTAAGCAGCTCTTCACTTGGAGATTGAACGAAATCATCAATTGAAGCCATTTCATTTGATAATCAAGACCAAACACACCAGAAAGACAGAACACAAAACCAAGTTTTCCACACTGCTATGAGATGACAGACTGTTTAATATGGGACCATATTCCTCTAGCTAACTGCCTCACCAAATCTGACTCACTCACTCACCCCTAGTCTTCATGCAGGGTAGCGGCAGGATGGATTAAGCACCAAGCCCAGTAACCCGGTTGACCCTTAGCAAGCTAACAGCCACCTGGACAGTCATGGAGTGCCCCCGAGCATCAGCTCTAACCACCCCTGCACAAAAAAAACAAACTAAAACAAAAAAGGGTCAATGTGGACAACTGGTGTCCCCATTGCTTATGCCTGACAGGAATATTGGTTCCCAAATGACCACACAGCCTTCACCAACCAGCAGTTAAGAAAACAACCTCAACAGGCCATCCACCCACAAAACCAGGCCAACAAAGTCAATTACTGTGTGAACCAGCTCCCTATCAAACTAAAACTGGTTTCCCAGCCCTAACTTCACCTAGGAAACTAAGACAGCAGTTTGGACGAGCCCCCATTTGTTACTACCTGGCTCAAGGTAGACAACAAAGAAGGGAGGCAGCACACAGTATGAACCATTTAATTTATAATTTATTAAATGAAAACATCCAAAATAAACCATCAGTATGTGTAAAATGTAAAGAACAGATTTAGAGTGTATGCAATGAAAGATGTGTGAGCTTGTGTGTTGTGGATGTTAGAAGATGCAACAAACCAAACAGGCGATGGCTGGGGTGGCAGATAGAGGCCCTGCTGAGAGAGAGAGAGAACAACCTATGCAGCCAGCCTTTTATGCCTTCTGGCCCTGCCCTGTTGGGCAGGTAACTCAGCCCCTCCCAGCTCCACCCTCCACCATCTCCCTGAAGCTGGAACAGAGAGCAGAGTGAGACACATGCAAGGGTAGAAAGAGGAGGAGGAGCAGGAGGGGTTGTCACAATACCAACCACAAAACACTGCAGCTGATGGCCCTACAGGAGCACTGCCTGGGTCTGTCTCACTGACTAATGTTTCCAGACAGACATGGATTATCACTCTGTCATCCGGAATAAAAACAGTTTGTCACAGCTGTTGTCACGCACCCACAAAACGCTGATTGACTCTCGCAGCACAACAGCCCATGAAAAAATCAAATATTTTCAACCTCACTGTCTTCGTCCAAAGCGACTGAAGAGTTCCCATCTGCAGCAACAGGGACGCCGCCCCCATGTCTCCAAAGATGGGACCAAGTTGCAGTGGTCTCGTCCATGGCATCACATGAGATCTGGTCACACCTGATCTCAGCTGATGGCAGATCTACATTTATATTCCATAGAGTGTGCTTGCCAAGGTCGCCCAAGTTACATTCGGTGTAAACTCACCATAAGAGTTTCCCATCCTGACTCCAAATCTCAGAACTCTGAGGTCAAACTGCAGTCTTGTTTTCATATCTTTATCAGTCATCTGTTTGATGATGAGCAGACATCCAGGAGACAGCAACGGCACACGGAGCTTGTTTGGCGATGACACTGGACCCCACATGCTGCTTCTGCAGTTGCTGAGAGAGTTAATTTGTTGTTTAAATGCTGACCCCATATCATATGATTTATAATGTCACCAATGTGACATCTTCCTTTTGGGGGGAATGGACAGTTATTTTTTAAAGCTGAAGTCAAGGTCCCGGTTCAGACTCCATAGATGACCCGTCCTCTGGCCCTTGATTCAGCAGTGGCCCCTCAGAGCTGAACTGCATTGTGCTTGGACTGTGTAGAAAGAAGTTATCCTGTCACCTAATTTTTCCTGACTATAGATTTTCAAATAGCTGTGTAGTCACAGAAGTATCATAAAGAAATCACTGACTGCATTCACATAGACCTGAGTGTCCAGCTTATGTTGTTAACATGCACACAGAGAACCGGGTTATTGTCAGCCTATATACATTATAAAGCAGGGGTGCAATAATGGATGACTGGCCATGAAATGAATTAAAATGTTGTTGTTTATTCCTCTTGTTCATTAATTGCATTGAGACAAGAGAAGCAATCTTCCCACAATGAAACAAAACAAGTGTCCAATATTCTCTGCCTGCTTTTTTTTTAAATAATTTTTAAGATTCATATGTGGGTTTAGTTTCTCCCCACAGCTCCTCCATGAGCCAGACAACAGTCAGCAGCATTAAGACCCCAAATAGACCAATCAATGATGTGTCCTATCAGTGTTTCTTCAACAATCAACAGATATGTGTCACAATCTCAGTTTTCAGCCTCAGCCTCTCCCGCAGCCTGTCACTCCCTGCTGCACTCTAATTAGCCCAGACTCACCTCACCTGTGTTCCTGCTCACACCTGCACCTCGTCTCCTGCAATCAAGCCAGCTACAAAAGCCCCAGCTCCACACTCAGTCGGTGTCAGACTGTCTTCGCACTCATGCTGAGAACTCCAGACTTGTTTCCCGGATTGATCACCCGTTGCCGACAAGTTTCGTCCCAGACTTTGCCTCATACGCCTGACCCTCGGCTTGACTTCAAGGTATCGACTAGCTTCTGTCCTGCATTCACCCGCCTGTCTGAATCCCCGGCTATCGATCCTGTTCCTGTCTCCTGTTGCCAAGTCCTGCCTATCCTACGCTGTGTTCTCCGCCTGGTAACTGATCCTGTTCCTGTCACCTGTTGCCGAGTCCTGCCTGTCCTACGCTGTGTTCTCCGCCTGGTATCTGATCCCCGCCTGTCTCCTGACGCCGTATCCAGCCTGTCCTACGTTGTGCTATCCGTCTGGTATCTGATCCCTGCCTGTCCTCGACTACGTGAGTTGGTCTGAATCCCTTCTCTGAGAGTTCCTGAATGCCTCTGCTCGTCTGAGACTGAGTCAAGCTTCCTCCGCCTTCTCCTTTAAAGACTGTGTGAGCTTCTGCCTATACATCCCCTCTGTGGCTCAGTCGGTAGAGCGCCCGACGACAAAGCCGGCTGTTGTGGGTTCGATCCCTGCTCAAGCCACAGCCTTTCTTCTGCTGAACTGTGTGAACCTCTGTTTTGGCTCATCTTCTGTGTGGCGCAGTTGAGAAGACGCTCGCCTTTAAAGCCAGCTGTCGCGGGTTCAACCCCCGCTCAAGCCACAGCTTCCTTCTGAAAAGACTGTGTGAGCCTCTGTCTGTACATCTCCTGTTTGGCTCAGTCGAGAGAGCGCCCGTCTTCAGAGCCAGCTGTCGCGGGTTCGACCCCCGCTCAAGCCACAGCTTCTTACCCGTATTACACCTGGTGAGCCTAGGTCTGCACGTCTCCTCCGTGGCTCACCTAAAAGAACACTCACCTGTCGTTCCCTAGTGTGCGGGTTCAAACCCCGCTTAGAACTGTGCTTTGAACTACTGTAAAATAAAGACTGTTCGTTGTTCACATCCTACTGCTTGCTTCTGGGTCCTAACTGCAAACGTGTCAATATGCCAATCGAGTGGCAAGACCACTAAAGAATGAATGCAGGGTTGTTGACAACATGGGAGCTAGCAGTGCAGAACTGACCAATCACCACAGAGTTGCCCTGTCAAGCAATAATCCAACAAACTCAGACACTGCTGCCCGTTGGTTATAAACACGCTCAACTGCAGACCGCTGCACGGTGTCGAGCAGACGTGACATCACGTGCTGCTTATCAGGCACGACCCCCTCCTCCCGGGCCACTTTTCCTGCCCTATAGTGACGATTTGTCACAATCTCAGTTTTCAGCCTCAGCCTCTCCCGCAGCCTGTCACTCCCTGCTGCACCCTAATTAGCCCAGACTCACCTCACCTGTGTTGCTGCTCACACCTGCACCTCATCTCCTACAATCAAGCCAGCTACTAAAGCCCCAGCTCCACACTCAACCGGCGTCAGACTGTCGTCGCACTCATGCTGAGAAGTCCAGACTTGTTTCCCGGATTGATCACCCGTTGCCGACAAGCTTCGTCCCCGACTCTGCCTCATACGCCTGACCCTCGGCTTGACTCCAAGGTATCGACTAGCTTCTGTCCTGCATTCACCCGCCTGTCTGAATCCCTGGCTTTCGATCCTGCTTCCGTCTCCTGTTGCCGAGTCCTGTCTGCTCTTCGTTGTGAACCACGTTTGGTATCTGATCCTGCTTCCGCCTCCTGTTGCCGAGTCCTGTCTGCTCTACGTTGCACCGTCCGCCTGGTATCCGACCCCCTGCCTGTCTTCGACAACGTGAGTTCGTCTGGATCTCATCTCCGAGTGTTCCTGAACGCCTCAGCTCGCCTGTGTGTGAGTCCAGTCTGCATCACCTCCTTCTGTAAAGACTGTGTGAGTTTCTGTCAGTGCATCCCCTGGGTGGCTCAGTCGGTAAGGCGTCTGACTGCGGATCGAGCTGTCGCGGGTTCGACCCCCGCTCAAGCCACAGCCTGTTTTCTGTTTAAACTGTGTGGGTCTCAGTTTTTGACTCCCTCTGCGTGTTGCAATCCAAGAAGTGTCCCTCTCCTAAGTTTGCTGTTGCGGGTTGAAGCCCCGCTCAAGTCACAGCTACACCTCTGTAAAAACTGTGTTCCGAAAAGTGTCCCTCTCCTAAGTTTGCTGTTGCGGGTTGAAGCCCCGCTCAAGTCACAGCTACACCTCTGTAAAAACTGTGTTCCGAAAAGTGTCCCTCTCCTAAGTTTGCTGTTGCGGGTTGAAGCCCCGCTCAAGACGCAGCTACACCCCTGTAAAGACTTTGTGAGCCCCGCTCAGGCCGCAGCATCTCCCCTGAAAAGGTTGAGGGAACCCGCGTCTGAACAGCCCTGGGTTAGCTCAGTTGGAAGAGCGCCCGCCTGCCAACCTTCTGGTCGCGGGTTCGCGACCCGTCCTGAACTGTTTCTGATCTTGGTGTTAATAAAGACTATTCTCATTAAAACTGCTTGCTTCTGGGTCCTAACTGCAACCGTGTCACGATTCAGCTGGTGGTGTAAACACAAACAGGATCAGGGCTGACCACTCCAAACCGTACTGACGCACTGAAGTATACCAAACCAAAGCAGAATACTCAAAGGAAACAAGGCTTTAGTGATGGGCCTCTTTGTGAACAAGAAAACCAAGTCCAGGTATTTGGTGGCCATTTGGTTCAGCCATCTAGAATGCCTCCAGCTGATTCATTCTCCTTTGTCTGTCACCTTTTCTGACAAACGATGAGAGGTGGTTACTATTACTGTTCAGGGTCATGTTTAGCCATGGCATAAGTCAGGTATCACCAAATGGCGGACCTCAGTCTGGATACAAACCGAATGGTGGTTCTGTTCAGACCTGTGATCAATCCCTGATAAATTCACAAGAACAGATTTTAATGGAGCATTTTCTCCATCAGTCATGGCTGTAGACAGTAGGCGCTGCTGCTCCAGTTAACACATAGGGGCAGAGTCTGGCGCACCCTGCCCTTGCCAATTTGGCAATTTGGTAGACCAGCTGCACTGAGATGGGTGTGACAGTGCACCAGGGGGAGGTGCCGACAGATTCAGGTTGTTGCAGTGACAATTTCGTGCTAAAAATCTGCATGGAAGGTGTGCTGAAAGCTCGCTTGCTCCAACTGTTCAATAGGCCTGACAGCTTTCTTTTGGCCCTTCTCCTTACATTATTAAAACCTGTTTTTTTTTTGGACAGCGGTTCTCTAAAATATTTAGGAAAACTTGATTGACAATATTAGTAACTTCCTCGTAGGCTGTTTTTGTATCATAAGCCCGCGGCGCACAAAATCATTCATGGAAAAACACATTTTATCTAAATGCGTCTCCCTCCTCTTGGACTGCTGGTTGGAGAAGGAGGGAGAGAGCCCGTGGTTAACCTCTTCTCCCCTGGTCTGGGGATTCAGATGAGGGGAGGATGGCTGCATCCTCCAGCCAAGGCTGGAGTCAATGGAGGAGTGATTGAAATTGTCACTGCGCCTTGCCCGCAGTGCATTTAAAGGCAAGGAGAGGCGTTCTTTTCATTGGTGAAGAAAACACTCGCCTGTGTTAAACCCACTCACGCCTTGTCTCCTGCCTCTCTGGCACTTATGCAGGGGGCAGGATGGAGGTGTGGATGCCCCTCTCTGCCCCTCTATGTGCCCTGCAGGAAATTTGCAAAGTAAGTTGGACACACCCTGTCGGCGCAAGGCAGGCGGAGTGCAGGCGCGGTGCAGGGCAGGTGCACCGCACCTGCGCCTGTTCAACAAAATAGAACCCTAGAACTGCTCGTCTGTCACAAGCCTGTCATGCCATGAGCTTTCCTAAATACATACGTGTTCTGTGTGTTTTCTCAAGCTCAAAAGGTCATATAAAGAAGCACTAAGATTTCTGAGCATTTATTCCTCCAACTGCTGCTGCTGTCACACAGACGGCTGTGAAATGAGACATAATGATACATTAGAGCAAACAGTGTCAAATAAACAGCCCTTGTCACCTTCAAGGGTTGTGACTGACCTGACCTGGTAAGTCCTGCTGAGGGCTCTTAGGGCTGATCCTGCTCATTTTTCAGGTTCATTTTCTAATCATTTACTGATGGATTGAATCATTTGTTCATATTCTTTTCTTTGTTGCAGTTCGACAGTTTTCTCACCTGTTTGTTTTTGAATGATTCATGTATTGTCAGTTCTAGGAACCTTACTGTGTGTATTTATTCAATTTTTGCGTGTGGGTTCATGCAATATGTGTATGCCCGTTTGTGTGTGAGAGAAAGAGAAAGAAAGAGAAAAAAAAGAATGAAAGACAGAGAGATAGAGCACGTTAACGACAGAGAGAGAGATAGAAAGAGCAAGTGTGAAATCCTGAACCCGTGCAAATAAAATATTTACCTTCCTTTCACTTTCTTGTTGCATTATATTGCAAGAACACAGCAGAAAAGCAAATAAAGATGAAAGATCTAATTTACCGTTGTATTTATTTGTATTTATCAGTTTCTGAAGATGCTGACTTTTTCACTCCAAGTGTTTGCACTTTTATTTTATTTTATTCTGAGGTTTTTGTTTTCTTAATATGAAATAAAGGCCTTTTTTGCCTGGGATTTGGCCACTTTCATTTATTCTAAAGAGCTAGCTGCGCACTCTGAAAAACATCCCCTGCATTTAAAATTTGCAATAAATATTGTTGAAACCATGAAAATGTGGACATAGGTGAAGGCTATAAAACACACCTGGACTTCAGTCTGGACCTTTTTCTTGGGGGAATCTTTGTTAACTGGACTTCAATGACTTTTAATTGAATACACCTGCTGTAGGTGATGCTTCGGTGTGATCTGTGGCAGTCTGAAGTTGATTTTTTTTCGTGAGAGAACATCCCCTCTGAGGAAAGGACACTCTGACTATCTCCATTTTAACTTCTTAATTTCACAGATGATGACATGTAATCATGAGGACTTTTCAGATTAATATCTGAACCACAGTGGATGAGATTTTGTAAGATGTTCACCTCCACAAGCTGACCAGAATGTTATCAGACAGTCTCTGTCAGAGAATTAAAGGAAAACCATTTCAGACTTTGGCTGTCTTTGTTCAGGTCTCTGCTCTTAACTCCTGGTTTGATCTGCTGAAAAGTCCAAATCTTGCTGTAAAACATGACCATGCACTCACTTCAGCTTGTTGAATCAGAGTCTTCCTCACTCTGCAGTCTGACACTCCCAGTGAGAGCACATGGATGTTAACTCGCTCAAATACCAACATTTGTTCATGTTTGTTCACTGCTTGTAGAGGAATTCTGCTCGTCTGCTGAAGGATCAGAGGATTTGACTCAGATCTTTGGAGTGTTTGCAGCAGAAAATCCCCAAACCATCAGGACGAGGCAGAAATATGAGAGGAAACGTAGACGTTATCCCGGGGTTTTAGATCATGAGCCTGCACAAAGTCAGCAGGTATTATTGTGCCTGATTCAACAACTCACAGACAAACAACTAAATCATATCATGTGGACAAAATCAGCAGTGTGACAGCTCAGAGGATCTTCTGTGATCCTTCAGAGACCATCACTCTTAAACAAACACCTGTCAGATGAAATCACCCAAAGGGACGAGTTTTGAAAGTGTGGGCGCTAAAAGGTCTGCTGTAATTTTAGAGCAATGCAAAGAAGCTAACTCCATAATAATACAGGGACAGAGCCACAGCTGCAGCTGACAGATGCACGAGGGGGAGCTGTAAATATATGCAGAGTGTGGAAATTAAAGTTAATTTCTCAGCACATCACAGCTCCATGGTCTTTAAATGACAGATTTGAAGAGGTCACTTTCTGCTTTAATGAGTTTTTTCTGCTCTTTGGTGTGTTTCACATCTCTCCTCTGGGAGATAGAGCTCGTCCAACACAAGATGAAAACTTGTTTTTTATGTAATCCTACTTAAAAGTATTTTTAAAAATCTGTACAGTACAGGCCAAAAGTTTGGACACACCTTCTCATTCAATGTGTTTTCTTTTATTTTCATCACTATTTACATGGTAGATTCTCACTGAAGCAAAACTATGAATGAACACATGTAGAATTATGTACTTAACAAAAAAGTGTCAAATAAATGAAAACATGTCTTATATTCTAGTTTCTTCAAAGTATCCACCCTTTGCTCTGATTACTGCTTTGAAGACTTTTGTCATTTTCTTTATGAGCTTCAACAAGTAGTCACCTGAAATGGTTTTCACATCTCAGGTGTGTCTTTCCAGGGTTAATTAATGGAATTTCTTGACTTTTTAATGGGATTGGGACTATCATTTGTGTTGTTCAGGAGACAGGCTGATGCACAGCCGACAGCCCTATTAGACAACTGTTAGAATTAATATTTTGGCAAGAACCAATTAGCTAAGTTAAGAGAAATGAGTGGCCATCATTACTTCAGTGAGAATCTACTATGTAATTAGTGATTAAAATAAAGAAAGTGCATTGAATGAGAAAGTGTGTCCAAACTTTTGGCCTTTCCTGTACATTTACTTTTACTTGAGTATTTATTCTTGGAAGTATTGTAGGCTATGTCACTGTGTTTTAATTCACTGTGTTTTAATTCACATCCATTTTGGAGTAAAACAATGTTGGCCCATACAAAGAACAAACAAGCACCGGATATACGGTAGTGAATGACTACGGCAGGTAAATCGAAAGAACGATGGACACCGAGCAGCCAGACACCAGCCATACAGTCCCAGCTGAGCTATGTCCTGTTGCTGTAGCCCAGACGTGGGCAACCTTAATCACCCAGAGGGCCACATAAAACTGTTTTTCCCAGCCCGAGGGCCACATTGTGTCAAATTTATGGATACTGTTGATGGGGAAAAAATAATGTCTGATAAACAAAATATGCAAATATAAAGTAGTCATAGACATAATACACAAGGATTCATGTATTTTAACAAAATAGAAGTTAAAATGAAAAGTTAAATGGATTTGACATTTAGCTAATGTACACAGAATTAAAGCCAATTCAGCTATTTTAAATCGACCAAACACTGTTTTCAGTTTTTACAGCACAAATATTTGACTGCTGCAATTTTCTAAATACAGTATTAACAAATACTTGATTTAATGTTCTTATGCTTTATGAAAGAGGTTTAGAGACACTATTACAGCAGAGTTCTTCAAAAACTTACTTAAAATAATATAGATTAAACAGAATATTTCATTTTTGATATCTGGGTTTTCTGCATGTTTGTTGATTTTCGGATATGACTGGCGGGCCACATTTAGTGAGGTGGAGGGCCGCATGTGGCCCCTGGGCCGCTAGTTGCCCACCCCTGCTGTAGCCAATATCCCTGTGAACATTTGATTTGACAAACTCCTAAATTGCTCATCGTCTCTGTGAGCGCTCCTGTGTGCCCATGAACATAAAGATGCACAGTGAAGGGACAGTGAGGGACCATCAGTCATTGTGTGTGTTTTTGATTCAAACTGTCTTGATAGCTCATGTGTAAGGTTTAAGTGAACACAAAGATGTTAAAAAAGGACTAGTCTAGGTTTCATACATCACTTATTCTCCATGATATAAGAACAGTCTTTGAAGGATTAAGCTCCTAAAGTTGGTCGCAGAGCTGTTTTCAGTGGACGGTGTAAACTGATAAAAATGTGGCAAAAATGTCTCCAGTGATATGGCAGCCCTAAGCGGACAAACATCCATCTATTTAATTTTAATCTACTGTGCTGTTACAAGTGCAACAAAAATGTTATGATGGGAAACATAGTAAGATTATTTAAAGGAGACATATCATGCTGATGCATGATTTAATACTTACATATAATATAATAAATTTGAAAACAAGACCTTACACCCCCTTAATTTTCAAAAAATGAGATATTGTATTTTTTCTGATATCCTAGAACGAGATTTGATGCCTCTGAAAATAGGTCATTGCGAGATGTCCGCGAGATTTAAATCATCGTGACGACACGAGGTACCTTTCTTTTTATTGGAGTAATCTGATAAAACACTTCCTCCTCTGTGATGTCTGTTAGCCACAAAACCGTCACCGAGGAACACATTCGTCCAGCAGCAGTATATAGATCCCTAGCTCACACTCACTCATTACCAGCTCTGGCCTGTAGGGGGACTCAATACGCGGTTGCTGCTTTGAGCCTCCCGGAAAATACAGTAGAAGAAGAAGGACAGGCTGGCTCTACCCCTGATAGAACTGACCAATCAGAGCACAAAGGGCTGTGACGTTGCAAGCAGTGTTGCCAACTTAGCGACTCTGTCGCTAGATTTAGCGACTTTTCAGACCCCTTTAGCGACTTTTTTTCAAAAAAGCGACTAGCAACAAATCTAGCTACTTTTTCTGGTGTTAGTGGAGAGTTTTCTGGTGTTTTGGAGACTGACGTGAACGTATCGTTCTGCAGTTACTGTCCTCAACGAGCAATGGGCGCTCACTGCTGTGAGCCCCTCCCCCATCCCAAAGCACTCACAGGCGGTGACGTCTCACAGCCTCGTGCAGCAGTCCCAGCTGCAGGCAGAGCAGAGAAACCCTCACCCCTCCGAGTCCAGATTGCAAATGAAATGGGCATGCGCAAAGCCGCTTTTGGCTTGCAGAGCGGGATCACTATCGCTGCAAGCATTTCACTCACTGCCAGAGTGTGTCTTTTTTTGGTCACTTTGCCGGTCCCAAGCCCGGATAAAGGAGGAGGGTTGGTTATAGAGCTAGCAATTCCACCCCACATAACAATCATGTGATTAAATATGCTATTATAACATTTAACAATACAGGACAAAACGAGCATTAAAATCATTTAATGCTGTTAATGTTGAAGTTATTTTGTTTATTTGTAGTTCTAAACATATTCAGGGTGTTTTTTACTCACTTTTGTCTCTCCCATGATGTTATTCCTCTCTCCAACAGCATCCATTAAAATTCATGCAAATTGCCGATTATGCAGAATAGGTGATGACGTCATTTAGCGACTTTTAGCAACTTCTGGGACAGCCAATAGCTACTTTCCTTACTGAGGAGTTGGCAACACTGGTTGCAAGGTAACTGTAGGTCATCCTGAGATCCTCGTGTTTCAACGAGAGCTTGATAATGGCCTAAAATGAGGATTTTGAGAACGTAATTGTGGGGCAATGAAGGAACTAAATGACTTGTACTGAGGGCAGAAATGCTTTACAGGCATCCTAGTCTGGCATAGTGAAAAGGAGAAAGAAGCATGATATGTCTCCTTTAATTTTTATAGTGGAGCTTTAAGAAGAATTTCAGGAGGGGACCACACCTCAACCACGCCTCTTCCTGTGTTCCTATAAATTCTAACCGACCATTTCCCTCTTGTTTCGCACACTCGACGCACGGCACGGTGCCAGAAAAGTCACTTAAACTTCAGTGTAAATTTCAAGGCATTTCGCCATCATACTCGATCATCAACTCTTCAATCGGCATCACTCACCTACTGAGCAGACCCACACCCGATGTTCAACCAGCCTTGAGGCACTCTTCAGCCGAAATGCGCCTCACCGCTTCAGAGCCGAAACCACGCCGTCCACCATCCGAGCCGACCAGACTGAGTCCGAAACACAAGCCGCCATCAAAAAGTGAGTCCAGCACAGCAAGTTTCCTCCCTGGTCTTCATTATGGCTCTCTTCATCAAACCAAATCCATGCGACTAATCCTCGTATGTCCATGACGTCCTGAAGCCTCAGAACTGACGATGATGAAGTCCAGTCAGCTCATCGTAGTTTACCGGGATCCCCCCCCCACCTCCTCCTCCTCGCCACCGGCCACGAGTCCATTCACCGGTCACCACCACGCTCCTCCGCGGAGCCGCGTAGAGCCCCGCCGGCGTGTCAACACACCGATCATCACTCCCATCCTTCACTAGCTCCCAGGCTACCCCCCAGTCTCACGAGCAACAGAAATGCCTTTTCTTGAACTGCTTAGAACCAAAACAAACTTTTCTTTCATTAGCCTTAGCCCCGTCGACACACGCTTCTGTATGACGTCATCACGCATCAAACAACAATCAACGATCCCCGTTAAAGGTAAAGTACGTCGTCTAATTAAAAAAAAAAGGTGAAAAGCTGTAAACAATTATTAATTTAAATACAAAAAATGTATGACGAGTAAATAAACAAATAATACTAAATCAATAAAACGACTCATAAAGGTGAGAATAATCAACATCAAGATTCTTAAGCAAAGTCCAGGCCTCCACACAAACTCTTTGGACAGAAGCGGTAGACAACCAATGACAGCCTTTCAAAGTCTGCTTAAAGCTATGGTCTACGATTTGGAAGCTTTGTACATATTAATAACACCGTTTATAAGGCTGTTATGGTCCTATGGTCCTATCTACACAGTATAAAGACCAAAAAGAACGAAAAAAATCCATTCAGTATATCCGCTGAAAAGCTGCATACTAGCTGACCAATCAAACCTAAGAACCTGCAACTATTAATTGGTCCGTGAGTTGGTCTGTGAGTCCATCCAATCCTCGTCTCCCTCGCTACGCAGCGTCATGCATAGTGCGTCATGGTCCCGTCTCCTCCCCTCTACCTCCGGTGAGCAGCTAGCAGCATTAGCTACTGAACTATCATGGAGCCGGAAAAGCCTAGCGCCGAGACCGAAGCCGCCTCCCTCTCCCGCGGGGCCCAACGGAGCTCTGCCCGCGGGTTGAGGCCTGTTAGCGGGCTAACGGCTAACGAATAGCCTCAGCCGGCCGTCAGACCTTCAGCATCGGCCATTTCGCCCCTGGTTGATCAGGTAATGGCTTTGTTTACTACAGTGTGAGATGTCTGCTGAATAACTCTGGTTAGTTTGTGCCTGCACGGGCTAATGACTTGTAGGGGAGCGGGTTAGCCTGTTAGCCGCTAATCGTTAGCACTGTAAGCTGAGCTGGGGAGGACAGGCTGAGAAAGATAAATCCTCCCCCACACTCGGCTCCGCTCTGGCGGCGCCAGACCCGCATTGCCGCCGGTCCAAATTGAAATGGCTACTGCTGTGTGTTACAGGGGGATGTCTGTCGTGTTTGATACTTTCAGTTGAGCTGAGCTGTTTTTGATTGAGTTTGCTGCTGATATATTGTGCTAGTCGCTCGTAGCTCAGTCCGAGGGGGCTATATGAGGCGACACGAGCTGGGGGCGGGATCTTGGAACACCGAGGGGAGAGGTGAGGGAAGGGGGGCAGGCTGCGGTTTCAAATCGTAGACCACAGCTTTAATTGTCTTTCGTTTGATTTATCATTTAATTCTAATCTAATCGTATTGCTCTCTATATATCGTATCATACAACATCATCAGATCTACTCAGATATCATTCAACCATACCGTATCTCAGTTTCAATGCAACATGATGTCATATCTTACATCTCATATTAAATGGCATCGCATCTAATCAACTCGTATCGTATCGTATTGTATCATCATACCATAAAGTATTGCTTCGTTCTTTTATAACATAACAATATATATTGATTATTAATCAATACTAATCAGTATGTTACATTGTTTCATTGTATCACGAGGTTCTACATAACGCTAGATCATGTTGAATCAAATCTTACCGCTCTACATTTTATGTTATCGTGCCTCATCAATAAACTCAAATCATATTGCATTATATCCTTCCTCATAAATGGCATTGTTTTGTATCATCAGCGTCTTTCATTGTTTCATCGTATTACATCATTCCATATAAAATTAAACATTATTGAATCAAATCATATTGCCCCACTTATTGTATCATTACTCATCAAATTATTTACATTGATTTGCATCTTTTATCCTTATTAAATGGAACAGCATCTTTTCAACCATACTTCTTGGTTAATATATTAATGGCTTAATATATTATACATCTTGCATTGTTTCTCCTTATCACACGTTGCTATATAACACTCAGGGGCCATTTACACGGGGCTGAATACGGTCAGATCTGATAGGTTTTCATTGCGTTGTGATTACATGGAAACTCTTGCGGTTTGTCTGAAAATTTGGAATCTTTGAAAACAGGCTCCAGAGTGGAGAGTTTTCAAAACGCTCCTCCATGCAGCTCCATGTAAACCTGAATCAGAGCGTTTCAGGTTGAAACGCTGTCGTCACCGCATGCGCAGTACTCTTTCATATGAAGGCTGCGTACGCTTACCAGGAACAACAACAACTTGTGCTCGGTTCGTTCTCCAGACAAAACTATCCAGACAGATTTGTTGTCCAGAAAAGAATCTCCAGCATCTTTGTGCATCCACTCGCCATTGTTGTTGTTTCATACGTGTATTGTGGCAGCACTGCCTCTCTGCAAACCTACGCCATGCACTGAACTGGCATGTTTACTACAGCGTTCTTCAGCGTCCCCGTCTGAACGAGGTTTGACTTGAATACGCATAGAAAAAAAAAAAAAAATATATATATATATATATATATATATATAATATATATTTGTTTTTTATATTTTTATATAAAACTCTAGAAACTATAGATATATATATATATATATATATATATATATATATATAGATATATATATATATATATGTATATATATATATATATATATATATATATATATATATATATTTTTTTTTTTTTTTTTTTTTGCGTTTTTGCGTTTTTAAGTCAGAATGTCCGTGTTAAATCAAGGTGCATCATTTCTTTTATTTAATGGCATCTTATGCAATTGCACTTCAAACACTGTTTCATCGTATCACACTTTTCTGTGTAACACAAAATTACATCAATTCACATTGCTCTGTTTTATCGTATGGTAACTCATCAAATCATGGTGCATAAATGTTTGTATTAAATGGCATTGTATCTTATGCAACTGAGCATATTACATAATTTCATCGTATCACATGGCTCCATTTAACAATAAAGTTTATTGATTCAAATATTATTCTATATTCTATCCTATCGAGGCTCATCAAATCACATCAAATTATCATGCATCATATTGTGTCGTACCTCACCTCGGCATATATTAAGTAAATCACGTCGCTTCACATAATATTCAATTATACCACTTAATTCCACTTTTGTATCATATCCTGGCACCGAGATGTCAGTGCACGTGCCAACTACAAACAGCATTATCAAGGGCCACCTAGCAGGGGGTCCAGGCACCTGGACGTTATCATCGCGCATCAAACAGCATATCCAATTGTTTTGTTTCATTTGTTACACTTCGTATCAAATCTTTGGCATGGTAATACCTGTGCTGTACAATCAACATTCATTGTCAGCAATCCAGTGGGCACAAGGAAGCTGTCATCAGTCATCAGAAGGCATATCTAATCATACCGCTTCATTTGTTTCACTTGTGTCATATCCTGGCACTGAGATGTCTGTACCCTTGCCAGCCTCTTTCATCAACAACACAGGGTAATACAAGTACTAGCATCCGGCACTAGAGCGTCCGTGCCAGTGCTGGCTACAATCAACAAATATAAAGGATCAACCAGTGAAGGCTCCAGGAACCAGAACGTCATCATAGGCCACCCAAGGTCATATCAGTTGGGGCACCTGGCACCGGGATGCCAGCGCCTTTACCATCCACCATCATCAACCACACAGGGCAATGCAAGTATAAGCACCTGGCCCCGGGTGGTTAGTGCCAGTGCTGGCTACAATCAACAAATATAAAGGATCAACCAGAGGAGGTTCCAGGAACCAGAACATCATCATCGGCCATCAAAGGTCATATCAGTTGGGGCACCTGGCACCGGGATGCCAGCACCTTTGCCAGCCACCATCATCATCCATACAGGGTAATGCAAGTGTGAGCACCTGGCACCGGGTGGTTAGTGCCAGTGCTGGCTACAATCAACAAATATAAAGGATCAACCAGAGGAGGCTCCAGGAACCAGAACGTCATCATTGGCCCCCAAGCTCATATCAGTTGGGGCACCTGGCACTGGGATGCCAGCGCCTTTACCATCCACCATCATCAACCACACAGGGCAATGCAAGTGTGAGCACCTGGCACCGGGTGGTTAGTGCCAGTGCTGGCTACAATCAACAAATATAAAGGATCAACCAGAGGAGGCTCCAGGAACCACAACATCATCATCGGCCCCCAAGGTCATATCAGTCTGGGCACCTGGCACCGGGATGCCAGCACCTTTTCCAGCCACTGTTATCAACCATTCAGCTCCTCTTCCCCTCCGTTTTATTTCGACATTAGTTCAAGTCATGCCGAAGTCCTTCTCACTGATCAGATAACAATCACCTGCCCCATGAATGATAAACACATGCACAGGTTTTTCGTTCCTAAAACTTATGCGTTCTTTTCAGGGGGCTTCTAAAACATTCAGCATCTTGGTTTAGAAAAACAAATCAAATTTGTCAGATTGTCACGCCAGTTTTCAAAAGCGCTATCGTCTTAGCTGAAATAATTCCTCAATTTTGCCGCATTACAGACATTTATCTGAATAAATCAATTCCATTGTGTACAAAGATTTTACTGTCATTCTACTAGTCAGTTAACAAGGTTAATCACATTTCACTGCAAGCCCTTGGCTGCCTCTCAGTCATTCATGTTGTTTTCATAACAACATCAGCCTCTAGAACTCTGTTAAAATTGCCACTTGGTTCAGGTTTACTTATGCTACATCAGGCTATTCTCCTACTCAGTCGCCTTCAATAACAGGAATGTTGCGTTCACACAGCAAGCAACTCTGCGATCAAATCGCATCACCCACTGAAGTGAGGTTGTGTGTCCATAAATACCTCATTTTGGTCACCGTTGCCATCGACCGCCGCTCAGGGACGTCATGTACGCTCGAGTTTCACCGCGTTCATACCATATATCATATTATAGGATGTATAAGTGGACATTATTCCAGCTGTATCCTTTTCACTCAATTATCAAACACAGAACACTGCAGCTGATGCCCAGCAGCAGCATCATCTGATTTTTCTGCAGTCCGTCTATGTGGAACTAATGTTCTCACTTACTAATGTTTCCCACACGGACACAAATTGTTCCTCTGTAGTCCAAATAAACTATTTGTCACGGGTAACGTCACACACGCACATACCGCTAATTGTCTGTTGCCGCACAGCCACACACGACATCACCTAAAAAGATCAACTTTTTTTTACTTTGACAGCGCTTTACTTATGAAGGGATCATCTTGTACGCAGCAAACGTATCGCTGGAGGGTTAGCCCCGCCCCATCACAGTTGTACATTGACTTTCCATGGAGAGTGATCGCCAAGGTAGAATAAGTAGCGTCCGGTTAGTAAGCACCTTAAGGATACTTAAATAAAGCTCGGACTATGAGCTTGTTACAACCTCATCTATCCAATTCGGTCGCTTTCTTGTCATCTCTGTATCTTTTTAAACTGGGAGCTTTTTGGGGGTTCATCGTGCACGGGAGCTACGGCGAATTCCCCATGAAGTTTTCCCAAACCGTTATCCGCTTCACCTACCTACTATGTTGTTTGTTATCCACTCTACGCAATAAACAATTGTCAAATTCATCCTGTTGATGCCGTGGTCCTTACTCGTGAAGTGGAGCTTTAAGCAGAATTTCAGGAGGGGACCACACCTCAACCACGCCTCCTCCTGTGTTCCAATAAATTCTAACCGACCATTTCCCTCTTGTTTCGCACACTCGATGCACCCCTTCCTCCCCTTATTTAAAACTTCTTTCTTCCTTCCTCAGGGCCTTAAAGAGGGGGTTCGTCGTGCCCGGGGGCTACGGCGAATTCCCCATGAAGTTTCCCCAAATCGTTATCCGCTTCACCTACCTACTATGTTGTTTGTTATCCACTCTACGCAATAAACAATTGTCAGATTCCTCCTGTTGATGGTGTGGTCCTTACTCGTGAAACCATCTTATAACCATCCATCTGAGGTCCAAACTGCCACGTTTTTTCATTAAACAAATTTTCCTTTTTGATTTTTTTGAGATTTTGGTCATAACTATTATAACTATTGAGATTGTGATTGTTTCTCATTTAGTAGTATAGGCAAAACTTCAACTATTTAAATACTTATGTTTGATTACATCTTAAGGTATTTCTGATATGTAATTATGACATGTCAACATCAAATGTTTGCCTTTAAATGAAACCAATCACTATTATTTATGATCTGTATCATTGTTCTTTTAAGACAGCTCAAGAAAGAACCCCAACCCCATTCAAAAGTAACTTTGACTTGAGTACATTTTTAGACCAGTACTTATACTTGTTCTTAAGTAAATTTTCATCCAAGTAGTTGTACTTTTTTTCTAATGAAATATTTCAGGACTCTTCCCACCTCTGCTGGGTTGATGTTCATCAGGCTTTTAAGATTTTGTTTTAATTTTATTCTGTTGTTTTTTTGTTTGTTTTTTTCTATTGTTTTTTTTTTTTTTAACTCATGGCTTGACAAAATCAAGCCAAAAACCTCACAACACACCATTGTCAAATCATCAAAGAAACAACTCTTATAAGCTTACATTGGAAATGTTTTATTTAGTTATTCATTTAATTTTAATCTTTTAATACTGTCAAGAATAAAAAAAAAAACAAAATATAATAAATCAAGTTTATCATAATAAATTATTAAAAAATGTATTAAAGACTCTGAATTCTGTAAACAACAAAGGAACAATTAAGACAAAAGACAGCCACTCCTAAATTTGAAGTGCTCACATACCTCTATTCTCTGTGCAGAGCGAGAGGGGAGTGACAGGCAGACTGAGCAACTTTATCATGTTCCTGTTTTCATTTTACCATGAGAAATATAGGAGTCCAACCTTCTTATGGCTCCATGATGCCTCTTTTCCAACATTAATGAACAGAATGTGTAATAATACTGTGAATTAAATAAAAAGAGATCATTTTTTTTCTTTTGTACCACATGAAATCAGTATCATTGGAAAGAGGACCTCCTGGACGATGTGTGCAACCAGAATGGAGTACTTTTACCTTGTATTGTACTTTTAAGAAAGTAATATTTTGTGCTATTTGAAAATAGACCACTTAAAAAGTTGATACAATATTATGATACATTCTGTTTATTCATGTTAGAAAGGAACACATCTTGGGGATGCTGGTTTGGCGGAGTGATTAGCAGCCCATGTACTTGCTTTTGCCGGTCCAGGTTCGAATCCCGCCTGTGACCAGTTTGCAGAGTATCTTCCCCTACTCTCTCACCCCCTTTCACAAGCCTATCCGCTGTCTCTCTCCTGTCATTAAAGGCACAAAAATGCGCAAAAAATACATTTAAAAAAAGAAAGGAACACATCTTGGAGCTGAGGTTAAGGCAAAACTTCTATATTTCACACTTTTGGTGAAAATGTGTGGTAAAATGAATACAGGAACATGATGAAGTCTCAGCCTGCCTGTCATCCCCCTCTGGCTCTGCTCAGACCATTTACCATAAAGGTTCAAATACATGAGCACTTTAAATTTAGAAGTGGCTGACTTGACTGCCGTCTCTGCTCCAGACCCTTCTGTTGTTGTTTCTGGTTTTGCTGCATTTCTGCTCTTGCAGGTGTTTTCCTCTTATTGAACTGCATTAAACGTTTCGGGCCCTCCACCCTCCTCTGCCACCATCATTTATGAGTCAATTATTCAGAAGGATTCATTTGTCGAGCTGAGCATAAATACCAAAAAAAACAGCATCTTTATGTAGACTTCTTTCATCTTTTAGTCTCTACAGAGGACCAGCAGATGTGATTTTATTGATCTAAGAGGTAAAAAAAAAAAAAAAAAAGTTAACTGCGGGCTCCTTAACCTTCTGTTTATGACTTTGATTTATTATCGACAATCAGAAATTATCAGAGGTGAGAGTTTCTACTTTCTGTTGCCACAAGATGGCAGCAAATCCTTGTTTTTTCATTTAGTTTTTGCTTCAAATCAGTGATGTATATGAAGGCATCTTCTCTAAATAGTTGACGTTATAAACTCTTCTTTAACTGTCTCTGTTTCCATGACATGACCGTAATAAGTGGAAGGTTTTATACACTTTTAATAACCAAACTTTTGAGCATCTCTGTGCCATGACTGACCCGATGTACAGATGAGAGCTCCAGTCACATAATAAAAGATAAAAAGTCTCTTAAAGAGTTGTAGAAGTCCCTGTTGTAGACTTGAAAGGCTTTTAATTCATTATCCCTGCGTTCATAACACATTCGACTAACAGCCAATAAGGCCTGAGTGCTGCATTGTGATGTGTTGTTTTCCTGTTCTGGTGCTTGAATGTGTCTGAGTTTGGACTAATGTGATTCATCTTCTCTTTATTGTCTGCGAGAGCTGAGAAAGCAGCAATGCTTGGCACAAACACAGACCTGAGGAGTAGGAGGTTTCTGTGCACTCCTCCGTCATTTTCTGGGTTCTCCTGAATTAACCGGTATTTTCTTTCTCCTTTTCCCTCTTTTGTTCCTCAGCAGCCCTGAGTTGCTCAGTTTTATTGTTTTAGTTTGGTTATACAGCTCTTCTTTAACTGTATGCCAAATTTCAGGGTGATTGGACAGACACCACTCATTCCGCAAGCCCCAGAAAGACCCCTGAAAATGTTCAAGAATGGTCAAAATTTGTTCACTTTCAGATTTTTCACACAAAACTCTAAAGGGGTAGTACTTTCCAAAACCAAAAGTGGTGCTATTATTATGCAGGTTTTGACAAGCATTATGAAAAACTTAATTTTCATGGAAAACTGCTCTACATGCAAAAGTCCAAAACATTTCAATGATGTGCGGCTCTCAAGAAGGCAATCACAGGCACATAATGGGAAAAATGAGTAAAACAGTCGACATAATTCCTCTAGAGCCGTCCACACTGGTTTTCAGGTACCGTTAAATTTCACAGGTCTCATATTCATATATATATATTCATTTTTTATTCATCCTCAGAGCCTAAACTGTCTCACAAAAGCCTTTGTGAAGTTAAACACCTATCAATGGTTCTTGCATCTATACGTCTTTACCTAGCTTTGCTTCATGATGCATCATTTAAAAGATTATTTTCACCATCCCTGTTCCAGTGGCCTCTGAGGTGGAGCCTCTAGCAGAGAGCATCTTACCTATGACTTGCGGTCGGCCGGGCTTGGGATTATCATTTTCACAGACTTTGTGTCACATTGTGAATTAAAGCTAAAGAGATAGTTCAGTATTTTTGAGGTGGGGCTGTATGAGCTCCATATGGCCACTAAGTACATTGGATGAAGTACAAAGTTCTCTCCTCTCCCTCAGTAAGCCACAGACTGTGAGAGTCTGTGATGAAGAAATAGCCTCTAACAGGAAAGTACAAAGTCTATTTTCTCCACCTGCAAGAACTCAAATCAAAAAATAATACCACAGTTTAAGAGTACGCTACATATGAGTGTTAGTATCATATAAGTGCATTAACCTTTTGGAAATATAAAGTTTATCGACCCTTCATGTGGCAGGAACAGAGACAATATTAACAATATAACATTTAGGTATAGCTTCAGCAGCGTAATGCAAATAAAAAAATGAATTAAAATAAAGTGAAAGCATTAATGATTGAGAAGAACATAAAAAACAATGTCATAGGGAAAAGCTCAAAGTAAAAAGAGCTAAAATCAGCCACAAAAAAAAACCATAAAAAGCTTAAGAGACAGTTAAACAGAATTAAGACCCCGGTGAAGAGGCTGACGGATTTCGATGACATTTTCAGGAAATGTCCGGATTGGGACAAGGTACAAAATCAGTAGATTTTTGGAGTGATCCTGACCACCATCTGGATCTGCCATGACAAAAAAAGTGATTTTCGTGAATAACTACTGACTACTGACAGATCACAAGACATTATTTAGATGCATCATTCTCCTTGTTAGAACTAAAAGGGCAATATTAAATACAAGACAAACAGCACCAGGAAAAGGTGGAATATTTTATAAAATGTTTGCACATGACAGATAGTTCACTCATGGCAGTACTTAAATTATTAAATGTAATATGGGACTCAGGAAAGATTCCTTCTACTTGGAAACAGTCAGTCATAGCACCACTACTGGTAAAGTACATCTGACCCAGCAAGCTTCAGGTCCATAGCTTTAGCATCTTAGCTTGGTAAGACAATGGAAAGAATAGCTACACAGAGGCTAACACACTATGTTGAAAGCAAAAACTTGCTATCTGCAAACCCAAGTGGGTTTAGAAAAGGTAGGAACACAATGGATTCTGTGCTTTGTCTAGAATGTGAAATTAGGAAAGCACAAGCAAACAAAGAAATTTTAATGGTCTTTTTTTTTTTTTTGATGAGGAAAAGGCATATGACATGTTGTGGAAAGAGGGGCTGCTCATTAAATTAGATTAGATGGGAGTAGAAGGTAAATGTTTAATTGTTGTCTCTTCTTGGTAGAGACAAATACAGGTGAGGGCGGGTGTTGAGTACTCCAGTATATATTATATTGAAAATGGAACTCCACAAGGAAGTGTGTGCAGTCCAATATTGTTTAATATTATGATAAATGGTATTTTTAGTTTAGGTAGAAAATACATTAGGTAAGTCTTTATATGCAGATGACGAAGCCCTTTGGATAAGGTGAAGAAATCTGAAGTATTTAGAAAGGAAAATACAAAAAGCGATAGGAAAGGTAGAGGAATGGACTGTTAAACAGGGTTTTAAATTGCCAGGCACTAGAACAGGTAAAGGAAGTTACATTTTGGGGATTAATAGTTGATGAAAAACTCACATGGGGCAGCGTATTGAGAAAGTAAGGAATGAATGTAAAAAGGTCAATGACTTGTTGAGATGTCTTTCAGGTCAAGACTGGGGAGCTAATAGAAGATCACTTTTAAATATAGGGGTGATTTCAACACATCCAACTAAAGCTGTATTACACGAGAGTTGGGAACGCAGGAAAATTAAAAGTAAAAGTTTTGGGTGGACAAGCAAAGAACTAGCACAAAAATTAGGATGAACAGGGTTATGTATCAGTAAAACAGTTCCTATATCAATCATACCCCCTTGGAAATTCATAAATACAGTAGTCAATAGTCCGTTATTGATAATTATCAAAAACAACCAAATATGAAAAAGCCATTAAAAAGAGGTTGTCAGATCATCTGTCAGTATACACTGTAGAAATGATGGGGATAGTGTTAGCTTTGCAGTGGGTGGAGGATAACAGTCAACATAATGTAACCATAGCAACAGACAGCCTCTCAGCACTTCAGAGTATTCAGTCAGGAAAATCATGCAGTCAAGATCTCTCATTGGAAATATTTAATCTGCTTTACAGACGACATAATAACAAAGTGGAGATTTCTTTCTTTCCAGCCCATGAAGGAAGGAAATATGAGAGCAGATATACTGACCAAACAATCAATAACATCCAACACAGTAAATGTTGAAATACCACTGAGTAAGGATAAAGTGAGATCTATCGTTAGGAAACATGTGTACAAAATCTAATAAGAAAATTGGGACATCACAGTCACAGGGAGACATTTATACAGCATACAACCACAAATCAAAAAGAGTGAAACACGGGGCAGGAACAGAAGAGGAGAAATTATCATAACATGAATCAGGATGGGGCATAACCAAACAATAAATACAATAGGGAAGCATCCCACAGGATTGTGTTCACAGTTAGCAACAGTTCAGCAGGTGTTTCTGCAGTGTGGGAAGTATAGGGAGGAGCGAAAGAAGGTGATACAAATGTTGCAGAGGTAAAACAGGATTTAACATTAGGAAGTCTGTTAGGGAGCACATTACAGGAAGGACTAGGTGTTTTAATGAATTATTTTGGGGATATGGGGTTAGGAAATAGGATATAATAGTTTTTTTTCTGACCATTTCTTGACTCACTCCAGTCCAGTAGGTGGTGGTCAATGCGCCTAAAAGTTGGTTGCCAACCAGCAATAAAATGAACAAAAGAAAGAAAGAACTCACCAAAATTGGCACTTACCTCAGGTCTGGTGAAAAGGTTGTTAAAATGAAAAAATGAAACCCCAACATTTTAAATTGAGCTCTCTAGCGCCCCCCAAAAAAGAAAAAACTAAAACAGCTGTAACTTCCATGGGTCTATCTGCAACAGGAAGCCGGCAATTTTTCTATTAATTTAAATTGTTACTCTAGACACATGTATCTTCTCTGAGACCATAAATGGTATATCAGCTTAAAATGTCGAGAGATGACCAAACCAAACTCCAGATTTCATGGCTGTTATGATGTTACAGTCCCTGAGCTGAAAGCTTTCAAGTCACTTCATCTGTATATAATTTCCAATATGGCCACCATCAGATGATGTCATAATATGCAAATTAGATGAGTGAACTTACTTCCATCTCAAATTTTGGGTCATACTGAAGATTTTTCTCAGCGACAGTTTGCTGTTATCTCTAACCACCTTCACACTACAGCCTTTTCACAACTTGATCAATGAAAAAGGAAGGAAGGAAAAACTCCTAAAGGGTTAAATTGTAACCATGACCTTAAATCAGAGCACCAGTTGACCCGCTTAACATGCTCAACAACTCACCAGAATTGACACATCATGTATCTTCTCTAAGACTGTAAATGATATCAGTTTGAAATGAGTAGACAAAATGAGCTCTTTCGTGCCTCCTTAGGACCAAAAAACTACTTAAACGGCTGTAACTTCCAGTAAGAATGTTGTAGAGAGATCAAACCAATGCCGAAACGTTCATCTCCTCTAGCCGCAATGTGCTGCTGGAGCATCCATGGTCTATCTGCAACAGGAGGCTGCCAATTTGGACCCAAAATTGGCAGCCTCCTGGACCCAAAACCTGTCACTGCTCAGTTGTTGGCTGTAAACGACCACATGTATCTTCACATAAAGGTTTCCAGCCTCCGCTAAAACCTGTATGTGTGTGTCAGTCACTTCACATCCGACTGCTTCTTCAACTTCAGCCAGTTCATCTCAGGACTGGACACCAGACTTTTCCTGAATCTGGGCTCAGTATCAACAATCCGTCACCAAACCTCATGATGGAAATGTGAGTATTTTAATGCTGTTCTGTATTTATTTTGGTCATTGCTACAGTCAGAAGGGGGAATGAACCAGAGGTAACTGCACAACATGTTCTTCAATGTTAATGTAACTTGTTGAAAATCTGAAGGATAAACTTTAATGCATGAACACTGTAGTGTCTCAAATACTTTCTGTTGTTATTGTATGAGCTAATAGAAGAAACAATTCTTTTAAATGTAAGCATAAACCAGAACCTTAAGGATGTTCAAAATGTGAATTCCAATTTTTTGCCTTCTTTCAACTGCGTCGGTGGCGCAGTTGGATAGTGCGCTTGGTCAGTGATCGGGAGGTTGCAGGTTCAAGCCCAGCTTCGGGCGGCACATGGCGATGTGTCCTTGGGCAAGACACTTAACCCCAAATTGCTCACACTGCTGTGTCAGTGGCGTGTAAATGGGCATGAAAGGGCATGAATGTGTTCGAAATACTGATGGATAACTAACATAGATACTCTGAACCATCAGTGAGTGAATGTGAGTGCGAATGGGTGTGAATGAGTATGAATGGGTAGGTGTGACCTGCGGTGTAAAGCAGCTTTGAGTAGTCAAAGACTAGAAAAGCGTTATATAAGCTCAAGTCCATTTCAAAAAAGGGGAAAAAAAACATTTATGCTCTGAATCCCAATAAAGGAGAAAAGAAATAATCCAAATCATGATCTGCATCCCCAAAATAAGGAAAAAGTTATATTCCAATTTTAAGTTCCAGGTCCTCAAAAGATCACAAAATGCAGAAGAAGTCCAAGTATCACCAGTCTATGAAAGCTCAACAGAATCTTTAACAAACTTGTAGGTGGAGTTGAATTGTGGTACCAAACACCCAAAGAACACACCGCGGATCTCCGATGCATCGCTTTTTATCTCTGGGTGGAGCTCCTACTAAAATGTACCATCCTGTTAGGATATCGTGTTGAAATGTAGAAGGTTGGACCCAGAGCAGAGGCAGAACAATCAGGAAGATGGTTAACTCAGGATTTATTCTCAAAAAGTTCCAAAACGCAACAAGTCTTTCCAAAAAGTGAACTATGTACAAGAGTGATGGTGGCGGTGGCAGGAGCTCGTGGAGACCTGGGAAGACAAAGAAAGAAACAATGAGTCCTCAGGTATGGGGAGCAAAAAGCACACAAAAAACCATCAGAGAATTGCATAAGCTCCGTGTGTGGGAGACAGGGCTTAAGGCCAGGCACTGAGAGACTGAGGCGAAACGAACCACTAGTGAAGTGCAATCAGCCGGCGATCAGTCAACAAAGCTCCCAGCTTTAAATAGAGAGGGTAATCAGGGAAAAGGAAAACAGGTGAGGATCCACCGCAGGTCTTCTCCATGGACACGCCCCTGCTACAGCACTCAGGAAGAGAGGAGAGCCTGAGAGGGGAGGAGGGAAGGAGCAGAAGGAACTGGAGAGGGTGAATCCTCACACCATCCCTTCTTACTTTTAATCCAGCCCCATTTATTAAAATTTACTTCATGTTACTTGGACATAATTATGGGAAATTCCCTTCCCTAAGACGTCATACAAATCCAGAGTCCTTTCCTTTTATGGCTATAGTTTCATCTTTCCCTTCCCTATTTCCAAAATGGCGTCTGCTAGTTCTGTCCGTCTCTTCAAAATGGGTTTTTGAGCTTTCTAGATATGGGCTTTCCTCCTAAAGGCCTCTTACTCAGACAGGTCAGATTTACCTAATCTTTGAATAGACATCATTAGATCTGTATTTTGGCCTCATGAAAGAGAAAAAAAATATGTTTTAAGTACCTTTTACGCATACAAACCAGGTACCTTCAGAAGTCAGAAACCATTACATATAAATATACTGTGTGAAAAGTCCAACTTCTTCTTTGTGAGATTCTAACACTCTTGTGAACATATACAGCATACATTGTGTGGCACTTCTAACTTAACAAAGCATATATTATGACAACTGCAACTAGATGAGGCATATGTTGTGACAGATTTAACTAAAACATTCTATGAGTGTGTGATGATTATAGGAGGCAAACATCTACAGGAATATATAAGGCACTGAGTAGGTAACATAACTTATGAACACCTTTAGCATATAAACTGAACCCCTTAATCCAGCATTTATTGTAAAACTACAAATAAGAATAAGTGATGTAATCTTGGAGATATATAACAATAAGCGAATGACCGTATATATAAAGTGAATCAATAAAAGTCAATCAACATTGATCATAAAGTCAAATATAAAAGTAATTACTGGATATAACATTGTTCATAACAGGAAAAGCACTGACCAAACCAGCTGGTTAACCAAACCACTGAAGACCATCAGTCATCATTATTATGATACCACAACAGTGTTACATTAGTCAGGAGAAGTTTAACAGTTGGATGAATATAATCAGCCCTTTACCGCTCCATTTCTGCCAATGTTAGCATGGTAGGCAGGTTAAGTTGCAGGTGTGTCCCACTGCGGTGACTAGGCTGAGGTTAGCATGATTGTGTGTTAGCCTGTGATGTTTGGGGGAAACAAGCTTCACTGTTATCTGGTAAAAGGCATGAATTTGTTGGTGTGTTGAGGACTGTGAGCAACAGGAGCAGTAGTACACTCCACTTATGGTGCGTTCCAGTTGTAGTCGGAGGTCGGAATTTCCCACTTCCGAGTAGGAAATTTCATCTGGAACGCCCCCCGAGGTCAGAATATCCTACTAGGAACTCAGGGGAACCTCGCCATTAGCCTCGCCAACGCAGCATTAGCCCAAGATACGCAACAGGTCTATCGTTCCCTGCACGTTACTGTGTTGGCCGCGGCTCTGCTTTGGCTCATTAGCATATGAAGGCAACCGCCCTAAAAATCAGAGCAGTTATGTGAGTGTGAAAAGAATGCAGCTGTGCTTTACTATAGGCTTTCTGGACCAAAGCATGTAAGCAATATTTTTAATGAAGGCATCAAGGATCCATGTTAAAGTGCAGAAAAGAAGCAAAATATGCGACCTGAAATCAAACACTGCACTCGCAGTGCAAAGAAAAATGATTATTTATTTTGAACAAATTGTGCCCTTTGCCCAAAGGCATGTGGAAGCCACAAGAAACAGTGTTTTCAAGGCCAAACAAATCAGTAACCTCATTCTGGTTTGCTTAACATATAAAGGTAAACAAAAACCAGAGATGCCCTTAAGAAGGTTAACAATGTAATGTTTTCTTAACCCTTGTTCTGTGTTAGCTTTGTCTATACACACACTATGCTAGGGTTGGTTTTGAGCAGTGCCTTAAATTAGCTGTAAATTACACTAATACTTCTTTTAGGTTAAGTAGAAGCCAATAAGCCTTGAAGAAATAAACAAATGAAGTGGTTCTTTTATGTATATAAACCAGGTCAGTACAGACCCTTACACGGGAGGAAGGTGAAGAATACTCCAGAAACTTGTAATACAACTGTAAATATTGCATGTTTAAAGCTTTTCTGGGGTATACCAAAACCTGGTGTGTTGAACAAATAAACTGGGAATCAAACAGGGACGACTGTGTCACATGTCCACAACAGAACAACAGTGTCCAACAGGGGAAAGAGTTTAATGCAGCGCTTTAGAGAAGTCAGCACAGACTATAGAGACTGTAGAACAGAGACATTACCTGTGCACTGGCCATCTAGGAGAATCTTTTGAAATACCTAAAATGTTTTTATTAGTTCCTGTGGCTATCTGAGGTTAAGTGTCAGGATCATCAGTTATGAGCACACTCTTCATATATCAAAGTTCTCCAGGACATTGGTTACTTCATTCCTGGTCTTGGCTGGACTGGATGCGAACAAGCTCGGGTGACATCAGTCTTGATCACCTCAAGGGTGTGCTTCACCATCCTAGCATGAGTGAGCCAAAAATCTACATGTCCATAAGCCATAATATTTTTCAAAAAAAATCACCAGTATAGCATGTGTTTCAGCATCAATGTTTAACTATCAAGTGTTTCATGAAGAGCTCCTCCCCCTTCTCTCTTAGAGCCCCAATTTTGTGGGTGCCCTAACAGTGCAGGGTGGTAGAGCCTAGCACACCCCACACAGTGGTAATGTCATCCGGTGCACTGCCGTGCGCAGTCAATTTGGCAATTTGGTTGACCGGCTGTGCCGAAATGGGAGTGGCAGTGTACCAGGGGTGGGTGTTGACAGGTTATGATAATGCCCTTACATCATAAGTTTGACATACTCCTTAAAATAAGTTGTCTACTAGACTGTAAGAAAGTAAATATTTTTTGTCTATTTTGAGTCCTTTTCACTAACGCCTCTGATTGGTGGATTGGTAGACCAACCAGGGACTACAATGATGCCAGTAGCTGGTGCTACCAGATGCATTTCAGTTGCCATGGATACAAGCAACTGGAAACATGATGGGTCAAAATGACTGACACAGTTGAGACCATTAAAAGAAAGAAAACTTTATAAAGGGCCATGACTTCCACTTAATGCACGTCAACAGGATTCACCAGAGACCACCAGACAGACTAAGGTAGGACTTTTACTAAAACATGATGTGGTTATATGGTGTAATCTGAGTCACTTCAGCTGCATGCTTTTATTTTGATTGGTAAAAATCCTGGGGACTGGAAGTCCGTCTTTTCAGCCTGTATTAATTAAAAATGTGGTAGAAGTGCTACCGACTTGCTGCAGGAATCGTTCACACACACAACATGGCGACAAAAGTGCTGCAGCAGTGACGAGAGAGTACATACATGACTGAACGGGAAAGTTTAAGTGCTCCTCCATTTTTGAACAGCAAGATGGATGACATCCACGGGGCTAATGTGCACGTTGGAGAACCTCCCCAGCTAGCAGCTAATGTTAACGCACCTCTGAGTGCCGCGTTCACCGTTCAACTTCCTTAACCGTTCATCTTTAAAACCCCAGGACTGGGTGTGGTGGATACAGAGGAGGTTTAAAAGATTTCAACTGACCAGTAACCTATGCCTAAGATCACAAGCTAACCAGGTGAACACAGTTATCTACTGCAAGCGGGATGAAGGAAGGAAAAATGTAATTTATGAGAGGGCACAATTCAACCAACAAATGCAACAACCTAATGAGACTGTAGACTCCTTTATCATCTTATTGTACACACTAAAAAAACTGCTGCTATGGAGCACTCCATGATGAGTTATCAGAGACCGTCTTGTGGTGGGACTGAGAGACAGTGGCCTAGCAGAGAAAATGCAGCTGGACAAGGAATTGATGCTACAACAAGCAGACAACATGGCAAGACAGAAGCAATAAAAAGACAGCAAACAGACCTCAGAGGAGAAACAAAACATGACATTGATGCAGTGACAACAAAACAGAAGAAAAAAGCTGCTCACTCCAAAGACTCCAAATCATCAGAAACATCTGCAGACAAAGGCAAACACACCAAAGGATGGCCAGTCATGTGACAGATGTGGCATATCTCCTGGACATGGGAGGTGACAGAGAGGAGGCATGCCATACGTGGAAAAAAGGACTCTACAGTAAGGTATGCAGGTCTGCTAAAGCTGTACATGTAGTGGAAATTATGGAGAGCTGTAAGGACACACCCTCATTTCTGGGCACAGGAGATGCAGGCGCAGACCCCTGTTAAATGGATTTGACCATCATAGACCCTGAAGTAAAGTTTAGGATATACACAGGTGCTGATGTGTCAGTTATCCCTGCTCAGGCAACAGTATCTACTACACTGTTGCTTTAAAAAAAAAAAAAAAAAAAAAACACCCAGCTGGTGAAATCAGACGGATCTCTATTTGGCCCAGGGGGACACTCTTTGTCTCAGGTAGGTATCGTGAGTCACTATGCAAAGATGAAGAGGTGATTCAAGAGGATTTGTAAGTAAAAAATGACTTACTTATAGCTCTATTAACCCTTTAACTCCCTGCTCAACTGTTTGGCAGAGGTCAATAAATTCAGGACTATGTAATATGTTTTAAAAAAAAGTCATTTTTTTTGGAATACAGAAAACAAATGCAAACAAACCAAAATAACTGATATTCTTTTTGTGTGGAATGTAAAGGTTCGAAAAGTTTTATTAGAATTACCATAATTAAAATTCTAAAAACTGAACCACTCACTGATTTGATGATTTATTTACATAAAATCTGTTATTCATCAAAAACATTTTTGTGTCAAATGCAGTATAAACTATTTTAATTTTTTTTGATTGTATACTTTATTTTCAAACATTTTTCCTTTTCTGATGGATTTTGTCCAAAATATTTGTGCATTTTTATGTCATCACATTATCAAATATTAACTGTTTGATTCTTTTCTGTTTAAATGTTTGACTTCTTTGTAGTTTTCTCTGTTCCCTGATATGTTGCATTATAATGTCAACTATTTGATTAGTTCAATTTTTCAAAATTTATTATTTATTACCTCTGACAAACAGTTAAGCTGGTAGTAAAAGGGTTAAGTAGCCCAGCTAGCGTTAAGCTTAACCTTGTGTCCAGAGTAGACAGTGTTGGCAAAACAGAGATGGTAGAGTCCTACTGCCCTGGAAACACCAAGAGGTGTTCCCATCCCTTTACTAGGTAAAGTGAAAAAGGAGCTCGGACATATGGAGTCAATCTGAGTCATCTCCAGAGTTAAAGAGGCAACAGAGTGGTGCTCTGGTATGGCTACAGTGCCATCAAAAAATGGCTCAGTGCGCATCTGAGTTGACCTCACTTACCATGATGAAACAGTCTGCAGAGAAAAAACATCCTGCCATCTGGACGCAAACAAGGGATTCTGTCAGAGTCCTCTGTCTCCTGAGTCAGCTTGGTACACAACCTTCGTAACTCCCTTTGGAGGCTTCTTCTTTAACAGCCTGCCCTTCAGCGTAGCATCAGCACCGAACATTGTCCGTCATATGGATGACATTTTCATTTGGGGAAAAGACCATCATTAGCATCATGCTAGACTTTACATTGTGCTGCACAAGCTCCAGGAAGCTGGTGTTACACTAAATATGGAGAAGTGTGAGCTGGCCAGGCAAGAGGTCAAATTTCTCAGTCAAATCTTGTCAGCAGACGAACTCCAGCCAGACCCAGACAAGACAAAGGCTGTCAAAAAGATAATAGACCATGAAGCACAGGAGAGGTTTGCAGCTTCCTCAGCATGGTTAACCAACTTGGAAAATTCAGTCCACGTGTGGCAGAGAAGGATAAGCCATTGAGGGACCTCCTCTCAAAGAAAAAAACAATGGTTTGGGGTTGCCTGCAACAAAAACCTTTTGACCAGCTGAAAAACAACTTTACTTCACCTTCAGAGCTGAAACTCTACAACTTCAACAAAGAGCTGAAACTCTACGACTCCAAGAGCTGAAACTGTCAGCAGATGCATCATTTGTACATGGCATGGTCCTCCTACAGAAGGAGGGAGAGCTGTGGAGACAGAAACTGACATGGGGGCGGGAGCGCTTTAGAGATTTCCTTATTGGCAGACATTTCTCCCCAGAAACGGAACACAAGCCACTTGTTAGCTATGATTGCTTGTTACTTAAAGGCTGCAGACAAGTCATTCCCACAGCAATGCGAAAGGGTCAAAAGTTTCTCAGTCTGTTGGTCCTGACCTTGAAAGATCAGTCTGGGGCTGAACAGGCTCCTCTGGTGCTGATGACGACATGCAGAGTGTTACTGGCATCATCAAAATGTCCAGCAGTTTGTCCTTTGTCTTCTGTTCTGCCACCGTCTATAGATGTATGCAAAAAGTATATCTAATACACAATGCATAAACTTGTATATATGAAATTTGTATATGTATTGCAATATGTACTGTTCTTCCAGATTCTTGCACCCCTACGTGAAGCCTGCTGGCTGTTTAGTGTAAAGAAATGTTGTCAGTCACTGTTGTTCACTCAGACTTTATCCCCAGTTATTGAAAGGTTTCTGCCTTTTTAGTCAACTTTGTGTTACCAACATAAAAATTACAAACTCTAAGGGCAGACAGGAAAGGAGGAGGAAGTTCGATTTATCAAGCACTTAGCACAAAAAAGAAAATGGAAAGATGCTCCTTTGTGGATTAAATATTACAAATTTTGTTAAATAAAACATGGGACCCCTGGTTGATGGTCGGGGTTTTGGGGCCCAGGTTGGCGGCTCTCCCTCGGCCCCCCCACAGTCTTTGCGCAGCCCTGCTCAGACCCTCAGGCATGCACGTGCCGTATGTATCCTTCACAGCGCCGCGCAGCAGCAGAGGATCCGCGGGCAGGAGGTGGCGGAGGATGAGGGGGATGCTGGACATGAACGTGCTGATGTGAGGCAGCAGAGGGATGTGGAGAGATGGGATGGACGAGGAGCGGAACAGTTTGAGAGGTAAACCCATCAGAGAGCGTTAAAGGAGGGCAGGACGCCATCACTGCTCCATCTGTCTGTCTGATCTCCTCCTCATGGAGCGACAGGCCAAACCCACCGAGGGCTCAGATATAAAGCTCCGAGTGTCCGCTGATCATCACCCTGCTGTGGCTCGGACTCTCTGATCAGTGGGATTAACCTCTGTGCTGTTTACAGGAGCGCAGACAGGAGCAGCCATGTCTCACGGATGGGGATACGCAGCACATAACGGTGAGGAGCACGGCACTCTGCAGCTTTAAGATTAATAAATATATTCATACATGTGCATGGTGACAGGTTCACTGTGCATCTCTCACACTCTGTTTCATTAAGCTTCCAAAGTAGAGCTACACGAAAAAAACATTTATATTATTTAAAGAGTTAAAATCAAAGTTGGGGCTGGAAATTGGGGGCAAAAATCAAACCTCATCATTTTAATTAAGCTTTATTTTTTCCTGTTTAGATAGAACCAGTGCTTATTGCAATGCCATATTCTTAAAACTATATGTAATTTTTGCAAAAACCCAACAATATTAAAACTGTTTGATAGAGCTTGGCAGTTGAATTTCACTTTTAATGCAAATAATCCCGCAGGTAATTATGAAAACTAAATGATGGAGATGACAGACCATGGTTGCATGACACTTGCATTTGTTTAGTCCCTTTTGCCTTTATTTTCAGTTGTTGGTTTGTATTCCCACATATTTTGCTTGTTCTTTAATTAAAGTAAAGTTTATTTGTGCAGCAGGTTTCAACAACTGACAATTCAATTACAAGTGCTTCACACATCAGGACAAGGACAATGAAAATCACACCAGAATTTAATACATAGGCTTCCATGAAAGATAAAGCAAAACAAAGATAAAACTGAAGAAACAACCAGCAAAAATAGTTAAAATGTTTAAGAAATAATTATTGTTTAGAAATACAAACTCAAGATGATATTTCTTTGAACTATAATTTTAAAGAGTAACTCTTAATACTGAAAGCTGCGAGGGTTCATTATTATTAGTTGTTAATGTGTAATTGTGTTTTAAACCATGATATCAGTATCTATCAAAACCACACAGGTCAAATAAACAGAAAGGAGCCAATATTCACACCTCTTAAGTGTCCACATGGGTCGACATCAGAGAGTTAATTAAATGTCAAGTGTGGGTACATTAACACTGATTAAGTCTAATTATTGACCATGTTTGAGTTAAAAACACTTTACATTTTACAGACTACTTTTTACCTTTAAGTGTGACCATCAAATTTAATACTGCTGCATTGATTATCCAGTATTTACTAAAATGTTACTAAAATCAAGATTCTGTATATACATACAATATTTATATATATATATATATAGATATAGATATATATAGATATAGATATATATAGATATATATATATATAGATATAGATATATCTATATATATATAGATATATATAGATATATATATGTATGTATGTATGTATGTGTACATATATATGTATGTATGTATGTATGTATGTATGTATGTATATATATATATATATATATATATATATATATATATATATATATATATATATATATATATACACCTTCTTTTACAACTCAAACTTCCATTGAGTAGATTTTCCATGATTTGATTCCATCCACCCCCCACCTATTATTAGCAGAAAATACATCACCTCTAAATTTTTATTTTGATACTGTTGTATTATTCAACATCAGTCATCTCTCCTTTATAATCATTATAGATGTTAATGTAAAAAAATTTGATTACTTTTTTCATGATTATTGTTTATTATACTTCTATAAACTTATCACCACAACAAGGATCCTCCTGAAAACGAAAAGCTGCATCTCAAAAGGCAAACCTCACCCAACACAGCATCGTGTGGAGTAGCTGTTCATCATGAGACTGGGATCCACATTCAAGATTTATATTTCTATATGTATATGTGTATTTTATGTATATATGTGTATCCTTAAAATGGAGAGTTTGCCTTTAGTCTGCTGTGTTGTAAAATGTCTTGAGATAGTGTTTGTCATGAGTTGGGGCTGTAAAAAAAAAGATTGAAATAAAGACTGAGAATTAAATTGGCATGGCAAACTGAAGGGGGCAAAATCATCTCTTTATTTTCAACAAAATGCCAACTGCACAATGTTTAGTGAGTGAAAACATCAGCAGCTTGTAGAAGTCTTCATTCATTATTATGCCATTGAATTTCAGGAGTAACATGTGTTTGACATTGTTGTCACTTTTTATAGAAAACTTTTGCCCCTGCAGAAAATCAACAGGAATTGATGAGGGTAAAGATCAATAAACAGAATTGATATTGTAATCATATAAAATAATAGGTCATGTTATATTGAGTTGCACTGATTTAAAAGCACTTTTCACTGTGATGTACTTTAGTGAATACATGTGAGGCAACAGTATTGGGCTAAGTCTTGAGAATGGAAAGCCTCACTGTTAGTAATGACTAAAGGAATCAGTATAGTAATCAATGTCATTTGTCTTTTGGTGAATAATCCTCATCAATCCCTCGTTCTGACCCACTGTCACTGTTTATCATCTCCTATAACTGCTCTTGGAGAATGTGTATTAAACTGTAAAAGGTCATTTTAAAACAATATCATTTGGAAGTGTTCAAAATTGTATTTCTTGCATATTTTATAGATACACCACCAGTTAATGATTTGTGCAATTTTCAGCAACTTTAAGTAAAAAATGTCAGTATGAAAATGGTGACATTGGGCATAAGCATTGCAGTACTTCAGCTTGTATTTGAAATGTAGGACAGTATTATTTCTTAAGAGTGTTGTTGTTGTTAATGTTGTTAATGTTCCACTGAAATGTCCTCTAGAGAGACAGCCGGGCCTGTAAAGTGTGTTTTGAAAAGCAAGAGTGTCTTCCCCCACTCTCTCGCCCCCCTTTAATAAGCCTGTCCACTGTCTCTCTCTTCTATCAATAAAGGCACAAAATGCCCAAAAATGGGATTTAAAGAAATATTGAAGTGGCGTATAAAAGTTTGCCTTTATTTTTGGGTGTTTTTAACAAAAGGCATTTTTCGTATTGAAGACTTTGTGGTTTTGTCAAAACTTTAATCAAAGATGTTGTTGGCCCACATAAAGTGTAAAATATGTGAAGTTGGATTAATCTGAAGAGTTTGTAGATCTAAGAACAAAGAAAACACTAAAAAAGATGACAGTCACATTTACTCTTCTTATTTTATTCCCAGGACCTGACAGATGGGGAGATGAGTATCCCGTAGCAAATGGGCCTAGACAGTCTCCCATCAACATCGTCCCCAGAGAGGCCCAGTACGACTCCTCTCTGAAGGCCCTCAAACTGAAGTACGACCCCACCAACTCAGAAGGGATTCTCAACAACGGACACTCTTTCCAGGTCAACTTTGTGGACGACACGGACAGCTCCAGTAAGAACAAACCTTTTTTCTATTTAAGGAATGACAATCCTTTTACCAAAATGCCAGTCCTGACGCAATCATGCAATGGTATTACACAGAAATATGATGTAACGTCTTTATCAGCCTGCCTGGTTGGTGCCTCCACCCTGCTGTCTGCTCGGCTGCAGATAAAGAGCTCCTGATGGAGGCAGCGCTCCGTTAACGGCCCTGAGCTGCACTCTCAACGGTGTCATGTGTCAGGGGTTGAAATATGGTCACCAAAATGGATTAAAGCATTTAATTTTCACTGTAGTAGTTCAAAAGGGGTTCAAACTGAAGGTCAGCATCACTGGATTATTATAACTTTATAGTAGGGATGTAACGACATGAAAATTTTGTATCACGGACATTGTGACCAAAATTATCATTATTATCGCAGTATTGTTGCAGTGTGCTCAAAATGTTCATAAAGTGCTTTTACACAGAATTGAAATCATTTAATTTTATTTTTTTGTCTTTTTTGTCAATAAATGTGTCAAGAAATGCCCTTTGAGTACATTTTTACCTCCGCTAAGGAGGTTATGTTTTCGGGAGAGTTTGTCTGTCTGTGAACAAATAACTCAAAAAATTATGGATGGATTTGGATGAAATTTTCAGGAAATGTTCAGCATGGGAAAAGGAAGAACTAATTCAATTTTGGTGATGACCCAGATCACCGTCTGGATCCGCCATGATGAAAAATGCGATTTTCATGAGTAACTACTGAACTACAATAGATATCATTATGAAACCAACTGCTAATGGTATGTCTTCATGGTCAAGGAATCTAAATATTTACATGAAATAAAGGTAGGACTAATATTTATGGTAATAATCACAATATGGGAGAGGACTGTGGTGCTGGCAGAGGTCTGCGCTCTCCGAGTGCTTTTCTAGTTTACCCTTCTTTCATGAGAAATAAAAGTAAACAATTCTGGCAAGTATTTGTCATTATTATTTAATAAATGCTTAAACTGTGTGTAATTACAAGAAAATGAAAAACAGATTTGAACTTTAAACAGGATTCTCTTCATAAACAATTGTAAATGAACATGTTCAAAGTTCTTAGACAGCCAAAAATAAGTGGAACCTATTTTATAAACACTCACAGATATTAGTTTGCCAGCAGCATTAGTGTTCATGTTACAGCTGGTTGTATTGAACATGTCCAGGTTTTTTTATTTATTTATTTTTTGTTTTACTAACGATAGTCCCTGAAGCAGTTAGCCCTCTTCATGACTCTCCTCTGGTCTACCCTCTCCCTGACAGATCTCCTCGACATCTCCTTCTTTAATATTTCCAAATTACGACTGGTTAAATCCATAAAAAACAAACTTTGACAGAAAAAGACAATTTATTTCAAAATACGGCAAATACGTGTCAAAAGAATGTCAAGAAAACACTTCAGAATGATCTTAATGCTGTTAATTACAAAATATATACATTATTTAGACAGAAAATACTGATGACCAGCTGTTATTCACTCAGGTATGGCTCACTGAATCCTCTCTCTCTCTGCTTGTTTACTCGAGGAGTTACAGCAGTTTCAACCGTACATGTCTTTTTCTTTCGCAGCAGCTTCATGTTTAAACAGGGTGACTGTCTTCTATCAGTTTCCCCTCGGCATCCTTGTAAAATCCAAAATTCAACCAGACTTCAGAGTCCGTTTTGAGAGGGAAGTTTCCGCTGTGTTTCTAACATTTGCTGTCAGACTCAGAGGCCAAAAAATGCAAACTGCGCATGTGCGCCTCCCGTGAGGCTGCTTAATCGAGGACAGTTACATAGTTCAGGCTTTTCCAGTCAATGAGCAGCATCACAGAGTGTTACTGAGGCTGTGTGGTAATCAAACACGGTTTAACAGTAATTTTAATAGGACACGGTAATGATTATTGTGGGATTTTACTGCGGTTTACCATTTTACCGGTAACCGTTACATCCCTACTATATAGACAAATAAGCCTTCATCAGAGTCTTTGAGAATGTTGGCTTATGAAGGTCAAATAATAAAATACAACAGGGCTCGTTGAACATGGATTCAAGTTTGTTCAGACCAAAGACATTACAGCAAAAAGACCGTATGAGCAGGGGACTGTTGCTTCTGTGTGAGCTGAGCCAGATGGATAGAGCTGAGTGCAGTTTGATGCTCAAAACAGATTTTTATGGCATGATCATTCTTTAATAGTCATATCTGCACTGACAGTGCTCAAATGCTTTCAATGAAATTATGATTTTTGTTTGAATCCTCTAATCTTAAAAGGTTAGAGAAAACTCAAGCATCACCATTTGGCTGCATGTCATTGGCTCCCTGATTATTTGAGAAGACATGTTGGTGTTTTATTGTTTGTATTTAGATCTTAAATCCATCTCTGAGCTCTTAAAAATCTGCAACCCCCAAGAAGTCCCCAGAGCAGGTCCTGTTTGTCGTCCCAAACCAGAGTTTAGAAAGAACGGCACAGAGCCATGTGATGCCAAAAGGTCTTTGACATCGTTGAAGCTAATCCATGGCGGCTGCTGTACTGTAAACAACTTTAAACTAACTTTGGATCAACCTACTGACGGATGGAAATCATGAGCTGAGGCGGGGCTTAAGGCCGTCTGACCAATAGCGGCACTGCAGTGTTATTTTAAACATTTCCCTAACTGTTTAAAGCAAGAAATCCTTACAAAAGATCAGAACAGTTTAAATAAAAATAACCCCTGCACAATGAGAGCCTGTCTTGATTAGACTGAAAGCATTTGTGGAACCTGTAATGTTTATTTAGGCTTTAAAAACTGTCTCCTGAAGCACTATCATGTAACTTAAGGCTTTCCTCCAAAAGCCAAAGAGAGCACAACTTTCCTTTTCTGGTCCTTCACTGTAGAATAAGTTACCTCCTTAATTCAAAATATCCCTCACTTCACCTTCTTTCAAGTCTTGTCTTAAAATTAACTTTTTCCCCTTAATTCAGCATGATAATTATGTGTTTTTGGCAGTAAATTTTAGTTATTTTACTTTTATTGTAACTTTGTTTCATGGTTTTTATGCATGTCTTTGTGTTTTTAGTGATTTTATGCCTTTTTTAAGGATGTATGTCTGCATAGGTTCAACAATGGCATGGTTAATATATGCCCTTTTGACAAACGTCACTATCTGTAAATTTAAGTATTCTGAACAGATGTCACTTTAGATGTTTATTTGGAAGACAGAAAAGTCAAACTCAGATCTGGTTTAACGGTTAATCGTTTATTTTTTACTGTCTGTTTTTATGTTTTTCTTTTAATTGAAAAGATAAATGCAAAAACATTCAAATTTCACATAAACGGCCTCACTGCACTGCACTGTGCAGTGTCTCTTTGCATCACTGAATAAATCAGAGCCTTTAGGTGAGACCTGTTTTTCTGAGCTTAAACCTGCAGCAGCATCAGGATGGTAAAGGAGATGAGGTCCAGCATGATGCTGGGCCTTTATTTGGAGTATATTCGGGTTACAGATGGACCTGACAGATATGAACCTGTTGAATTTGAATCTTTTGTTTATCTCTGATGGTTCTTGTTTTGGTCTCCCTTCCAGCTCTGACTGGAGGTCCTATTTCTGGAACGTACCGTCTGAAGCAATTTCATTTCCACTGGGGAGCGAGTGATGACAGAGGCTCTGAGCACACCGTCAACGGCATCAAATTCCCCTGTGAGGTACATAACAGAGATTTAAGGATGCTAAAACACAAATACACTCTTTCAAAGCATCACTTCATCCTGTGAGGCACAGAGGCTCAGTGGATTTGATACTACTTTTGCATTGTTTTGTAAATGGTATGAAATGATTTTATTATTAACTGTACTTAAGTTCAAGGTGACCTTAATTGTGTATATAAAATAAAGCCCTGATTTCATAAAGGGATTTAAGGGGATTGTTTCAACAACAGAAGGCTGGTTGTCTATTATAAGCAACTTTCTGCAGGAGGGTGAACTCTAAGGCCCAGGACATCATCCAGTGTCCTGTGCATCCTCTCCATGCTTGAGTTTGAACTCTTACCCTCTGACAGGAGGTTCAGATTGCCGAAGACCAAATCTAACTAGATGAAAAATTTATTTATAATAAAAGCCATTACACAACTTAATTGAAATTTTCATGAGTCATGTCATGTCGAAACATTGCAGTGAAGGTTCTGCTCACTTGTCCTTTAAGTACTTGTGTTTTATATGTCTCAGTGTTGTATCTGAATTTGTGTGATTGTGTTTCTATGTTTCAAGTTTATTGTCCCCTTAGAGGACAATAAACTTGAGGTGAAGTTGAAGTGGAAGGTAAAAAGAAACAGAAATGGTCTTGGGAAGTAAAGACATATCTATCATGAGGCTCCACAAATACAGCTGCTGTTCAACAGTGATTAAATCGATGTCTCTATGTCGCTTCGTCTTCCCTGAAAAGTCTTGGAGGCAGAATTGGGGAGCGACTTGACTCCCCCTTTGCTCCCTTCACAGAGGTAGTATCAGCAGGGGAGCATGCAGGGTCAGCAGGGGAGCACAGTACCGTTTGTTCATAAAACAGACTGCGCTCTCTCATGCTCTTCAGAAGCCGTACTACATTTTAGAAGGACACCACTCATCACACTATGTCACATTTATAAAAATGCTGTGAAAAAAGTTTAAAGTAAATGTGTCAATTTGTCAGACTAGTTTTCAAAGCTTACAGATTATGATTTCTCTAAAATCATGTTTTTGATTTCTTATAAAAAAACTCAACAAAGCTATTTCACAGCTGTTGCAGCTAAATGAACTGAGCCATTGCAGTTTGCTTATACACCCAGGTCATTTATTACCTGAAAAGCCAAGAAACAAAAGGTCAATTTGCACAAGGCATACATTAAATATTTCACATTACGCTCTATATTTCCTCTCTCTGATTGTGCAGCAGGAGAAATTGGCATGTAGTACCTTGGTTTGATGAGCAGTTGACTCAAATGGCCCTATTTTATGACTGGCACCAAGTGTTTTGACATGAAATGCAGGTTCCATTTATATAGTGGGCACTCACACTGTTGAAATAGCAAATCAACAGCCCTCTCAATTGTTCGGAGGCGGGTGTTTGTCTGAAAATGAGGTGCCATTAGGTGCGACCCAAAGAAGCAGATGAAATTTCTTTTATCTACATTATGTGAAACAGATCACAAGCTCTGCTTCGGGACGAAAGACAAAGAAAACCAAGAAAATCCCTCAAGAGTCTTGTTAATCTCCTTCTTTCCTCACCTGCATCAGTGCAAGTGACATTAGGGTAAGATAGAGTCAGGACACTGAGGCAAACAGGACACACAGTCACTCAAGTCGGATACAATGTTGGAATCCTGATTCTGTCTTTCAGTTAGGACACCGTGTCACACTTTGAGACATTCAGACAAAACACAAAGACATGACAGAAATGTGAAATCACGGAGACATACGGCTTTAGAGGAACAGGCTTCCCTAACATACAAAGACAGACACACACAGTGGTGCTGCTACCTTCCCGCCCCCTCTCACCAATGTTATTCCTCAGATTTTGCTTGTGAAGATGAGGCAGCCCTGCCATATCATCTCCACAACATCTGCAGGTAGGCAGAACTTCACAGGAGCATAAATACAGTAGTTAAAATAGTCACCTTCTCACAGGAGTCACAGGTTAAGACAGCATTTTGAAGCGAAGCTGTCGTCAGTGGAGGATGGAAAAGATTCACAGCAGCAGCCTGAGATGTTCCTCAAGACAAAAGCCTTCAGTGCAGATGCAGCATTTCAGTTTCTCATTATGTTTGGTGATTTCAACTGATCAAACTGTCCTCTGTCTCCTGAAAACAATCAGTAATGTAAAGAAAGTCCAAACAGAGGCGTCTGGGTGATGGGAGACATCTTTAAGGCTCGTCATTAAACCTGCAGGACTGTTTTTTTATTTAGTGTTAAATCCACCACCAACAAACCTGCAGCATTGTCCATGTAAAGTTGAATGTTTCAGTGTCAATGCTGCCTCCTCTTCTCTGCAGCTTCACCTGGTTCACTGGAACACCAAGTACCCGAGCTTTGGAGAGGCAGCCTCTCAGCCCGATGGGCTCGCTGTGGTCGGAGTTTTTCTGAAGGTGAGTCATCACAGAGATCAGCTGTTTGACTGATATGAGGGGAGAAACTATCTCTCCTCTGCATACTCAGAAGAACACTTGTTCTGGGTTAAATGGTATGCATGTGTTGTGCTTCAGATTGGTGCTGCAAACCCTCGTCTGCAGAAAGTTCTGGATGCTTTGGAGGCCATAAAGTCCAAGGTAAGAAGCAGAGTGACAAAGTCTTCCTGAATCCTGATGTGTTCAGGCTGTATGTGATGAGCTGTCTTCAGATCTTGATTTAAACTTCCTTCCTCACTTCCTGCAGGGTAAACAAACAACGTTTGCAAACTTTGATGCAAAGACCCTCCTTCCATCTTCTCTGGATTATTGGACGTATGACGGCTCTCTGACCACGCCCCCTCTGCTGGAGAGCGTCACCTGGATCGTCCTCAAGGAGCCGATCAGTGTCAGCCCTGCACAGGTAGCTGCCATACGCTTTCTGTCCTACTTTTTTTTACCCGCGTGAAGTAAATAATGAGAACAATTGTAGACACAGAAGTCAGACAGAGCTCTGCATCAGTGTTCTCTGTTCTTCATGAGCATCACTCAGTTTGAATGACAGGTGCCACATCATGTTGTGTATGGATAAAATCAGTCGTCCCAACCAGAGCTAGATCCTGTGTGACACAGTAAAGTCACAGAATGACCCTCATGGCATGGGGGTACAGCCAAACCTGTTGTCCAGAGTATAACTCACATAATTCAGGACCAAAGGGAGTCATGGGCTTGTTTCTAAGAGGCGTTCACTCACTCTGTCTTTGTCAGCTGATTAATAATGACATTCAGCAGCACAGTCAGCTCAAAGTCGCGTACTGTGCAGAGTCAAAAATATTCATGATTTCATTCAGAGCACAGATGGAAGAGTACTGACCTGGCCTGCAGTTTGATCCTTCTGATTAAATGTCATTAACGGTCTGTAATGTAGCCCATGGTGGCACAGCCAAATTCACATCTGGAGCTATGAGCACGACAACAGCAGGAAGTGACTGCTTGCCCAGAGATTAGCATAGATGCTAACAGCTTCAGTAGCAGCTTTATCATGTTTGGCCCACATTTCTTTATTCAATGAAAAACAAGCAACACTGAAAGTGCTTCTTGATAGAAAAGTTGTTCTGCTCCACTTCTGGCGAGAGCTTCCTCTACAAATAGGTTCATGTTTTGTGCTTTACACTGCAGCAGTAGCACCCACCTACTGTAGTATCTGACTGACCAATAATGACTGTGATGGATGGAACAACCGTCCAATCACCTGCCAGATATGCTTTTGAAAGGTTCTGTCCATGCCCAAACTCTTTCTATGGGCTGTTGCCCAAATGGACTACAGAAGCGACGAACAGTACATCGGCTGGAAGACTAAATGTGCGTAAGGTTACACAGTGAATTTATCTCAGGTCCTACTTTTCATTCATCTAAAAAATCCTCCCATACAGTGAAAGCACATAGATGGATTATGGTTTTTTGAATGGGCTGTGAAGACCGTCATGTATCCTCCAGGGTTCCTGCAGCCAGCCTCACGGACATGCTCAAGGAGCGTCAGTTTTCTTTTTTAACCTCAGATGGTGCTGCTTGATACACAAATCTGAAATGACACAGGCATCTCTGATGAGATTATCTCTCTTGACCTCTGTAAGAGGTTTAAGGGGCACACAGAGCGAGACTGACAAATGTTATTAAAACAAACTCTGAAAAGTCCTCTGGTCGGTTGGACTGTCAGTTTGGTCTGAAGTGAAAATGAAAAAAGCTCATCACTGAACTTTGGCTTGAAGGTCAAACATTAACTGGGCTGTAGCCACAGCTGGATTATACACTGTGTACAATTGAAATATAGAAATGTGGGTCACTGGGCTGCTTCATGGTGTGTTTCTGTAACATGTGTCTATGTGCCTGCACATACACACAGTGTGTATTTGTGGTGCTGCTAAATACAGATGTTTGTCCTGGCAGCTTGTCTGCTGTGGGTTTGACCCTGCAGCTTTGGTTCAACTATTCAATCTTTACATGATTCAACGAGCAGCAATGAAAGTTTGAAGCTTCAGAAAGTCGGAGAACATGTTTTTTATAGCTGTAGAGAGTTGGATGTGTCCACAAAGTCTCTTCACGCTGTAATTAGTCCACCTTGTTGAGAAAACAGAAGAGCGTCGATCCAAATGTGGTGAAGGTGGAAGTGTGTGAAGCTCTGCAGCAGGGCGTGTCTGAGTCTGGAGAGTGTTCTTCTCTGATTACTCCGCCTGCCTGTATCTCCTGAGGACAGTTTGCTCACTATCTCTCTGCATAATTCACACTGATGATGCTGCTGCGTCTTCATGTGACGCACACACACACAGAGGTTCTCTCTGGATATAAAGGACAGATTATTCATGGAGTCTTTCCCCGACTGCTGTGCAGAGAAGAAAAAAAAAACCCTCCACTGTCAGGCTGCACGATGGTGCACGCTCACAGCAGAAAGGTTCCTGCCTAAAACAGTCAGATTCTGTCTATGTGGAGTTTGCATGTTCTCCGTGTGCATGCATAGGTTCTTGTTCAGGTATTTCTGCTTCTTCCCACAAAAATGCTCATCAGGTAACTTCGGTCTCTAGATTGCCCTTTGTTGTAAAAGTTATTTTCATTACAACCCCAGACAGGATAAGCAGCCTAAATTTTAGTCAGACTGTGAACACACATCATGCTCATGTCCCTGCAAACACAGCACATGTAACATGTGAGACTTATCAGCCAGAGATGGGCTGCTGTAGCCTCAGAGGCCGCATGCACCCCCTGACTTCCTCAATGTCCATAAGTTAATAATGGATATTAAAAGATATGAGGAAACTGGCACAAAATCAGCCATCAAAGCATTTAAAAAGCTGTATTTCTCTATAAAAGAGCTTTAGTTGACTTTTGTTCTTACGATTAGATTGTGCTACAGTGGTATTTGGACTGTGCCTTGCAGAAAAGAGGTCCCTGGTTCAATTCCTGTGTCAGTCAGGGCCTTTTAATGTGGAGTTTGCATGTTCTCCACGGGCATTTGTGAGTTCTCTCTGGGCACTTTGGCTTCCTCCCATAGAAACATGCTTGTCAGGATAATTGTTAACTCAAATTTATGAGTATTAGCAAGAATGGTTGTCCGTCTTTCTATGTGGCCCTGTGATTGGCTGTCTGCGGGCCCAGGGTGCACCCTCCCTCTTGTCTTATGCACTAAATGTACTTGGCCAACAGAAAAGGGACACTGTCGTAAAAACACCTGGATGAACAGTAAATGCTGTTGAAGAAGTTGAGAGTCATTGAAATGACACTGTGGACATTTATTGAGCTAAAGTGCAGATAAAGCAAACATAAACTCAGTCAGTGGTTTATCTGTCATTGCTGTAACAATGTTTGGTTGAACAAATGTCTCTGGCACTCATAGGCCCCCCTACAGGCCCACCACTGTGCCCCCTGACACCACTGGGACCATGGGCTTAGATAATGAGTGGTAGGATGGTAGCCCGGCTGAAAGAGAGATCAACCCTCTTAGCTCGTTATGGAGTAATCGGCTCCCAGAGGAGACGCTGTTTAGGCCACGTTGCTGTTGGAGTCACTCTGCGCAAACACAAACAGCTGATGTCATGATGAAGCATCACCGCCATGATCTGGATGATCCGGCTCAGCTCAGTACAAGAGTTGTTCCTCCTTGTCTGGTTCTGACGTTTTGACCTGTAATTGTTTTAATTATAGATGTCTCATACTCAAATTAAAGGGACTGTAGAGAATCTGTTTCCGGCGACATTAAGACTCTGTTACCCATGAGCACACGCGGTGACTGTCGTAATGCTGCGTTCCAGTAACCTCAGAACTGGGAGTGACATTATCTCCGACTTATCGGCGTTCCAGTTTAAGTTGGAAAAAAACATGCCAATCTACCAGGCTATTGTTAGCTGTTGTTAGCACGCCCTGCGTTGTTGTATGAAGAATGTGTATGGCAGCATTTTTATAAGTATAAGTCTAACAATACGATGTATACAGCTGATCTAGAGTGACACACCCCAGTCAGAAGTGCAAATAAATGGATTATTACAGGAGCTCAATAACTGTTCACACATCCATCTTCCATTGTCAACTTGGGGGTGGCGAGGTTTCACCGAGTTCCCAGTAGGACATTCCCACTTCGGGGGACGTTTCAGTTGTAGTCTCCTACTTGGAACTCAGAAATTCCAACTTCCGACTACAACTGGAACGCACCACAAGCCAAAGTGTGCGTTTGTTGATGCTAATGAATGCAGCTCGGACCTTCCTCAGAACTCTGCTTTGCTTTACAGCTTCTTTTTCAACAACTTACAGGATGCAAAGTGATGAGGTAATGTATCTCTTTCTAGTTTCTTAGCGGTAGTTTTTGATGTGTGACAACAAGCAGTTTTCGAAAACTTAGTATCATAGTTTGTAGCCGGCTATATATGGCTACTTACAGCCCGGTGCTCTAAGACGTGTCCGAATAGTATAAATTTGCTCTAGTTTTAATTGTCTTGTTCCTGAAGTTGAGTATCCAGGCCAGTCCAGCTCTGTCCGACCTGACCAGAAGGCTAAGGAATAGCATTTATAGATAACCTATTTAGATGCTATTAAACTCATCTTAAAGTGTGTATTTCGATCAGGCATACATCTAAAAGTAAGACTTTTTTGTAATTATTCAGAAACTCCTCCCAGTCCCTTTAAGCTTTCTTTTTTATTTATGAAACTCTCATCTTTGCTAACCCCACCACTTTTTCTCAGTAATAGGTAATCTAATTCATTACTATTCAAAATGTTTTAACGTCGTTACCGTTACTGACAGTGAAATGTGGCGCGTTACTTTGCGTCGATGTCAGGCAGCTGATATCTGACCTACTTCGCTCAGCCAGACACAGACAGGAGCTGCACAGCTGACAAACAGACGAGAGTACTCGATGCCAGAGTTGCCAGGTTTGATTATTGTAAGCGACTTTCGGCTTTGTTTATTCTAACTTGCATGTGTATATTGGGAGTTGTAGGTTGCAGTTTTCTGGGCTTGTTCCAATAGTGCAGTTGTTCATTTGGGCTTGTTGTGCCCCCAAACCCAGGAGGATTCTGGGGCATGATCTACCATCAATATAAACCTAATTCAGAAGTTATAAAAATGTATTATAACCCACACTAAAACAAATTAAAATTTTACTATACAATGATGTTTCCTTTAAAGTCAGAATTAAATATATTTCTGATGTACTGACTGACTGTTCACCAAAATAAAACTGCAGAGGATTAAGATAAAACTCAGATGAAACCCTGACATGACTTTTTGGTGACAAAAATCAAGGTTAGACAGACTGTTTAGCATTAACATCCTCCAAACAAAAGGATGTTTAATTAGTCAATTAGGTGAAAAGAAATATGACTTTGAAACTGAAAAGTAACGTGGATAAAAATTTAAACATGCTTCATGTAGGTTTCTCTCTTTAAAAATGCTTATTTCAATCGCAAAATTTGGCAACACTGTTGGCTGCAGCAACGGCGAGTCTGGAGTGGTCTTTGGAAATAAATAAAATAAGTTTTCAAGATGGAGATACAAGAAGTAAAAGGCAAGAACACACATGTGAAGTGTACATTTTGTTCTGAAGCAAAGTGTTTGTCTGTTGATAGTAAATCTAAATTCTAGAGACCAAAAACAACGAGAACTCTGCTGATGATGTCAGAGCTGCTGCAGCACAGAGACAGAGACACACAGTTCAAGCAGAAAAAGCTTTTTCAAAATTAACGCTTCTTTTACTTTACCTGGTAACTAATTACATATATGAAGGAGTAATTCAGTTAGAAACTCAGTTACTTTTTGGGAGAGTAACTAGTAACTATAACTAATTACTTTTTTAAAGTAATTTGCCCAACACTGCCTATGACCCTCAAAATCGGGTGCATTACTCTGTTATTGTGAACATTTTAATGCAGTCTGAAGAAAATCCCTATTGCCATGGTTATAGTGCTCACAAGATGACATTCACGAGGATGATCCTTGACAATGATATTTAAACTCAAATAAAGAAATCCTTAGATAGTGAACATTTGTAAAAAGTTAAGTAAAAATCCCCATAACTTGTTATCTACAGTGGCAAAGGATGGTATTGAGGCCACATGAACTTCGGTTCCTTTCAATTATTCCTGATATAGTTCAAAAGCAAAATTCTTTTAAGGACCTCAGTGATAAGGAATTTCACTTTAGTTAAGGTGTGGACCAAAAGCAGATTGAGGAGACAGTTTTAGAAAATGTAATAGAGTTTATTGAAGGTGAATCCGTGGAGGGAGGGGGAAGTTTGTGTTGGAGTGAGAGTGGCAGTGATACAGAGGACTTGAAGAGAAGAGTAGAAACAGTTGTTAATATAGGCACCAAAAAACACAATCTTTCAACAAGGTTCTCAGAGGACTTGTAAAGAGCACAAGACTCGGCCAACAAACCACAGTGAGGTGCAGGACTCATCTGGCACTGGTGAGGAGTCCAAGTGAGGCTGAAGAAGGTGAAGGTGGTTGAGTGATGAGCCTCAGGTGCAGGGCTGCAGTGAAACAGTGTGCTGGGCAACCACGCCCACTCAGCGGAGCAGAAGACAAAGGAGCAAAAAATCAGATCCTCAGAGGCAGGAAAATCCCCAAAAACTCAAAAGAGTCACTGGAAAGGGTATCGTTACACCTAGGCCCCAACCACACTAAGACAAAACGCTTAACAGTTTCCAAAATGATCATCATAAAGACGAAGGCGTCTCAGAAAATGTGAGCGTCTATATGAATGCACTCGATACGCATCAAAAAGCTGTAAAACACATGCCAGACCTCTAGGGGTGCTGTAACGATATGACGGAAACAAGCGGAAAAAGACGAACAAACAGTGGGCATGCGCACTTGCAGCAAAAGTTGTAAACAGAGATTGTGATAAAGTGATCAGAAAGTGCTCGTGCGTGGTAATGAAGATATGAAACTATGACGTAAGCGTATCTGAAAAGTTACGGAGAGCCAGTAATCACGGAGCTGCGTTTACGGCATTTCACAATCTTTACACTCTGGAACCTGGTTTCAAAAATGATCGTTTACAGACCCCCAAAGCGCCGTCTTTGTATAGATGATACGCAGATCCAGCAAAAAACGTATGCATTTAGACCTCGGTTTGTCTTTGTGTGGATGGGGCCTAAGTCTACACTTAGACCTCTGACATACTGATTACTGTATATATATTGGAGTCAGAGATATTTGTGTGTTCAAAGGAAATCCCCTAATTTTGTAAATATTGATTTAACAACATGCGAGTCAAAGGATGATTAGAAGGGTTTTATGACCTTGGCCCCTGACCTCCATTATTTAACCAGATCATCCTGTGGTTGAGGGTGAGGTCTGAGAACTTCTGAAGAATGTGTGTGATTAGGTCTTCCAAAGGAAAGGAAGATCCTTCACTGAGTCAGCTTGTTCTTGCTGCCCGAAATATCCAAACGGTACTCCTTAAAACAAATGCAGAGTTTTCTAGATACTCCACTTACATCTAAACGATGACCCTGACCTTTGCACTGTGGCTTTGAAGATGTCCTAGTCCAGCCTTAAGGCAGAGTGGATATTTGTACGAAGGTTAGAGAGCCACCTTCACAGTGTTCTTGATGTTAAACATTTGCAAACAAAACAGCAAGACTCTTTGACCATGGCCCTTCTCACCTGTGACCTTCAAAGTATAACATCATCCTTATGTCAGAGTGGATATTGGTATAATGTCTAAAGAAAACAGCTTGATTCATTTATGAGATGGCCAGAGACATATGAGATTACAGAGACATCACAATGACCAGCAGGAGATAAAGATGAGTAGGGACGGGAATCGAAAACCAATCCAGTTGAGAATTGTTACCAGCTCCATCAAATCCAATCGATATCATTAATCTTTTTGCTTCTCAGTTCCTTCCACTAACAGGGTTCAGAGGCGTCAGAATTATGGCATCATATTAATTGCACCCACTACACAACCTTAAGTGAGTGGAAACACCAGCAGCTTGCAGAAGCAGTTATCTATGCTGTGACGTGTGTTTGACATTGTTGACACTGAAAATCAGGCCAACATTTTCCCACATGGAAAATCTGCTGGAGTCGATAAGGGAATCGTTAAAGAATTGGATCGATTAGCAGGATCATTAATAGCACTGCTATCATAAGATCTTATCAATTCCCATCCCCAAAGATGAGTCCCCATGACCTTTACCTTTGACATCTTGAAATGTGAGGATGTTTTACTTAAGTTCAAAGGGCATGTACGTGAGGTTCACTGGATAAATAAATGTGTTTTCAAGCTGTGATTTAAAATCACCAGTATATTCATCATAGTGCAAAGACAGAAAAGAGCAGTGGGACCATCCAGAGCCTTTGGTCTCATGAGCTCAGAGATCCTGTCGTCAAATCGGGACACAAAAGAGCCAAAACATGCAAGGGGGCTTGTCCATGAAGGGCTCTAAAATCTTCAGACTGACTCTAAAGTTGACCAGCAGCCAGTAGAGTGAGGATGATACCAGGGTTGTGAAGAAGATCTGTCTGCAGGCGGTGGGGGGCCGATTTGTTAAAAGAAGTCAATGTGCATTACAGTCCCCTAAACTGGAGGTAAAGCATGAATAATCACCAATTGAACATGTGGATCCACAGAGTTCACGCTGCAGTCTGTATGAGGGCGTGTTCAGTGTGACCATCTGCTCATGGGAGATAACGGCTGCAGGGTGGGATCAGAGGGCTCTGCCCTGTTTGCCACACTGAGCTGAAGCTGAACCGGTCCAAACCTCTGACTGATAACACAGACATTAAAGATGATGTGAAACGCTCGACTCAGGGCAGCAGTGAACTCGACAGACTCCTCTCTGACCTGCTTCCTCCTCTGCTTTTGGCCCACAGAGAGAGCAAGAGCTCATGGGAATGTGTCACCAAACTGGTTTCTAGGCAACAAGATGTCTGCTGGATGTTTACGTCTGAGAGATCAGTCTTGAAAAAAAATCTATTTCTGATTTTGTGAAACCTGTTGGTCAGATGGGAGCAGACCAAAAGTCTCCAATACAGGGACACAGCAAGAAGCAAAACCCTCTTCAGGATTTCAGCAGATGATACGAATCACAGCTGAGTGGGATAACCACCAGGACCCATCGTACCAACAGCTGAACTCCACTTCATACTCATTCTGCCAAAGAGCCCATAAAAGCAACACCTGTAGATCAGACATACTGGTGACACAAACACTGATAAGTGTTTCTGATTTCTGCTAAAAGGGGAACAAAGTCATCAATCTGCTTCAGTTTCTCTGCAGACACGTCCATGGGTGTTACATTATAGCAAGTTACAATGCTATCTGGTGTCCTCTAAGATCTGCTGTAGACACAGGTGAGCGTTAAAAGCCCCTGTCCTTCATAAACTAAGTCGGTTAACACTAATATCATAAGGTGTGCCCCACACTGACTGTGACACAATCAGGGATGGGAATCTATAAGATTTAGTCACTATCAATTCATATTATCAAAACGGTTCTTGAATGTTTCCTTTATTGATTCCCACCGGTTGTCTGTAGAAAATGTTCCTCTAGTTGTTTTTTAAGAGGCATCGATGTCAAACACAACATTCCTGCACAACAAACTGCAGCTAACACTTTAGTCCTGTAATCTTTGACTTCTGTGTTATGGTCTGCAGACAGCTTCTGATGAGGGCATGACATCGTAAAGTGGAAGTGAAAGACATGACAGGGGAATTGACAGATGAACAACTAAAGATATCAATCACTTTGCAGATGTGTTATTGGTTCTCAATGGAGCTGGTTGTCACTCCTCGTCCCTAACACACTGCCAGCTCTGTGCATTTGGCCTGGACTCTGTCGGCTTTAGAATTTCACCATGTGAACTCAAACTAATCCAGCGAAATTTTGACTATTTGAAGCCTTTTTCCAAATGGATTGGAGCGAAAAATGAGCTGGAGGAGTGACAGCCATCAGAATTCAGGGAGTTTACCTGCTGGGTTTACCTGGGCGACCAAAGCCTGGCACACTCAGAACAATCATTAATCTTAATTGATTCTGAAGCTGTGAAGGGCCCACATGACAACAATAACTGATCAACTTTAATCATGCCTCTTTTTTCCTCCCTCCCCAGATGGCCTTGTTTCGTAGCCTCCTGTTCACCGGAGACGGAGAAGCTCCGTGCTGCATGGTCGACAACTACAGACCTCCTCAGCCTCTGAAGGGCCGCCAGGTCCGCGCCTCCTTCAAATAAACTCTGGGTCATTTCTGAAGCGCTCTGCTCATTTATTAACCCGTACCTTATCTCCCACATCCTCATCAGTAATGCATCAGCATAGAGCCCATGAGTTATCATGAAATTCATGCATGTGTTCATGGTAAAATGTAATAAACATGCATCAAGTCTGATTTCATTCAGACATTCTGACTGCATTAATTAAGATTTAACAGAAGTGTTTCACTCGTCGTGAATCTAAGGTTATTAAGTATGTTCATAATATTCAACAACATTGAAGACAAACCATTCCTGATCTATCTGAAAGTCCACAAACCTTACAAAATCCTGAGGTAATCCTTTTCTGTCTCATTTCATGATCATGTTATGATATTTTATCATGAAAACATTCATTAGTACATGGTTTTCATGCATGAATGATGACAGCTTGTGGACTCTATGCTTAAGCACCACCTTCTTTTAACCTTTTCTTTATCTGCATTGTTTCCATAGCTCATTTTGCCTCATAACCCCAGACCATGAACCCCATATAGACGACCTGGATGTACTCTGGTGTGCAAGCTTTGCCACTTAATACTTGATTTGCTGTTTAGTGTCATGAGCCTCAAACCACGATAAAGTCATTTCCAATATGATTTAAATAGGAATATATGTAACTTCTAGCTATGGCGATATTTAAGGCTCTTTGTCATCTTTTCTTTATCTGACATTTCAGTGCTGAATATACTCTCAAAATTCCAGTCAACTTTGGTGCTTTAGATTGTTTCATAACCCTCAGACAATATCAGAAATGTTCTGCCTTTGGAGATGAATGCCTCCCCCAGCTATGCATCTCATTTTAACTTGAATGATGCCACAGATTTGGTACAGATTTAGTGACTGTTTGAGTCTGAGTGATGATTTTTGGTGGAGATCAGCAGGTTTGACACCTTGAGCTCTAAACCAGCAGCAGGCTCTTCTATGCAGGCAGATGTTTGCACTTTCATCACCTGCTGATAATGCTCCAGAGGGTTTGTGTACGTCCATACTCCTGTCTTCATTCTCTTTACTTCTCAAATTCTCAGCAGCTTGGTCGGGCCAAACACTGCAAAACAGGACTGTAATTTATCCTTCTGTCCTTTATTTTGTGGTTCATGTGCCAGTGAAATCAGAGGGGACACAGAGTGAGGAGTATGAGACTTTATTTAGGGTAGTGAAAGATTTAAGAGCTGAAGAAAACAACCTGAACATTAACCCTTTAAGGCCCAAGACCATAGATTATAGCCAGAAAATTCTAATTTTTTGGAGCTGAAATGTTCATTTCACTTTCTGCCAAAATCCTAAAAATATCAAAATGTCCATAAAATTCAACATATAGATTTTTTGTATCTCATTTGATACATTTGGTGGTTTTGGCAACTGATAATCCATTTGAGGACATTTTTATCATTTATCTGATTGTATTCAGATGTTTTTTTGTAATTTGTTGACCATATTGAGTAGATAAAGAGGTATTAGAAAAGTATGTATCAAATATGATACAATTGACTTGATAGTGTTAAGTTGACCTCTCACTGGATTTGGCTCCTATCTGACATGTTTGAAAGGAGTATGACTTTGGTATTTCTCAAATTCTTTACCCTCAGATCTTAGGTTAGATTTATTGCTTAAGCTGACAATCAGAGATAAAGTCCCGTCTAAACTGCACAGCCACACTGACAACCCATACATGCCAATTTTGTGTCAACATCAGGGGCCACAGTCCCCATTTTCAATTCAACATCAGCTGGTTGTTGACACCATTTAACTTGAGAGACAGCTCTGTGCCTGCCCTTTCCCTAATGGGCCAATGAGAATCAGGATGGGTCGGGACATTCATGTCCACAGCTGCTCAAAGTGGGGGTACATGATGACTTTAAAAGTTCAGAATCTTGTTGATGTTTTGTCTCTTCTCCAAATGTCTTCCTCAGTCCAAAAAGTTGACCAGGGAAGAGCTGAAATATAAAACACAAGCCAACCATGAATATACAGATGAGCTGGGTGGGATAGCCATGACCCTGATGACTGAGAAGCCACATGGGTATGCCTCTGTGTTTTCTGTGTTCTCCTGGGTGACATTTTAATAAATGAAGGTACATGATTGGCACACAAAACAGTTTAAAGCAGCCTCATGGATGTTACAGAAGATTCATGTTGTGACCTGGCAACAGTAAACATTAGCAAGAAGCACTCTTGAATTTAGTCCCAGTGCCAAAAAACCTCAGCTGTGGACACAGGCCCTAAAATGTTCTTTATGGTGCAGGAATCTGCAGCTTTGGTCATTTCTACATGAAACTGCTGAACGATGGACATCTATAACTTCAGCTTTATTTGTCCTTTCAGTGGTACTAATGCTGTTTGAGTGTCATCACCTTAACAAGTTTGCTGTAATGAGATATTTACAGTATGTAAGTCTCATATGAACAGGTGTGAGGTTGGTACTCACTGTGGAAAGAGCAGTGACATAATGTATGTTGACAGTGAAGGTTTATTCTGCAATCTGCTGATGTTTAAAGTGTACAACGAATAAATGCCACACGCGTGAAAAAATCTTAATTACAGGACAAACTGGAGATTTTTTTCTAAATGATGGCTTAGCTGTCTTCCTTATTTTGTCAGCTTTCCTGTATGATGTCACAAAATCATTTCTTTAACTTCAGCCTGAGCACTGCAGATGTCTAAACTAATGTTAGTGGACATCTATCGGCTGCAGACCGAGCTGATGTATGAGTTTGAGGAGAGAATGAGTTTAATCCTCTGTGTGCTTCGTCATTCATGAGTAATCTGATGTATTCTATGTTCTCATGGCTTTTGTCAGTTTACTGATTAATCTTTAATATTGACTCTGTGTTTATTAAAACTATAAGAGCTGATTTGCCTTTGACCTCAGTGCATTAAGGAGCATCATCTTTTCACATAGAACTTCATGTTAGGATGGTCATACTGATGATGTTATGGTGACATTTTTATGTAATAAAAGAGTATGTTTATAAATGTTGAGAATGCCATCCGAATCTTAAAAAAAGTTTATAAGGACAAGAGCAGTAGTGATTTTAAAAGGGGTCATTTTGAATTGTTGTCACGACAGAATAAAAAAATGTTTGTATAAGAAATAAGTATGTCATTTCTGGAGCAGAATTTAATCAATAAAAACAAATATATTACTTATCTATGTGTGAAATGTTTCCTTCTTTTGCATTTTTGGCTAAATCTTTACTTCTTGTGTTCACTTGTTTTAATTTAAAAATTGTTGAAAAAAAACATCTTTTAAAAAATCGAGTCTTTCAGGAGAGAAATGCAAATGAGTTTGTTTGCTTATGGTGCGTCCCAGTTGTAGTCGGAAGTCGGAATTTTTGAGTTCCGAGTAGGAAACTGCAACTTGAAACGCCCCCCGAGGTCAGAATTTCCTACTGGGAACTTGGGGGATCCTCACCAACCCCGAGTTGACAAACGATGGATGCCCCCAGTGTGAACAGTAATTAAGCTCCGGTAATAATCCATTTCTTAGCATTTCTGATTAATGTTTGTCACACTAAATCAGCCGTATACACAGCATTGTTCGACTTATAATCACTACAATGTTGCCATAGTGATATTTACATTCCTTATGTGGTATTTGTGAATTACGAGGCAGGGCGTGCTAACAACGGCTAACAATAGCCTGGTAGATCGGCATGTTTTTTTCCGTCTTTGTAACGTGAACGCTGATAACTCGGAGACGGCATCCCTCCCTCTTCCCTCTTCCCAGTTCCAAGGTTAATGGCACTCAGCATTAGCTCTGATTAACAAGCTGCCATCATGCTAGTTAGCAGCAGCACTGCAGGATCAGATTTAGCACAGCTGCAGGGTTTCTCCAGGCACAACCACCCCTGTAAGGTTGTCATGCTAACAGATTCCACTTAAGAAATAACAAATTCAATGCCAGCTTAGACATGATAAACAGTCCTTAAAATTTGCAGTGCAAAATTGCAGGTTCACATTTACAGTAAATTCTTAAAGGTTCCCTTGATTTGTAAACTAACACATTGTTTGTCTGACTAAAATTATTTTTCGCTCTAAATATTGTCCAAATAACAGCCAGGGACAGTTGTTCAAATCTTTATTTTGTGTATAAATGAACTGATAAAATAGACAAACATGATAATGAACAAGAAATTGAAAAACAAAAAAACAGTTTCAGTTGTTATTGAAGATTTGTTTTCTGTTATGTGAATAAACTCTCTGCAGCCCTACTGGGTTGAAAAGTCTGATTCTAAATCTAAAACTATTGAGATTGAATGTTTTCATGGAATTATGACATTTAACATTAAAAATATGGAAAAAGATTCAAAGTATAGTTTGTTCTGACAGCTGTACGACCTTGGTTGTAACAAGTGTTTTTTTGAGTCCATGTTCCTTTCTGTCATCTACAACCACCACATTGTGACGGACCAGCCCAACAAACACACTCAAGGTCACTGCAGCCTCACAGCGGAGCTAAACGTCCTGCAGTCTGTTGATCGATTGCAGGAGTCATCACTTCCTGTTTGACAGCAGCTGAAACAAAAGCTACATATTGTGTCATGTTTAAATCCCTGAGCAACATTTGTACCACTTTTGCCAACACCAAAGCTCTTCAGAAGGAGGTGGATGTAGCTGACCCTCATCTTCCCGCTCCCGCCCTCAGGTGAGGGAACAGCGCGCACTGGAAAAACAAGCGAGACCAAACTTTGGTGACCCAGACTACTCCACTTAAATCACATCTCCTCTCCTCTCTGATGCTCAGTTTGGCCTACAGGAAGTCGCCCCACCACATCTTCAGGCCTACATGCATTGAGCTGCTGCCATGTGATTGGCTGATCAGCTGTTGAAAGGGTGTGGTTGATAAATGGCAGGTGAGTGTTAATAAAATAAAGATATCTGGAGGGTGAATCTGGACTCTGACTGATGAATGTGAGAAAGCTGCCTCGTGGAGTGAGGCTGATCTTACGTAACGCTGTTTGTCTGTTTGTTGGCATCTTCACCATCAGAGCTTTGTTGGAGCTTTCATCATCACAAACCATTAATGGGGGATCTTTGTTGGACTTTTGGCTGTTAAACAAACACTCTGTCTCCTCACTGTCTCCCTCCATGATGATGAGTGAGGGTCTTTCTCGTTACATAACTTCTTCCATCCTACTTCCTTCACTCGTGTCACTTCCTTGGATCCTAGCTCCTCCCAGCAAGGCATTGAAAGAGAGAAGCAGTGACGAGACACAAGGACAGAGGAGACTCAAAATACCAAGTGAGAAAGCCTTCAGTTCATCAGGTGCTGAAGAGGAGCTGCTCAGGATTTTTGAAGCAGTTCTCAACCTGTGGGTGCAGGCCCATAATTGGGTCTAAGAGCTGTTTTCAGTGGATGGTGCATAAATCAGGTACAAATGGGGCAAAAATGTCTTCAGTGCAAGGAGGCCCTAAGAGGACAAATGTCCATTAGAGTTTATCAGAGTTTACCCACTAGAATAAACAAGACTGCTCCATTGGAAGATGGGTATGCATGGCGTTGAAATAAAAAAGAACAACATTGTGGCATAAACACCCCAGCTGCTAGCCTGCAGTCATGAGACAGAAGAGAGGATAACTGTCTAGATATGGAGATTAAATTTCCCTACAGCCCTGATTATCATTTTTTTAATGTCTAGTTGTTAAAAAAGCAGTGGTTAATAATTGACCAGTTGGTGATCATATGTTGGGCCAGGTTTATAGAAGGTTTTCCATCAATCTGATTCAGTGGAGCTCAAAATGAAATTCTGGAGAACTTTTATGTCCCCACCAATGTCAAAATCAAAATTACACCCTTGCTCCAGAGAGCAGAAACAATCTTTCTGTGCAAAGTTTAAAGTCAATCTGATCAACACTGTCAGAAAAAGCTGTGTGAAAAAGTAATAATCAGAGCAGTGTTTCAGTGTTTCATCAGAGCATCGAAGGTTGAAAGAGTTCCAGAGAGGAGACACTTGTGCCTCCTCATTCTCCTCCTTAAGCCTCCTCTCTCCTACATCCTCGCCAGATCCTTTATCATGGGGAGGAACACAACACTTTGTAAGTGGAGGAGCAAGGAAGTGAAGATGGAGTAATGAGAACAGGGTCATTTCTAGCTACGCGGGGCCTTAAGGTGCTGTTTGGGGCCCCTGGTTTGTCAAACTATAATGAAAGCTTCTTACCCTGAAATGGTTGCTGCATGTTCATATAAAAATCACCATCATAGAGGCATGAAAGTAGCAGCAACAAGAGGCTTTTTTGCGGCAAAAGACAAACAAGACGTATCTCTAAAGTAAAAGCTCAGTTGTAGCCTTGGTTTTTTTATGTTTTTCAATATGAAGCTTGATAGACAGTGAAGCATCAGTCACAAAACCAAGTTATTTTAAGAAGATACAACCTCACATCACCCTGAGCTCTAACAATAGAGGACAGGTTCAGTGACCCCTTTTTTTGAGTTTGTCAACATCATGAGTTTGGTTTTTCCGAATTCAAAACTAAATTTAGTTCCCAAATTGACTGGTACTGTATTAAAGGCCTCCTGCAAAAGGGAAAGGGCTCTATCCTGTGTGGGGGCAGAACAATAAATAACAGAACTGTCCGTATATAAATGAATAAGAGCATTATGACCTATACTTTTAGGGACTGCTTTTGCAGCCGCTAAACCTATGCAAGTAACAGGTAAAATAGAGTGTGATCCTCAAAGCATACGCAAAGGGTAAAATGCACACAAACTGAACCCAGACTGCACTGCACCTCCTGGCTGTGCCGGTCCAATTTGCATGCATGTTAATTAGGGAATATTCATAAATTCAACGCAAAATTGCCCCATTCCTATGCAAATGAGCCTCATTGTAAATACCACCTAATCCTCAAAGACCACCGCTAACTGCCACACGCAGTTGAGAGGTGCAAATTACCGTCTGTGAGACCTGAGTATAAAATCCACGCAATTTCTCTTTCTCCCTCTCTTGCTCAAAATGATTGCAAATTGCACTGAGTTGGTGGTAACTCTGGAGCAGAGCCTATATAAGAGCTGTCATGCCAGGATTCTCCAGTAATCATGGCTGTAGTGATTATAGCCAGGTGAAGGCACCCGCAGGCAAGATGGCAGGAAAGGATTTATCAGAGGAGAGGCTCACTTTTGATTTAAATCAAAATTAAATCATTTGTAGATAGCGGTTGCCAGGGCATGATCCTTGTGCAACTAGATGACATCAGTGATGACAGTAATATAGCCTACTGTGTTTGTATCTGCAAATATTCCACCATTTTAAGTAAGCATGAATAATTTGTCTAAATACAGTCTGTGTGTATGTATGTATATATATATATGTATATATATATATATATATATATATATATATATATATATATATATATATATATACATATATATATATATATATATATATATGTATATATATGTGTATATATATATACATATATATATATATATATATATATATATATATATATATATATATATATATATATATATATATATATATATATATATATATATATATATATATATATATATATATATATATATATATATATATATATATATATATATATATATATATATATATATATATATATATATATATATGAACAATGACCCCCTTGACCAGTTTTTGGTGAAGGGGGTCATTGTTATTGTTTTACAGGTTTTTTCTTAAGGGGCACAATTAATACTTTGACATTTATCCACGTGGCGGTTGTGTCTCAGGAGGCTAAGGGTTGTCCGCTAAATGCAGAGTGTTTCACTAATTAAGGGGATAAATCAGTAATACCCAAACAAACCCGAGAAATAAACACAACTCAGCTTCTCATCCTGATAATAGTAATTCAGCGGCTTCAGTGGCAAGTCAGAGTGGGCTTTATGGTGACCTAAACACAGGACCACGGACAGCTCTGCTCTAAGGTAAAAAGGTCAGTACAAAAGATTCAGGACCATGGACAGCTCCGTGTCGACTTATTTATATTTTTTATTTATCGTATATTTATATTATTATTAAAGATCATCAGGACAATATAATAAATAATAAATAAATCAACATATAAAGCCTTAAGCATTTCTGGAAACACATTAAAAAGACAACAAAACGTGAATGTCAAATAAGGTCATTATAAATTACAATTATTTCTCTTTCCTGCCTCTTATTTACCATCATGTGGCAGGCGGCTCAGGCTGATTCCCCCCTCACAACGGAAGCATTTCTGGCCTCAAGAGCAGCAGCAGTCCTACTCATCATCTCTGCATGACTCGCCTGCATTTGTGCTCTCAAGCCCGATTTTTTTTTTAACCTGCTAGAGAACTTCAGCTGACGTGAACTACTCGCTATAGCTGTAAGTTTGCATCCTATGCCTCGCTGTTACTGCTTATTGTTCTTGTGCTGCTGTTAATTTTTGCTGCTCAGTGTAAAAGAGACGTCAATCTCGAAGTTTGCAGGGACAAAGCCACTTATATGCCGCAGGAATTATTGCAGTCAGAGGGCAAAGTGTGCTCAGATGCCAAACTGTGTGGGCGTGTTTGTGCCTGCATATCATTCGAGCAATTTCTTTAGAGGATAATGCGCTAAAACAGGGCAGATTGCGTGAGCTATTTTCTGCGAAAATGATGGCGCTTTTACCAGGAGCAATCCATTCTTTGTGGATCTGGCCCTTAATGTACAAAAAAATAAAAGTGGTCCCAAGACTGAGCCCTGTAGTACAACCAAGAGGTAACCCTAACCCTCAAGGCTGTAATCTGTTAGATAAATGTTGTCAAACTAAGTGAATAATTGTTCTGAACGTCCAATACTGTGTCTTCACTGGGACCCTTAGCTAGGATAACTTCTTTTGATATCATGTCTCACTGTCTGTTCTCGTTTACAGGGATGGTTCTCATTTTTCATTTTATTGGAAATAGAAGTTGTTAATCATTCCCATGAACGGTGTGATGATGCAGTCCAACCACAGGTCCTACCATGAGGCTGAACCTGCAGCTTTGAGGCCCTTGAGGGCCCTAAGGATTGGCCTATAGCAGGAAACGGATCTGAATGAGAAACAGATTCAGTGACAGAGACAAATTTAATATCACCAAACCTCAGTTTAAATCTGTGGATGGACTTTACCTGCACATCTGTCCCTTGTCACAGTTTAGGACGTTATATTGAAAGGGTCATCTGCTGGTTGTTACCAGGCTGGTTTCTTTGAAAGCCTTTACACAAAAATTTATCACAAAGACACTCAGACTGAAACAGGCCTGAAAGAACCTGATAAGAAATAGAGCTCCTCAGATCAGTAAGCTGTCTTTATTTAGAGGTGTCATTCCTGTGAGGTGGGCTGATTGTCACTGAATTCCTCTTTTGTATCTCCAGCTGTCCCTGCAGCATACTCAGCCAAACCTTCATTGCCTTCTAACCTCAACAGTTGTACTAAAACTGGCTCATGTCACTTCAGTTCTGAAAGTAAAGTTTGTCCCTGAGGAGACACAAGATGGTCATAGTTTATATCATTGTTTTAAATGTTGGGACGTTGGGGTCATGTTTCCCTCCACCATGAGCCATGCCTGACGTCTAAAGAAACAACAAATGTGTATGAGAGGATCTCTCCATGAATAGGAGCACAGAGGAGGAACTTTAGCAGATGGAGAAACTGTTGGTGAAACTGTGAAGCAGGACAGATCACAGGTCACCTGGTGGTGTATGAACCAGTAACAGCACCTCTCCTGGACCTTCAGCTGAGATTGTTCACTGTGGTAAGCCTTCAAACGGCTGCGTGTCGTAGTCCTGATCAGTATGATGGGCACTGCAGAGAGGACAGTCCTGACCTCATGCCCAGAGTGGCTAATTGGGAGGTCTAATAATTTTTCCATGACTGTATATATATATATATATATATATATATGTATATATATATACAATTTTTAATATCATTATAATTTTTTGGTTTAGTGTTCATTCATGGCACTTAGTGAATATTACTTACATGCTGTTACCTCTGTCCCTGTGGGCCGTCTCCATGGACAGCTTTTTTTTTGTCAGAGACATCCTGACATAACAACACATCCGTGCAGGCTAAAAACAATTAGCTCCACTAGTCGGAGTCTGTGCGATGAGCCAGCTAGAAGCCACGGTGCTGGGCGGCCGGCAAGATGGATAAAAAGAGCAAGGGTGTCGCAGAAAAGATAAGAATTAAAAAGAGGAAAGCGCTTGAAAATGATGCAGCAAAATGTACAAAAATAGCCACTTTTTTAATAAAATGAGCTCGCGGTCTGAAAAGACAGAGGATGACGAAACTGGTAAGATGTTGAAGAAAATGCAACTTGCACCGTGTGATGCGACGACGCCACATAACTGGGGAAACTTTGTCTTGTAGCCCCTCAGAAGCGAGATGCAGCAGCACCAAGCACCAGCCATGAGCCCACCACAGGTGCAGAGTGGGCAGGTAGGATTGTTCACTGAGTGAGTATTAGACTAAATATCAGAGTATAGTGTAGAACTACTCTATATGAAAAATGCCCTGAGATAATTGATGCTTGATGATTCAGCACTACAATAATGAAATTGACTTGAATTGATCAAAAGGCTGACTACTGACTATTTTTAAAATGTGATTTAATGTCAGAGGCAGACACAGGGGACAGTGATGAGGAAGGGACTGCTGCTGTTGCTGCTGTCAGTGTTGAAGAAACAGGAGAGCTGTTGTAACAGAGTGTGTGAACAAGCAAGCATCAGTTCTAATATAACCACTTTCTGTGCCCAAATGATAGTAGTGACCCTTTTTATCATCTAAAGTAAGATGGTAACCAAAGCACACAATTGAATATGAATAAGATGAATGTTAGATGCAATAGACCTGCATATTTTGCCTGTGAAAGAAATCTTATTGTTTAGTATTATTGGCTTTAGAGAACAGTGCATTTAACATGTAAAGTTATAATTACATTATTTTAATACAATAGGTCATGATATGAAGTGGGCCGGTCTGAGGCATGAAATTCCAGGGCTGAAAATGGTAAATGGTAATGGACTTGAGCTTATATAGCTCTTTTCTAGTCTTTGACTACTCAAAGCTGCTTTACATCGCAGGTCACACCTACCCATTCATACCCATTCGCACTCACATTCACTCACTGATGGTTCAGAGTATCTATGTTAGTTATCCATCAGTATCTCTAACACATTCACACCCTTTCATGCCCATTTACACGCCACTGATGCAGCAGTGGGAGCAACTTGGGGTTAAGTGTCTTGCTCAAGGACACATCGCCATGTGCCACCCGGAGCTGAGCTTGAACCTGAAACCTCCCGATCACTGACCAAGCGCACTATCCAACTGCGCCACCGACGCCCCGCGAATGAGTCCCACTCCGCTCCTGCCTGACCTCCTGATGTCCTGATATCCTCAAGTCACACTTAAAATAACAATTTAAAGTTGGAAAAGGCCCACAGCACACTTTTTACATCCAGGATAAATGACCCACTGTATAAATACTACATTTATATCAGTGTGTACTCCAGAGATCCCTGACTGACCCACTGCAGCTCTCTGACCAGAGCAGATAAGGAGAGCGGGGGGGGGGGGGGGGGGGGGGGATACATACCCATTTCAAACACAGGGGTTTTAGAAAAGATCTTACTGTAACTCAGTCGAGCCAACATTGGTTTCTGTGTAGTGTCTGTGGCTTCAGCTTTATGGTCATGCGGTGTTTCTGTATTTAAAGGGAAATAACATCATTTCACAACAATCAATGATTAATTGTGCTCATTTAAATCCATTCTTTTTTCTGCAGTCAATCTCAAACAACAGAAATATATCCATTAAACACGTCTGAATGTGCTGAGACAGACTGCCTGGTCACAGTGATGGCACTGAACAAACTCACCTGACAGACGAAGGTGAGTGGATTCACCTGAGACTGAATCTGCCTGCACAGGTAAGCATGCTGCTGCTCCATGAGCTCAGTGAGGCTCAGACAGGCACATGACTCCATCAGGAAACACATCTGCTGAGGTCAGCCATAAGGGTTTGTTGCTCCTGGAGTTTGTGTTTGGGGAGGAAGTGCAGTGAAGGAAGGCAACAACACAATCAGCAATCTGTCAAAGGTCAGGTGGTCTTAGGGTCCAAAGCACAAAGTGACAGAGCAAAGATCATGAAGTCTGCAAAGGTCTGAAACAGCATGAAACATTCTTCTGTGCTTTCAGGATCAGATCTCTCCTGTTTCTGTCTGAGGCCTGGTGGGTCTGCATAGATGCTAGTGAGAGGGGCCGAAGACCTGGACCACCACAGAGCTGCAATAAGGTGTGTGTGGGCGTGTGAAATAAAAGAGTCCCTGAAGAGTCCTGACTGTCCCTGAGGAGCTCTGGCTGACCTCTGACCATGACCTCTGAGTGAATGTGAAGGTGGTGTTGGGGTTACAAACATCCTCTCTGTGGATCTGTTGGTTCATCAGACCGATGAAGAGATGCATGACTAATCCTCTGTGTTCGCTCCAAACATTACCTAACCAGAGAAACCCCGCACAGACTTCCTCTCTGTGGCTCCACGGCCACCCTCCCCCACCCCAGGGTGACCTGCACTGTCGTTTTCCACATGGCTGAATAACATGAGTAACCATGGCAACAGCACATTCATATAATGAATTATGGAAAGAAGGAGGAACACGGCGTCACAATGGTTTCACTCCGGCCTGTTTAAAGTGTGACGTCTAACAGATGGTCCTCAAGCTGAGGAGAACGTTCTACCTCCTTTCTGTAGAGACACCGACCATCAGAGATGGACCATCTAACTCCTCTCTGTAGAGACACCGACCATCAGAGGTGGACCATCTAACTCCTCTCTGTAGAGACACAGACCCTCAGAGATGGACCATCTAACTCCTCTCTGTAGAGACACCGACCATCAGAGGTGGACCATCTAACTTCTCTCTGTAGAGACACCGACCATCAGAGATGGACCATCTAACTCCCTCTGTAGATGAATGGATGGATGGATGGATGGATGGATGGATGGATGGATAGATGGATGGATGGATGAATGGATGGATGGAGAGTGGATAGATGGTAACCGTTACATGGACAGTTCTATATTTAAAATATTTCTCCAATCCATCTGGGGTTGAGTCCTGCAAAAATGTTACCAGGGGCTGAACCTTCAAAACAACAGCAGTTGTGACTGGACGATCGCTCAGCTCCTCACAGTCATCACAGATCATTCCATATTAAGCAGATCTGCTATGATGTAGCATACGTTTCCGCTAAACACAGCTGCTAACAGCCAACTGTTAGCCACTACGGCGAACAGCTTACAAGGGCAAAGAACAGTTAGAGGCTGTTAGCCGTAGCGGCTAACTGTTGTTAGTAGCTAACTGATGTTAGCTGCAACGGATAACGGCTAACAGCAGTTTACTGTTGTTTGCCCTTGTCAGCTGTTAGTCGAAGCGGCTATTACCATTAGCCATTAGCCTAACTACCTTAAGACTATCGTTTCACATTAAATTATACCACATGGATGTATCATTTACCACTTATATGTGACTTGAACCATTGGACAGTGAAAACTGGCAAGACAGATATGCATGATTTCAGAATCAGGCAGATCCGTCTGCTCTGCAGGGCTCAATAGATGGATGAAGGGATGGAAAGTAGAAAGATGGATGGACAGTGGATAGATGGATGGAGGGATGGATGGAAAGTGGGTAGATGGATTAATGGATGGATGGTCCACTTGACAGGTTAATTCCTGACAGAAGGCATTTCTGTACACTCATGTTTATAAATGACTAAATGCATTTAATTAAAAAACAAACAATAAAAACACGTCTAAAATATTCATCAGTGAAAACAACATTCTTGGTCCACCTGATGACGGGGCAGGTCGTCCACATTATGCTGGTGACAGCTGTGAGATATTTGTGTCAGTGGACACATCAGTTGGTCCATATTTAGTGTAACTCTCTGAACTCAGGCCCTTTAAAGGCAACAACACAATCAGCAATCTGTCAAAGGTCAGGTGGTCTTAGGGTCCAAAGCACAAAGTGACAGAGCAAGTGATTGGTCTCAAACAGGCATTTTATTACTCAAAATCAGTTACTGATTTGTATATCCGACATACGTTTTATCGATTGGGTGTGGTTTCAGCACCGCGGACAGCGAATTTTCATTGCGTTCCAGGGGGAGGGGGGTCGTGGACAGTACTGAACGTTAAATTTGGGGTCGCGACTTTGAAAGGTTGAGAACCACTGCTTTAAAGTGAGGACATGGCTGAAGTGCTCTTACTCACCTCTGAGGTTACTGACCATTTTAGATCTGTTTAAACTCTGTTATTGATCTTTCACCTTTAAAGGAAAAGTTCGGTTCCTGCAGCTTTTACATTGTTTATAGAATGAAGTAGAACAATATACTCACCCTGAAGGCTTTCCTGATCCAAACAGTGCTTCGGGAGATATTTAGATCCAAAGTCGAGCAGCGGACATCCGTACAAACGTAGCACAATAGGGCATGCATAGCGCTGCTCCTAAAACTGCATTAATCGTCCAAAAACTCATTATTTCACCAATATTCCATCATGGTCCAGTCGCGTTACTACTCCAAGGCAGTCTGAGTCGCTCCAGACATATCTCTGAGCCTCTGCTGACCTCTGAGCTGACGAAGAAGACCGGGTGCCTCTGCGCATGCGCAGTACTCTCTGGAGCGCTGCCTCCGCTACCTCCTTTCTATAAGTTCCTTATCTGTAAACTGTGGCTCGAAACTGTAAGGACACCCATCATATTCAAAGTTCTCCTCCACAACATCTTCATCCGATAGATATTCATCCATTTTGCACAAAACTGGAGGAAGAAAGTCGTTGTGTATGGGCGGTCGCCCTGGAACAATAAGCCGTACTGCGCATGTGGAGGCACCGGTCTTCTTCGTCAGCTCAGAGGTCAGCAGAGGCTCAAAGATATGTCTGGAGCGACACAGACTGTCTTGGGGGAGTAGCGCGACTGGACCATGATGGAATATTGGTGAAATAATGAGTTTTTGGACGATTAATGCAGTTTTAGGAGCGGCGCTATGCATGCCCTATTGTGCTACGTTTGTACGGATGTCCGCTGCTTGATTTTGGATCTAAATATCTCCCGAGGCACTGTTTGCATGAGGAAAGCCTTCAGGGTAAGTATATTGTTCTACTTCATTCTATAAACAATGTAAAAGCTGCAGGAACCGAACTTTTCCTTTAAGGCACCAGACTGGAGTCTGAGATCCTCCTAAATCCAGACATGTGACTTACGGGGGTCTGACCTTTGCTGTTCAGGCCTCAGATCAGCCGCTCTTTTAAATCACTTTCTGTATCTGAAGTCATCATTGGGCTACTTCTGTAATCTTTATATTTCTTGTTTCCTTTTGTGGATCCCTCTAAAGCCCCTCAGATCTTTCAGCTTTTGTTTTTTACTGTAGCAGCTGTTCCTCTGTTTGAGGCTTTTTTTATTGATTAGACATTATAGACCTTCTGTTGCTTTGAAGAGACAATCCAAATCTAAAACCTTTTCCCTTATGGTTATAAACATTCTGGAGCATTAAACAGCTGAGGTTTGTGTGCTCCTGTCCTGGTTCAGACTTATCTGGGGTCGGGCTGATCTTTATGCTTACAGTGATAACATTTACTCTGAGATAACAGAAGACACAAACATCACAAAACCCTGAGATCCTGTTGTCAGAGTAAGAGAAGTTTGACATTTATACCAAAGCCCTGTTCAAATAATGGTATTATAATATGCGTCTGTTAAAGTTCAAGCTTGGACAGAAAAAGATTGTCTGTTAAATATTTTAGGTGTGGATCCAGCGGATGGAAAGACCATGTACTTGTGTTTGCAGTATATGAATAAAAAAACGGCAGGGTTCATTTTGTGTGTTTACTCACAGGCCTCTTCATAAGGGTGTTACAATGCAGCTCTTAGGCTGCAACAAAAACAGGAGACTCGACAAAGAAAACAAAGCTTCACCAACAACTGATTACAAAAATTAACACAGCATTAGACCAACAGTATTGGTAATCAAAGCCGCCTCACCGCGATACACACGCCGCGATGTGAGCCATGATAGAGCCAGCCGCTGATCCAGGAGGTGGATTTAAGAAGAAGATTACACCGGGCCCAAGTGTACCTCATCTCCTGATCAACATGCTTTTTTCTGGCCCTGAAACAAGACAGGACAACCAGTAAAATGGCAAACCTTAGTGGTCTGAAGATCATCATAAGTATAAATAAATAAATATATAATAAAACAGTTTAGTTGCTTGTGACCAATCTAGGATTGGGCATTGAGCATCGAGCATGGACTGGAACCCAGACAAACTTTCCGATTCTCCCGTCATTGTTTATTTTTTATAATTTCAATTCCTGGTCCGCCAACCGGAAGAAGAAGCCGCCAAACACCAACAAAGAAGAATCCACCAGAAGTGTTTGCGTTATCCTGTAACCATGGACAATGTGTGGCGGCAGTCCAAAGTGTGGCTTTACTTTACCAAAAACAATGATAGATAGATGAACCTTTATTGTGCCAGAAAAGGGAAATTTGTTTCCACAGCCTTCCATATCATGTTGCCAAAGCACACCATCACACAGAACACAAACAGAACAATGAACAATCACAAACAAATACAGAGCAAGACAGCACTTAACATTGTCTGGCAAGTAGGTTATGTCAAGAAGGTAGATTGTTCAGTACAGCAAGAGCAGATGGAACAAAAGTCCTCTTAAAACGGGCCCTTCTGTATTTAAGAGTCCTGTACCTGCGCCCACGGCACAGTGTAACACTTGTAAAAGTATTATTTCATGCACAGGAGGGTGCACAACATACATGATCAAACACCTCCAGGTTCATGGTGTACAAATAAGTGAGTGCCCCGTCTTTGAGGCGCTGCTCCGGCCTCTTCCACCGGCTCCAGCTCGACCCTCAGTCTAGCACAGCACTCCAGTCAAAATCCGGTAAGTAAAACAATAAAATACGTCTTACGTCAACACTGAGGCAGGTAACAAGTTATACAGGACCTAAAACGATTATGTCAGAGGACCCTGCTGCATGGTGGTGGAACCAACGAAAGACTTATCCTTTGCTGTCAGATCTTGCTTTCTCATATTTAAGCGTTCAAGCTTCTTCTACACCCAGTGAACGTGTGTTCTCCACTGCAGGAGACACTATCTGTCCTAATATGTTTAAAAACTTGCAGCATCAGACACTGAGGATGAGTGTAAATTTGGTTTCATGGTGAGATTTTTTTTTTTTTAAAACTCTGTTGTGAAAGGGAACCCCTGTGAAAGAAAATTTATATTTATATTAAAGTTCATAGTTTTGATATTTATATACTAGTTAAAAACAGCCCTGTGAGAAATTCATAGTAAAGTTCATTAAAAGAAGGAAGTTTATAGAATCAAAATTCATGGAGAAGTTCAGACTATTTCTTTCAGGAAGACCTCTGGTTAGCTCATTTAAAACTAAAAGTTTTCTGACCCTGCCTCTTAAAAGAATCGAAATTGAGAATCGTTAGGAACCGGAATCGTTAAAATTAAAAGAATTCCCAACCCTAGACCGATCACATGGCAGCGAATAAGCAATATAAATTACTTTGAATGTGACATGGTTGTTGGTCTCAGACAGACTCATCTGTAAGAAACTGCTGATCTCTTATGATTTCCACAGAAGACTGTAAAAGTGTCTCCTGGTCTGATGAGTCCGGACCTCTGCTCCACATTCAGATGGTCGGCTCAGACTTTGGTGTGAACATCATAAAGCATGGATCCATGGTGCCTTGGATCAGCGGTCCAGGCTGCAGCTGCTGGTGTGATGGCTTACCTTTGGCCCCCTTTTGGCTTCCCTTAGACCCACAGTCTACCTGAGAACTGTTGCTGACCATGTCCATCCCTTTATGTCCACAGTGGACCATCTTCTGATGGAGACTTCAGCAGCTCCATGTCTCAGAGCTCAGATCATCTCACACTGGTTTCTCCAACATGACGGAGTTCACTGTACTACAGTCACAAGACCTCAATCCAACAGAGCAGCTTTGGGGTGTGGTGGAGTAGGAGATTCTCATCATGGATGTTTGGCAGCTGTGTGATGCTGCCATGGAGATATGGACCAACATCTCTGAGGGATGTTTCCGCCCCTTCTTGAATTAAGGAGCTCTGAGGAGAAGCAGGTCCATCATGTGTACCTAATGAAGTGGCCACTGAATGTTTCTGTGTTTATGTCAGTAATCCAATCAAATGAGTTTGAGTGCACAGATGATTGATTATTATAACAATCATTCACTAACAAACAGTTGGATTGATATACTCACCTCACTGAGTGTTGTGTTGTGCTGTTTTTTATAAAAACAGTATCCTTCAATACATTTAAATTTATTTAATTTAATTTCAATTTAAGTGGTGATTAAGATGAAGAATAATCTAGGCAATCATAATCTAAATGAATGTTAGGTGTCAGACTGAGTGGTCGTCTCCGTGCCGCTCAGGCTGAAGGTCTGTGGCACCCTCTGCTGTCATAGCCTGAGCAGTACAGTGTACTCCTGCCCAGCAGGGGGCCTCAGTGAGCTCAGCCAGATGATGGAGAGCAAACAGCTGTGTGAACACAGGCTACTGAAACTCAGCTGAGCTGCTCTGAGTCCTGAAAGGTAAAAAATCTGATCCATGTACAACACAGAGGAGACCTGAGAGAAAGTAAGACAAGAAAAGAAATGGTTCAAATTATTCTCCTCTTGAGTTTAGGGTCCTTTTTGTTGGATCTAAAATGTCCTAAATATTTCTGAATTCAATGTCTTTTTACCTAATTACTTTGAGATAAATGCTCCATGCTGGTATATCCCAAAATAATCAGATAAATACTTTAGCTTTAAAAACAACCAGAATTTACATGCTACCTCAATAAAGTGAATAAAAGATGTAGTTCTTAATTTCTTCCCAACTCAGTCTCTTGGTCCACCAGCCATAATAAAACCCAGACCAGTTCTACAGGTGTTCTGATCACTTCCAATTTGGCTTTATGCAGCTGTGTGTTGGTATTAATTGTTGTGACCTTTGTTGGCCACCATACCTTTCTGTGGTTTAATAAAAAGTAGCATGTTTTGATTTAGATAGATAGAGACAGACAAAAAAATACGGGCCATCTTAACACATGGTCACACAGCTTGAAGGTGGTATTCATACCTTTTCCTGATTTTCAGGTTACTAATAGTTTTATTTAAATTCATATTGCATGTTTATTTATTTTTTCTTTTTTTTATTAAGTAGCTAAATAGTTTTTTTTTATTCATAAATTTCAAGATGAATGCTGTAGATATTCTAAATGACATATAACCTGGTTTCTCTAAGAGTGAAATTGATTTTTATCAACACCAGGCACAAAGATGTTTTTTGTCTTGCTCTGGGAACTTTGGTAGGACTTAAGAAGTGAACCTGATTCCTCTCTGACAAACCAAACCCATGGAAAATAAATCCAGTCAATATTTGTCTCCGCAGCAGTGACATCAGTCCACAGCTTCCATGAGACGTCACATATTTAATGTGTCAACGCACACAGCAGAGTCTCCACATTCACATTAAACTGTTTAACATGACTGTGTTTCAATGAGTGTAAGATCACATCTCTTCTGTTTTTAATTATTCTTTTTTCTTACAGTTAAAAGATGGGAGAAATTGTTTCTGAATCCTGATGTTCTGCAGAACAGTTTTGAAATGATCTTAAATTAAAATGTTAAATTTATATTTTAAATAGTCATGAAATGTCAATCAACAATTCAAAAAGAAGACAAGAATAATAACTTACTTTTTTTCTTTGTTTTATTTGGCGGATCTAACTGATTTATTGGAAATAAAAGAACTGCATATTATGTTTAATTCCACCATCTGGTCTATTTATCTGCATTTTGACTCCATCATCTTCTAATAAGAGGAATAATAACATTTTCATAATTTCTTTGATAATCAGTTTTGTTGGCCAAAAAATGTCCAATCTATCATTTTAAATTGTTCATCTGTACTTTAACAGGTCTTTAATCAAATAACAGATTTTCTCAATGGAAATAAAGATTAAACTGTAAGCACCTGTTTTAATGAGGTTTGCAGTGATCCAACAACTCTGGTAAACATCTTTATGTTCTGTTATTGATAAGAACATTTTTGTTTTTAAGGTTATTTTTATATCAATCATCAGAAAACATTTTATTTTGCTTGTTGTGCTTAAATGTTAGAATCTGACCTCCCCTTAAAGCTGGTGTCTACGATTTGAAACCACAGCCTGCCCCTCCTTCCCTCACCTCTCCCCTCCGTGTTCCAAGATCCCGCCCCCAGCTCGTGTCGCCTCATATAGCCCCCTCCGGCAGAGCTACGAGCGACTAGCACAATATATCAGCAGCAAACTCAATCAAAAACAGCTCAGCTCAACTGAAAGTATCAAACACGACAGACATCCCCCTTGTAACACACAGCAGTAGCCATTTCAATTGGACCGGCGGCAATGCGGGTTTGGCGCCGCCAGAGCGGAGCCGAGTGTGGAGGAGGATTAATCTTTCTCAGCCTGTCCTCCCAGCTCAGCTTACAGTGCTAACGATTAGCGGCTAACAGGCTAACCCGCTCCCCTACAAGTTATTAGCCAGGACAGGCACAGACTAACCAGAGTTATTCAGCAGACATCTCCCACTGTAGTAAACAAAGCCATTACCTGATCAACCAGGGGCGAAACGGCCGATGCTATTCGTTAGCCGTTAGCCCGCTAACAGGCCTCAACCCGCGGGCAGAGCTCCGTTGGGCCCGCGGGAGAGGGAGGCGGATTCCCGGGTTCGGCGCTAGGCTTTTCCGGCTCCATGATAGTTCAGTAGCTAACGCTGCTAGCTGCTCACCGGAGGTAGAGGGGAGGAGGTGGGACCATGGGCAAGATGCTGCGTACTGCGTAGTGAGGGAGACGAGGACTGGATGGACTCATGGACTAACTCACGGACCAATTAATAGTCGCAGGTTCTTAGGCTTGATTGGTCTGCTAGTATGCAGCTTTTCAGTGGATATACTGAATGGATTTTTTTCGTTCTTTTTGGTCTTTATACTGTGTAGATAGGACCATAGGACCATAACAGCCTAATAAACGGTGTTATTAATATGTACAAAGCTTCCAAATCGTAGACCATAGCTTTAAATCTGACCAGTCCCTTTCATGGATGACTTACTCTAACAGATAAACAGCTAAATAACAAGAATCAGACTTTGCCGCAGTGTTTATGATTTGGATTAAAGTCCGATCTACCTGTCAGTAAACAGAAATGTGTTATCAATCTTTAACACGATTTTTTTTTAAATTGTTTTATTAATCAAATCTGGAAGCTTATTTTCACAGATTTTTATTTAGAGGTCAGATCTTGTGAAAAATAAAGCAGACTATAGCTTTACACTTTACATACCAGCATCTTTGAGGTTTAAATAAAACTAAAGTTGACAGAAAGAGATTTAGGAAACTTTACCACAATGATCTGGTGAAATCCTACAGGCTTCATAACCAACAAATGACAAACGCATATTCTATATGTTATTTTCTGTGAATGTTTAAACAATTTACACGTCATTAAACTCATACAGACACAAAGACTTTAGATGGATAATGACCCTGAAGAACATCCTTTATGAGACACAAGTAGTTAAAAAATTATAATTTAAATCCCTTTAAAATGTGTTTGAATACAATTCTGTAAAAGAAATCCTTCAAGCTTAGTCCTCCTTACTGTCCTCCTGATACTTAAAGTGAAATCACAGATTATATATCATCAAGTCTGGTGTTAATCTCAACAACAAACATCAATGAAACTTAAAACAAAATCTGAAAGAATATCAGGGCTAAGTTTTGTTTGTCTCTCTGCACTCATATGCAGATTTTATTCAATCCCAATAAAACATGAGGAAAGCATGCTTGTTCATTTGGATGGACTGATTAATAAGTCAATCAGAGGGCATAATAATGAGTTTTCTGACTAAAGAGAGGTCCGGAATGTTTTCAGGAGGGTCATGTTGACAGTATGAGCATCCACCTCAGAGATGTAGATCAGCAGAGAAGCTAGAGCTGCACATCGCTGCTCAGCTAAAGACTTTTAGGGAAAAAAACAAACACAAAAATAGCATCAAAACATTAGTAAACATTTACTTTTCTACTACTAAGCTACTTTGTTTTGGAACTACTTTGCTCCACAGCACATTTAATGTTTCCTTCCACCAGAGAAATGGGTGATCAACCCAACCTTGCACTGTAGCTGGGTCTTCCTGATTCAATGTCTGTAATCAGACAAATCCATCTTGTCAAGCTCCAACAGAAAACAAATTTCCTTAGTCCTGTAGAGCAGCGGAGGTGGGGCTACGGGCGAGAGGACAGCAGTAAAGTGGCTGCTCGTGCAGAGGTTAGCAGAGATACCAACAGCTTCACTCCCCGGACTAGGAAATACAGTCCTGATCAAAATCTAAAGACCAGTTGAAAAATTGCTAGAATATGCATTTTGCACATTTAGACCTTAATGAGGTTTTAAAAGAGCTACAATATGCAAAAGTAAGAAGGGGGAGTGTGACAAAAAGCACTTTGAAAAAGTAATTTAAAAAAAAACTGAAGTAGGTTGTTTATCACCTGATCAAAAGTTTAAGACCACAGGCTATTAAAGCCAAAATCTGCTCAAAATGTTAATTTTCTGTCAGGCATTCACACGGTCATGCCCTCCTGATGACTAAAGCTAAGAAGCTTTCTCTTCTTTAACGTGGTCGGTTCGTCGAGCTGCATAAGCAAGGCCTCTCACAGTGTGTCATTGCTGCTGAGATTGGACGCAGTAAGACAATCATTCTACATTTTTGAAAGATCCTGAGCAAAGATCCTGGAACAAAAAAGTCAAGTCAAGTCCTGTGCTGAGCCGGAGGATCTGATTGGCTGTCCGTCAAGACACAAGGCGGTCCTCGACCCAAACTAAGGCCCTTACTGGTGCCGACTGCAGCGCAATAACCATCAGACGGGATCTGCAGGAAAAGGATTTCAAAAACAAATAACAAATTCAAAGACCTCGTCTCCTTCAACGCCACAAAACTGCCCGTTTAGACTTTGCCAGGGAGCATCAAACATGGGACATTGAAGGTTGGAAAAAAGTTTTATTCTCTGATGAGAAAAAATGTAACCTTGACAGTCCAGATGGCTTCAACGTTACTGACATGACAAGGAGATCCCACCTGTGATGTTTTCTACCCGGCACAGTGGAGGGGGGTCCATCATGATCTGGGGTGCTTTTTCATTCAGTTGAACACGGGAGCTTCAGGTGGTGCAGGGTCATCAAACGGCGGCTGGTTACGTGCAGATGTTGCAGCGGGCATCCCTCATGACTGAGGGCCCTCGTCTGTGTGGTAACAGCTGGGTTTTTCAACAGGACAACGCTGAAGTTCACAATGGTCGCTTGACCAAGGACTTCTTCTGGGAGAATAACATCACTCTTTTGGACCATCCCACATGTTCCCCTGATTTAAATCCCATAGAGAACATTTGGGGATGGATGGCAAGGGAAGTTTATAAAAATGTTGCAATGTTCCCAAAAGCTTCCTGGAAACACTCGCATCAAGCATGCCCAAAGGAATTTTTGAAGTGATGAACAAGAATGGTGGAGCAACTCATTACTGAGTCCTACTGAGAAAAATGTTTGTTCTGGTTTGGAGAGTTTTTTGTCTTTTTTTGAGCGATGGTCTTAAACTTTTGATCAGCTGATAAACAGCCTATTTCAGTTTACTTGTTGTTTTCTATAAATTACTTTTTCAAAGTGTTTTTGGTTACACTCCCCCTTCTTGCTTTTGCATATTGTAGCTCTATTTAAAACCTCATTCAGGTCCAAATGTGCAAAATGCATATTCTAGCACTTTTTTAACTAGTCTTCAGATTTTCATCAGGTCTGTATATTCAACAGTCTATGAAAACAGTCCATGAATGAAAAACTGAGAAATCTGCTCTGAGAACTGGAGGAGTGGAGACCCAGGTGTGTAAATCATGAGCCTGTGGCGTCAAACTGGATGAAATAAGATGGTGACAAAGAAAAACTCCTTCAGGATGTTTGAGGTTCAGAGGATTCATCTGTGCCTCTCATCGTGATTTAAGAGCAGATTGACAGATTTACAAATGATGAGGGAACAAAAAAGGACCTGGATGAACCCTCATCTTCTGAGGAGTTATTCAGATCATACGAATTGTTTAAAATACAAAGGAAAAGAGATGTTCCTTGAACTTAGTAGAGTTTGTTTGAGACTCTCTTTGGATTTGGATTCACAGAGTCATTTAAGCAAGAGAAGAGACTCCAAGGCCTCTCATTATGTAAGCCCCATGGTCACATAGACCTTAAAACAGACTCTGATGTGTTTCAGCATCCAGGAAGTCATACAAATGGCCGTTTGGCTGCAGCAGGCCTTCTTAGGGGGGTGCTCCACCAATAGAAGCTGCTATTTGGGCTCAGAGGCTCAGCATGCAGATGGTGACACCAAACAAACCCTCCAGCAGATGGTGATATCAGGCCAGCAGAGGGGCCAACACAGCTTGCAACTCAAAACCATGCACCACATGGCACTAAACAGATCAAATGGGCAAAAGCATTTCAAAATTCTGGTTTCAAAGTTACAAAAAGAAATTCAAGTTTTAGAGGGGACATATGCAAAAAAAAAACAAAAAAAAAACACTTTGTTAAGGCTTCTTAATACATTTTTGGGTATTTGGCCTTCCTGCCACACAATGTGATAATAGACAAAACCAAGCCTGTATTTAGAAGGCTGTATGATTATAAACTCATGGTATTAAGTTGTTAGGTCTGTGGATATACTACTACGTAACAAAAGTTTTTTGATTTGCATACCTAACTTGATGGGTCTACCTGAGTCTTCTTTAATCAGCACTTGCACTGGAGTGCCACAAGGTTGCGTCCTCTCACCTCTTTTGTTCACAATGTATACCAGTGACTGCATCAGTAAAATGATAATTGCACACTGATTAAGTTTGCTGATGATGTTGCTCTGATTGGTCTTAACAATATAAAATTAAAGAGCAGTTACAGAGCAGAGATAAATCACTTTTTTAACTGCTGTTTGGACAATTATCTGATTTAAAACAGAAAACTAAAGAAATGATCATTGATTTTAGGAGATCTTCATCCTTTTCCCCTGTGATGTTGAATAATTCAGCCACTGCAGCTGTACAAGAGTACAGATATCTGGGTACAATAATTAATGACGAATCAACATGGAAAGCTAGCACTAATACATGATTTGCAAGGTTCAACAGCATCTGTATTTTTTTGAGGAAACTGAGGAGCGTCAATATGGTCTGCACTATGCTGAAACTTCTTTATAAAAGCTTCATTGAAAATGAGTTAATTTTATGGAGTGGAGCACTATCTCTACAAAATAAGAGCAAATTGGACAAGGTTGTTAAGATCGACACAAAGAACTGGGGAACAAATGAGCAGCATGTCCAACCTGACAGATCGACACACACTGACTCTGGAAAGCAGGATCACAGCAATGAAACTGACCTGGACAAAAATGATGGTACCCTTGACTTCATATTTTGTTGCACAACCTTTTGAGGCAATCACTGCAATCAGGTGATTTCTGTAGCTCTCAGTGAGACTTCTGCACCTGTGCACAGGTATGTTGTCCCACTCCTCATGAGCAAACTGCTCCAGCTGTCTCAGGTTTGAAGGATGTCTTCTCCAAACTGCATGTTTCAGCTCCTTCCATGAATTTTCAACAGGATTTAGATCAGGGATCATAGAAGGCCACTTCAGAATAGTCCAGTGTTTTGTTCTGAGCCATTCTTGGGTGTTTTTGGCTGTGTGTTTTGGCTCATTATCCTGCTGGAGGACCCATGACCTGTGACTGAGACCAAGCTTTCTGACACTGGGCAGAACATTTCACTCCAGAAGGCCTTGATACTCTTGAGATTTCATTTTACCCTGCACAGTGTTCTTTTTTTTGGATGCTTCATTATTGCATCTGTGAACATAGAGCTGATGTGACTTATCAAAAAGCCCCAATTTTGTCTCATCTGTCCAAAGGGCATTCTCCCAGAAGCTTTGTGGCTTGTCAATATGCGTTCTGGCAAATTCCAGTCTTGATTTTCTTTGATTTGTTTTCAACAGTGATGTCCTCCACTCAGTCCACTTTGGCTCAAACAGTTACAGATGGTGTGATCTAACTCTGATGTACCTTGGAGTTCAACTCTAATCTCTTTGGAAGTTGTTCTGGGCTCTTTGGTTTCCATTTGTATTATCCTTCTCTTCAGTTTGTCATCAATTTTCTTCCTGCAGCCACGTCCAGGGAGGTTGGCTACAGTCCTGTGGACCTTAAACTTCCGAATAATCTGTGCAGCTGTAGTCACAGGAACATCAAGCTGCTTGGAGATGGTCTTATAGCCTTTACCTTTAACATGCTTGTCTATTATTTTATTTCTAATCTCCTGAGACAGCTCTCTCCTTAGCTTTCTGTGGTCCATGTTCAGTGTGGTACACACCATGATACCAAACAGCACAGTGACCACTTTTCAGCCTTTAAATAGGTAGACTGACTGAGTACAAGCCTGAGGACACCTGTGATGCTAATTACAGGACACACCTTAATTTAACATGTCCCTATGGTCAAATCACAACACTAGTGATTGGTGAGCAGGATCATCTCCAAACTTTTTTTAATGTAGCTTATCTTTAGAAGTACTGTACACAGAGGCCGTGCTGCTTATCGGGGCAGTGATAAAAAAAAATGTGGATTATTAATGGAAAAGTAAAATTTTATACATGTGATCAATACACTGTCAAATCCCTCTACACTGTTTTGTAATCCTGTTTTCACCTGAAACTCTTTTAGAGATGGTGGCCTCATCTGCAGCAGTCTATACAGAATGAGGCTAATGTTCAATCTTCAAGTCCCTGAAACTCGCAACACTTTACAAGTTAGTTCACATTTCTTTTTGTACACATATTTTTTTCAAACTCAGTTGAAGCCTTGTCAATTTCTCTTTTCTGAGCTTTGAGCAGCAAACTACTACAACAAGCCAGTCCCTTTTGAGTGGTACATGGGTTAGTGTTTTAGCACTTCCTATTTCCTCATCTCAAAACCTGGGACGTTTGAATGCCTGAAATGAGGTTCATGTTGAAGATCAAGAGATGTTATTTTTATCCCTCTAATAGAAAATAACACCTGAAACTGTGTCTTAGACAGTCATGTTGTAGTTCCAAAATAACCTGACATTAGCCCTTCATCCTCTCCAATTCGATGTTTTCATAAAGATGAAGACACTGATGTTCATAAGAAAAGAATAGAGTTACCATCATCAGGCTTTAAAGAACTTCCCTCATATCAAGTCCTCAAACTCATTTCTGATGTCTGGCTGAATATGTTAGCAATCGCTGTTGTTCAAAATCATCTAGTTCTTACATTCCGAGTTCCCCTGATCCAGATAAAGTCTCCTCCTAGAGATGGGCCCCCTCTCTCATGTGGGCCCAGACCCTTCTGATTGGTTGACAAGTCAATTCAGTGGTGACTAATTAGTTCAGTGCTACTTTGTGCAACGCTGTCAGTAACACTACATTCATCAAATGTCTAAGCTCTACAACGATCTTGCTACCAAGCCAATGAACTTAAACTGACAATGAAACAAAGGTATGATGTCACACTGGTAGGTCTATTAGGGGGGAGCAGGGAACCGGACATTTATGGAGATTAAGTTTACTGCTGGCTGTGTCAGATTATACCAAGAATGCATGATATTGTATATGCTGATATTTCAAAACACTTAATTGGCAATTCAGATATCATTATCAATATCCATTTTCTCCATTTAACTAAAACTGACCTTGTCATTGTCACAGTCAGAAATTGGTGTTAAGTAAGGAATTTGACATATGCTTCTTCAATAAATAACACTGTTTAATTTAAATGCCGACATTCAGTAAAATGTAAACTGTGAATTTATCCATTTTGCAAATATTTCAGATGGCTGAAATGTTTAGATCATCTGTAAATATCTTTTGAAATTTTAATACCTACTAACAATATTGTGCATCAATTGATTAAGCATGTGCATAAACACAACAAAATTAAATTAGTCTCAGGTTAGAGGACATTAACCTGCACAGAGGACTGAAAGCTGACTGTCTGTCCCAGTCCTGCCACGCCATTCTGACACTCTGATAAGGCTTTTACAGGTTATTCCTCCCAGAATAACTTATCCATCGAGGACCATTCAAAGAAAAGATTGAAACCTGTTACTGATCGACAGAAAACAAACATGAAGTGTCCTGTCGGTCTGAGTCCAAAGGGTTAAACCTGAAGATTAAGAAGAGAACAACAGACCAAGATGGAGGAAAGGTCCACCTACACACACGAGTGAAAACTGGTGTGAAGTCTTAAAAATGTAGTTTTACTCTGAAAAAATTAAATAAAGAGCAGCTGATGGTCACTGGGAAGTTTAACCTAGACTGAACTTTATGAAGTTAAACAGAGCCTCCACACAGTCCTGTCAGGGGTCAAAGATCATGACCCAGCCTGGCGATCTCATCCAGCAGGAAGTCCACGTCTTCCAGCCGAGTGGCTGGGTTGCAGAAAATGCACCTGAAGAAATTCACCTTGTCCCCCAGCGGCTGATAGCCAATCAGGACGGAGCCTTTCTCCATCATCCGCCCTTTAATCTGAGGAGCCACCTGCAAAAACATGAACCATAAATATGATCAAATATCACTCTGAATTAACGTCTGATCATCACTGAACAGTTCACACTCACCCGATGGAGTCTGGAGTCTCTGTCCGGCCCTGGAGGAACGTCCCTCAGACTGGGAGGAATGTACCAGAAACACACGTTACTGTGCTCCGGCTGAAAGTCAAAGAAAACAGGATCAACACACTGATGATCACAAACAAACAATTACATGGCGGTCAAGCCTGGTGAGTCTGCATTTTGAATTCAGAAAAAGATCTTCAACCACCTGGTGGTGGAGGTTTAACTGCTCTGTTTTTACTTCCTGGGGTTTTATGATGTCATAGTTTTACAGGCTCCACCTACATGTGTGTGGCCAATCAGAACAGAGCTCATAATCTAAGCCTCCTGTAGGCTGCCCCCTCAGATCAGAGCATTTCCAAAGGGGAGAAAAACAGAGATTTTCAATGTTTTATACAACTTAAATCAAATCCTCGATTAACAGACCCTCAAGACATGATGTCAACGATCAAACACATCAGGACATGGATCTCTGCATGATTTCCATCATATGTTCTTTGACCCATTTCCTTCACACCCCTTTAAGGATGAACAGGTTCAAAATATTTTCTTTGTTAAAGTTATTTACTCTAAAGCTGCCTTCACACCGCAAGTGACTCTGCAGTCAAAATCGCTTAACCCACTGAAGTATCGTCACATGTCCATACAGTCCTGCTCAGTATTATTGGCACCCCTTCATTATTTTCATTACTTTGACAATATCTTCAGAAATAAATTGAAATGTACCCAATTTATGTCATCAGGATCTTTTAATTGAAGGTCCAAAATACTTTAACAAAAAAAAACTATTTTTACAAGTTAGATGTTGTAATTTCAAAGAGGGAACTGAAAACAGCATGTGCAGCAACAATGGCACCCCTCTTCAGTATTTTGTTGCACACCCTTTGGCTCTGATCACAGCCTCCAAATGTTTCTTGTAGCCATCTATAAGCTTCTTGCACTTCTCAGCTGGTATTTTTTCCCACTCTTCCTATGCAAATTATTCAAGCTTCTTTTCCCCAATGGCAGATTTCAGCCAGACTAAAGATTTTCAATTGGATTGAGATCAGGACTCATTGCTGGCCATTTTAAAACAGGCCATTTTTTTCCTTTTCAACCATTCCTGCGTGCTTTTGGATGTGTGCTATGGGTCTTTGTCTTGCTGGAGGGCCCACGATCTTCAACTCAAACCAAGTGTTCTTACACTCGGTAGGACATTTGGCTCTAAAATTTCTTGATGATTCTCTAATTTCATGATTCCTGTGATACCGTCAAGGCCTCCAGTACCTGATGCAGCAAAGCAGCCCCAAACCATTATGGAACCTCCACCATGCTTAATTGGTTGGGTGTTCTTTTCCTTGTAGGCTTTCAAGGGGTGGCACTTAAAACTGCCTAATCTGAATATGACTGCATGATCATAGTAGCTAATGAAGTATAATTTACAAAACTTAATATGTGAACATTACTTCTGCCGAGTTTGAGTCTGATAAAGTGATGCAGAACAAAGTTAGAGAGGTTTGTAAAGAAACTGTTTGTACCGTCACATTGTGTACTTAAACTTCATGGGTGCCAATAATGATGAGTAGGACTGTAAATACCTCATTTTGGTCACCATTGCCGTCGGCCATCTTTTGGTGACGTCACATCCAATTGAGTTTCACCGCAATCATATCATATATCATATAATAGGGTGTATAAGTGGACATTATTCCAACTGTATCCTTTTCATTCACTTATCAAACACAAAGCACTGCAGCTGATGCCCTGCAGCAGCATCGTCTGTGAGTGGGTCCGTCGAGGTGGAACTAATGTGCTCAATGACTAATGTTTCCCACACAGACACGGATTGTTACTCTGTCGTCCGGATGAAAAACTGTCTGTCAAGGGCACCGTCATACATGCACACACCGCTGATTGGATGTTGCTGCACACACACACGACATCGCCTGAAAAGATCAACTTCTTTTTTTACTTTGACATTGTGCGATGAGTGAAGTGGTCGTCTTGTACGCGGCAAATGCATTGCGGGCGTTTAGCCCCGCCCCATCGCGGCTGTACATTGACTTTGCATGGAGAGCGATTGCTGAGGTCGTACAAGCAGCGTCCAGTGTTTTAAGCACCTTAGGGCTAAAAAGCCACAGCTACCACACTCAGAAATGTTCTGAAAATGTCTTGTGTTTTTTCTTCATATTTATCATAAAATTTGTTTTCTATTAAACTAATAAGAAGATTATTTCAATTTTGTATAAAAGTCTGATGAATCATTAAGCTCATTCAACTGAATATGTAAAGACAATGTGGGAGAAAGAAGGAGGGATGGATATATCAGAGGAAGAATGGACTGCAATATGGAAACTCCAGTGGAAAAGCACAAACTCGCAGAGATGGAAGGAATATGGATGGAAAACCATGATAAGATACTTTATCACTCCATGTCAGAAAACTCACTATGATGGAATGCCTCTTAACTGTTGGAGAAAGTGTGGAGAACAACGGACATACCATTTCCATATTCTCTGGGACTGCCCAATTATTAGACAGTATTGGAGAGACATTCATGTATCACTGCAAGATATTTTTAAATGTGTCACTCCCTTTGGTATGAAAACTGTTTATTTAGGATTTTTACCACAAGAACGGAAAAGAAAGGATAATTTTCTGCTAAGCATCTTGTTAGTTGCAAGTAAAAAATCTATAACTAAAAGATGGTTATCACAGGACTCACCCACCATATCAGAGTGGTGGGATACAACTCTTGAGATTTATAAAATGGAACAGATGACGGCACTTATAAATCAAAAACAAGACCAGTTTCTAGCACGTTGGGAAAAATGGGTTGTATTTATTAAAAATGAGAAGCCCGATTTAATTTTAAGTTAGAATATTGAATCAATGAGTTGGTCACTCCCTAAGGTTCTTAAAGGTTTGTTCCCTTTTATCCTCTGTTGTTTTGATCCAATGGGAAAATGTTTCTTAAAAGGAAAACAATGATAAACTAGTGCACATGTTGGCACAAGTGAATTTTACCCATCAATGAAAAATGTTAAAATTGATAAATAAAGAATTTAAAAAAAAAATGTTTTCTATTTTTGATGTTCTTTGCAAATCCAAAGATGGCATGTTTCTAAATTTTAGCGCTCTGCACAGTCTTACGAATCAGCAAATACAGATATCTTACTTTGTCTCTGAAGACAAGCTCAAAGTCGGTCCTCCTCTGCAGCTGATCATACAGATACTCTGCGTTCTCCAAACATTTGTTAATCTGAGATCCAAAACCCTCAGAGCCCTGAAAGAGAGACGGAGTTGGACAGTCAGAGACACAGAGACAGGGACAGAAAGAAATTGTGTCTCCAAAACAAACCATAAACAAAACCATTCGACATGGAGGAGTGCAGATGGTGCATTCAGTAATACCACAGCCTGAGGGAGGAAGCTGCTCTGCAGTCTGGGGTACCTAATAAAGTGGCCTGTGAGTGTAAATGGTGCAGTGTTTACAGGATTTTTATTTTATTTTGTATTGTGTGTTGCTCTGTATTGTTTAGCTGTTGAGCCATATATCAGCACAACACTAAAATGTGTCACATTGCTGCGTCCTATTATCACACATGGGCACATTCAAAAATCAAAAGTTTAACTTTTTCAGGACTTAAATTTTGTTTTGCTGTTTAACTTCTATTCCTTATACAAATAGACTGTCACATTAAAAACAACAGTCAAAGTAAGGATTTTGTGCCCACGATGAAAAACACCATTATCTGCCATAATAAGTTCAGACACATCTGAAATCTGAACATGGATGGACAGAGACAAACGGTTCATAAGACGGTCTTTTGGTAAGCAGGGACGCCCTACTGGAGATCATACAAACCTTAGCCTTCCACATGAGCCAGAGCTTAAACACGTCGATATGTCGTCCACACTGGATGGTCTTGTCTCCGATATCGTAGCTCACATCGTAGGGTTTGTCCCTCTGGTAAAGGTATTCAGCCCCCAGTCCATTGCACTCCTGAAGGAGACCCTGGACAGAGACAGAGGAAGAGCACGTTAACACACCACACACATGAACAAGGGAGGCCCGCGGAGAACAGATACGAATGTTTTAAGTTCTTCTCAGGTGATGTCACAGCACACAAGCTGGAGGAGCTGATTACTGTGAAACAGAGCTGCTGACGGCCCAGGTAACCCACAGGTCTTTGTTAGACCTCCTCGCAGGACTGTGTGGTTGAATTTGTTTTGACAGCTCCCTTGCTGACCTGTTTTTATTTCAGTTGGTCCTTAAACATCTCTCATCATAGCCCCACCTGTTCTAACCCCTCCCAGAGTGACTGAAAACACCTGCATGGGAGACCAGGACCTTTAAAGTTACAAAATTACAAAGCTGACACACCAGATGGACCCTTAAATGTATTTTATATCTTTATATTACATCTGGGCAATAGCCATAGAAAGTGTTTGGGTAAAGGCAGAACCTTTGAGAAGCATATCCTGCAGGTGATTGGACAACCATGCTGTCAATGACATTCATCACAGGCAAATCAGATACTGTCGTAGGCAGGTGCTGCTGTTGCTGCTTTAAATACAGAATGTGAGCCTCTTCATAGAAAAAATTGACAGTAAACTGGAGTGAAAATATCCTTTCTTTCAGAGGTGATGAAAATTAGGACAAAAAAACGAAAGAGAAGACAAAGAGTGGGGTTTGTTCCTAGTTTGTGTTTTGCATCTAGATAATAAATACTACTATAACTAATATTGATAATGATGATATAACACTTTTATAGAGCAGTTTTAAAAATGAAGGTTTACAAAGTGCTTTGACAAAAAGTTAAAACAGATATAAGGACAAAGCACAAGAATTCAAGCACGACAGAATTAAACAAAGGATAAATAAAAAATCTGAGAACAATCTGAAGGAACCCAAACAACGAGAGCAGAGCAACAGGACCATTTATAAGATATACGTGAAGGTAGCAATTAATAAAAAAGGGTATAAGCAAAAGAATGAAGCAGAGGGGTAAACAGAGCTGAAGAAGATGAGAATACAAAGAATGGACTGATATGACAACTGAGAAATTAAAGCTACTACAAGAACTAAAAGTACAGAACTGATGGATTCAAAAACATACAGAAGAGATGATGGTGCAATCTATGCATATCCATGTCCCCACCTGTATATCCACACATGCACCATACATATGCCAACACACTCACACATACATAACTAGAAAAGCACTCGGAGAGGCCAGACCTCTACCAGTGCCACAGTCCTCACCGATATTATGATTTTCACCATAAATATTATTCCTACCTTCATTTCATCTAAATATTTAGATTACTTAAACCTTGAAAGCATACCATTAGCAATTGGATTCATAATGATATGTATTGTGGTTCAGTAGTTATTCACAAACATCGCATTTTATGTCAAGGCCGTTTTACGCTAATCACTCCCAAAATCTAATCGTTTGTTCCTTGTCCCAATCCGGACATTTCCTGAAAATTTTATCAAAATCCATCCATAACTTTTTGATTTATGTTACTAACAGAGAAACAAAGACACTAACTAACATACCAAAAAAAAAAAAAAAACAGACACTGGCAATAACAACCTCCTTGGCAGAGGTAAACATACTGTCGGTAAACAACAGTATGTAAATAAACAGAATCCAAATGAAAGCAAATAACTACAAGTTAAAATAAAAATATGAAACGCCATCCTTAATCAAATGTAGTCCTTTGAGTTGAACAAAACAAGCGTTATTTAATGATACAAAAGAAGGTGATCAGGACAAAATCAGTCATGAGCCTGCAGACTGGTGTTTGTCTGTTTATGGTCACCCTGGATATGTTCTGTTAAAGCCTGTTTATCACTCTGTTCTTCTAGATGTTCTTACCTGAAGGTTCTTCTTTGAGTTGCAGCTTGGTGTATACTCTGACTAAAACTTCATTTCCACATGTAGGTTATACTTAATCGTGTCATTCTTTGTTCCTAGATGTGTGTTATATGATCATGCTTCTAGGTACAGAGTTAATCATCTCCTAATCACAGGTGGTGCTGTTTTAGGGAGGACTTCATTGTGTGCTTTATTCTGCTGTTTGACACTGAATAAAGGAGAGAGGACACAACTGTACTGAGCTGTGTCACCTTTGATCTCTCCCTCTACAGAGCAACGGTCCAGAGTCAGACTAGATATCTAAGGCAATTAAAAAAGCACAGATGTTTTCTCTCCCTAAACCACCACCTTACCGTCTGTCTTTTTGGAAGACATCAAATAATCCTGCCACTTTTTGGACCAGAACACTAGCTCGAACTCCAGGAAATGATGGCAATGATATGTTGATGATATGATGTTATGACTTAAAAAGGTCTAAAAAAACAGTACAATGAACCAAATATGACAATATAAAAGCTAAGGATAGCTAGCAAAGGTTTAAAATAACACTACAGAAGCCAAATATGACACTATAAAAGCTAAGTATGACTAATAAAGGTCTAAAATAACACCACAAAAGCCAAATATGGCACTGTAAAAACCAATATGACTGGTTAAAAGCTAAAAAATAGCGCATAAATGCCTTAGCTAATATAATTCTAATAAACACACAAGAGATACACCCCCAGGACTTGATCACCCCCTGGCCTTCCTCGGATGAGAGTGTCTAGTGGTAATGGCCAAAACACTTGATGATTCTGATCTGCACTACTGATGATGTGTCTCCAAAATTTAGACAACTAATTATGATAATTTACAATAGTTATCATAGAGGAACCCCTATTGAGGTAAACAAAACAATTACAACAATTAACCCTCGAAGTGGGGCAAGTCGTTGAGAGTTATTAATTATTCCTAACCTGCCAGTGCCTTCGGACTGACGGCTCTTTGTTATCCTTCAAACCAATCACTCATACACCCTGGCTGATGACCCTGATAACAACAAAGTTTTTCATTCATATTAGGCCTTCAAACAAAACAAAACATGCATTAAAATAAGAAACTAAAGTGTATTGAAGTGGATTAACCTGCAACAAATGAATTACTGTCCTTTTGACAAAAGTCTGCTTAGCCACAGTCACACGCAATGACGTATTTGATTTTGTCATTGCATCACATGGTATTATTCGGTCTTGCTATTAACTCAATCCACCGAAGGCTGAATCTGGCTTTTTTTGCAATATTTGGCAGAATATATTTGGTCACCGAATATTCAGTGCATCTGTACTGATTTTGTATTATATAAGAGGAGAAATAATTAACCAAAATTAAGTTTCTTTTTTTGAGTAGTACACTTAACTTTGGAAACATCTGAGCAGGCAGGACGCAGGTGATTTAGGCCTAATATAAACATATAAAATGTTCTAATCACACTGTCTCTCTGTCCTCTATTCCTCTTGATTCACAGCAGGTGTGGGACTCTTCCCCTCCCCCGTGTCACTTCATGCATCACCAGTGTCATGAGGCTGAATGTAGTGCAGGGACCCTCAAGCCCCCCTTAAAGACGAGTTAAGGTGCTGTGATAGCTCTTACTTTTTTCTTGACCAGGATGGCGGAGCACTGCAGAGGGACTCCCATCAACTTGTGAGGATTCCAGGTCACAGAACAGGCTCTGAAAATCACCACATTTAAGGTTGAAAGTATGTGCCTCCATTTTGAAAACACAGTGTCTGAACTAAGGGAAAGATGGTTTCACAGAACATCAAATAAACTGATAATAATGAGAATTGAAGGTTTTCTCTGTAAACACTAGAGCAGAGACCTTCTGTGTTAAAAACAGTCTCTTTTCCATGACACATCAGACATTTGTCCCTGAGTTTTACAGCTCTACCCCAATTCATAAAACACAGTGTGTGAAAAGTGTGGGTCATTCTGGACGTCTTTACCGTTCAATTCCCTGTAGTTTCATTCTGTGTCTGTCTGACATCAGCAGGCCGCCACCCCACGCCGCCTGAGGACGAAAACTCTGATGAAAACACAAAACCTGTACAGACATGCGCCATAACCTTCTATCTTTGTGTCCAAACTCAATTAAAAAAACAAAAACTGTTCCAACATGCACGTTTCCGTCTTTGTGTAAAGGGATGAGATGTTTATACTTCTGAGGCTGTCATTGAGCTGATTCTCTTTGGGATTTTCACTGGATCATTGCTCATATTTACAAAAGATTTTTGATAATACAGATAAACAAATCTCAGTGTTGTGATGTTTTTGAAGCTTAAATGTAATCTGTGAAAAGATCTCCAAGGGGAATGATTTCTTCGTTGATAAAAAACTCAATGGTCTCTTCCTCCCAGTCGTCCACGTTGCAAATGTGAAAAACATGGAGGTCTGATTCAGAAGCAGCTACAACATTTTCATCGTATAACCTTTTTTCGAGAATTTAATTCTAATCGAGCATCCAGGTTGACAGAGTCCCATGGCAGTGTATGGATTAATGTTAAGCCTTTACAGGATAAAGAACATTTTCAAGTTGAAACAGAGACATATTTGTGGCATGTTGGTTGTTTGTTTGCATGACAGTGGCCTGACAGAAGCAGGATTTGAAACCGGATTCAGAAAGCAAACTCAGGAAAACAGAAGTTTGTTATCATAAATACAGACAGGATTAAACTTTTCAAATGGCAACTACTCGCATATTATGAAGGGATGCGTAATATTTATGTACAGGCAGGATCAGCCACGACCACGGGCAACCAGATCTCATGCGATGCGACAGATGTTCTGGGCAACTTGGTTGCATCCTTGGAGATATGGGGGCAGCATCCCTGTGTCCTGCAGAGGGAACTCTGGAGTCACTCAGCTTACTATACTACGTCACCAAAGTTGTGGGAAACATTAGTCAGTGACGACATTAGACGGACCCCAGAGAACTCGCAGACTATGCTGCTGTAGGGTCAGCTGAAGTGAATTGTGCAAATATACAGTTGGAATAATGTTAGCTAATGCGTTCTATTATATATGATATGATTTGATTGCGGGGTAAAACTTCACACCAGAAGTCAATCAATCAATCTTTATTTGTATAGCGCCAATTCATAACAAGTGTTATCTCAAGACACTTTACAATAGAGCAAGAACTCTTCATTTTGTGGATACACATATATGCATAGATACATATATACACATATATCTGCCACTAATGCTCAGAAGTGATCTGAGCATTAGTGACATCCAGCTGCCATTCATTTTCTATGATCGCCGGCGTTGAGGAGCTATTGATGCAGCGGCGGCCACAAGCGGCACGATCCAAGTGTCAAGAGCGATGAGCTGAAGCTGGGAGAAGCACAACTTTATGTAAATGAGCCAGTGGCAGGCCCATCTGGATTCCCATGCGGAAGACTTTGAGAGGGAGGGCGAGAAAACAAGGAGGAAAAACTAATCACGGTTGTCTCCAGCCTCTCAAGTGTGATCCACGGTGAAAGAGGGGACCAAAGTCCCATGTGCATCACATATACATGTTCCAACCCCCCAAATAACCCGCCACTTTGTGCAAATGTTTCATAAAAAGAGGGATAAAGTCATAACAATCAAATAAGCTGCTGTTCAAAGGTCACAAGCCTGTGTGTATGTCTGTTTACTTGTCTTATTTTAGTGCAATATTTATATATAAACATATCAGTGTGAAAACAAGAGTGACAGGAGATGGTCATGCAGAGCACATCTGCACCGCAGCTTGTGAGCCCCACCACTCTGTCTGCTCACATCACGTCCTCTGACTGTGTGCTGCTGCATGTTTTCAACTGCCAAGCATGCGGTGAGAGTGGCCAGAGCGTCAACAAGCGATTTTGTTGCTTTTGGTGCGAGTGTACAGTTAAGTGACCTGATGTTACTAAGTAAAGGCAATGGGGACAAAATGAGCTAAGTACAGGTGACAGGACTTGGGTTTGATCTTGGTCGCAAAAGTGCATTCAGTGTGAACGCACCCTCAGAAGTCAAAAATCGAAAAACAAGTGGTCAAGATTGGGGCTTGATTTCAGACAAAAAGACCACAACTTCAGATAAGCTGAAACATCAACATTCATCTGCAGCACAGCCCTGAGTATCAGGTGTATCTTGTGTTTGACATTGCTGCCAATGAAAACCTCAAGCCAACTTTCCCCACTCAGAAAATCCACAGGAATCTATAAGAGAACTGATAAAGAACAGGATTTTGATCAAACCTCATCAGTTCTCATCTTTATACACACTCAACACTCCGTAGAGGAGGAGCAGAAGTACAAACGTTCTGTTGTGACCTCCTGTCATGTGAACTACATACTGTTTGATCACTTTATAAATCTGTTTGCATCAGTGGATCGCTGTCTCCTGAGCACCCTGCCTTCATTTTGAGTTTACATCATTGTTTCTGAAATGATGAGTGCTGTGAGTCAGAGAGGGACAAAGAGAGGTCACATTACATCAACGTGCATCCACAGTTTGTGTCTGTCACAGATATCTGCAATGTCACTGAGAGGGTCGAAGGCTCCGTACACCGTGGTGCCAGCCGTCGCATTCACATAGAAGGGAGCGAGACCCTGACCATCAGAGAGAGAGAGAGAGAGAGAGAGAGAGAGAGAGAGAGGCTGTTACTTCACTGAGCAAACAAAAAAAGAGTTTTTGTCCTTCTGACAAATGAATAACCCTCATTGAAACACCATCATTTCTTCCTAAGTGTGTTTAACTCTTCAGTCTTACCTTTTTCTTAGATGCCATGATTGAAGACTCCAGCTCAGCAGGAATCATTTTCCCTCTAAACAGAACAGAGCAGTTTTTAATCATTAATGATTTACCTTTAAATCACCAAACTTTACATTCAACCTTATTCAAGTTCAAGTTGACAGTAAGACTTTTACCTAAAGTAATGACAGGACTGAACCTGTTCACACCTGTAAATCTTTCTTTAGTCCACGTATGACAAAAAACCTGAGAGTCAACCTGAGTTTCTTCCAAATGCTGTTTCTGTTTGGTGCAAACAGAAGACTGATTCATCATGTCCATGAGTGAATCTGGTGATATTCTTAAAGAGGCTTCTTCGTCCTCACTGAAAATGTTGCTCTCTTTTGTCTCAGGTCTCAGCTTTTGTACCATCATAGCGTCTGTATGAACAAGTTGGCTGGTCTTCTTTATCCAACAAAAGGATGATCATGTGTACATCTTTTCCTTCTTTAAGGCCAAACAACATGGACTGCCTTCTTATTGATGCTCTCTACTCTCACCACAGACTTTGGTCTAATGGATTGACCTTCTCATTTACCAAACTTGCTTTGTCTTTGGTAAATGAGCTTTAGTGTTTTTGCAGGGGTCTAAACTAAAACAATGCATCCCCCTGCTACAGGTGTTACGCTGTAATTACATACCAGGCTATCTGGTGTACCCTGTTGGTCACTGTAGGCACAGGTGGGGGTCAAAAGCCCTCTTCTTTGTTCACAAAGCTTTACACTCACATCATATCATGGTATGTCTGACATAGATAAATATTACCATTTGAATAACCTTAAAAAGGGCGTCTTATCCCTGCTCTAGTTATTATTATACTTCAGTTTTGTTGGTAGCCACTCTGCTGGATTCCTCGTGGTCAAAGCAACGCTGGCTGTGAGACAATGACTCAGGCCTTTCAAGAAAGTATTGCCCATACCATATTGCCCTAATCATCATCAGCAATGATGGTTAAAACCATCATTTTGACCCCTGATAAACAGAACTTCTTCCTCCCATTTTTTTTGTCAGTAAAGTCTTATCAGGAGCAGCTCCAGGTCTACAGGAGACAAGATAGTTACTTCTCAAAAGATTCAAAAAGGGAATTTCAGTAGTCTGACGTGACCCTTTGAAGCACATGAGACAGAAACTTTCTCTAAGAGAGGCATGACAAAAAAACATCTAGAGAAGCAAGTGATAATATAAAGATTATTATATTAAGAGGCTTTTTTGCAAAGTTCATTTTCTAAAAGACAGGGCTTGTGGGAACCATGTCCAGATGAGAAGGATCTTGTTCATCACTGATCAGTATGTGTAAAGTTAATGTTTTAGTTTGTCTCTTTGGTCATACACATTTTAACACAAACATTAATCCTACATCTTTACAGTCAGATATCTTAATAACTCATGTAAGCCTGAAAATAAGAAAATAAGACGTCTCTTTGCTGACTTTGCCTGGAAGAGTTGAGGTTCTACATGAACTATTACAAAAATATGGAGATGGACTACAAACAGCAAAAGGTGTCCTTGAGTTTGGTGGGTTAAACTCTAGTCCCAGGGAGTTGAGTGTCACTCACCTTTCATCACATCTGACCATGAACACGCTGTCACTGCCCATCCCTAAAACAATGGCAGATTTCTTCACGGAGAAATGACTCTGAAACCACAAACACAGAAACATTCATCATCATTCATGTTACAGTCAGTCCTTCTTCTGTCTGTCCTCAAAGGAAAAAGAAAGACAGCACTGCTCTCTGTTTCACTCTTTCATGGCCCCAGTCATTAGATTACAGTAGTTCAGCTATTTGTGAGTCCTTGTGTTAATCAACATGGCAGCAACTCAACGCCTACATCTATGCATGTAGGCATGGTCAAGACAACCTGCTGCAGTTCAAACTAAGCTGAAGAAAGGTAGAAGAGACTTAAACAAGGTTGTTGGTGACAGACGGACTGGTCTGATCTACTGGAACTCTGACACAAAATTCACTATATTGCCAAAAGTATTTGGTCATCCATCCAAATAATCAGAATCAGGTGTTCCAGTCACTTCCATGGCCACAGGTGTATCAAATCATCACCTAGGCATGCAGACTGCTTTTACAAACATTTGTGAAAGTGTAACTGTGGTCAATTAGAGCAAGACTGAAAGCCAGGCCTTCTCGTTTAACATCAGTGTGTGACCTTACAAATGCTCTTCTGGAAGAATGGTCAAAAATTCCCAATAACACTCCTAAACCTTGTGGACAGCCTTCCCAGAAGAGTTGAAGCTGTTATAGCTGCAAAGGGTGGACCAACATCATATTGAACTCTATGGATTAGGAATGGGATGTCACTTAAGTTCATATGTGAGTCAAGGCAGGTGAGTGAAGATGTTTGGCAATATAGTGTATGATATATGAGGTGTGTCTATCAAATCCTGATCCTGCTCCTCTGAGGATAAACCACATGGTTCACAGTCGTCTGAGTGTTAAATATTAAAGCTTGGTTATTCAGGCTTTAAAGTTGACCAGTATTAACTCAAAGTTTTGGTGAAATTAAACAGAACAGCAGCTTGATCTTTTGGTGTGAGGAACACTGCATGGTCATGCACATCTGAATGGCACTAAAGGTTTGATGAAAGCAGAGAGGAGGTCCAAGGTGATGGACATCTGGACACCAACAACCATTAAAACACTTCTGAAAACATTCAACAAACCGAACAAATAGTTGAAATGATCTACAACCCAGAATAAGAATGAGAGCAGAAATGATCTCTGATAAAGAGGCAGGTCGGCTGATTTGTATGAAATCTTGAACATGGCAAAAGTGGCCCAAAATACTTTGTAACTACTCTTTTCAGTTTGTTCCAAAAACAGAAGCACTTCAATCAGCAGCTAGCAGTGAACCAAAGACGTCACTGACTGTAAACTTACAGCTGATGTCCCTGAACACACAACCTCTAAGACAGAACAGAGAGACTGTGGACCACAGGCTTCATCCTCAGAGGCACAGGCTCCTTATTTACAGCCACATCTCTTCTATAATGTTTATTTAGAAGAGAGCATGGTCCATGGAGCGGCCCAAAGATTAATGCATCATCCCCACCCTGATGGTTTCTTATGAACTTCACTGTACAGAAGAACAGGGCAGTAATTACATGCTGTGAAGTGAAGAGGGCGAGGCGGGGCAGCGCTCCCATCCCTTGGCTCTTCACCTCGGGGTAGAAATGAAATCTGGCCACCAGGATGCTGTACATGTTTGATATGGTTCCTCCTTCAGTAAAAATAAACCAAGAGAAACCAGTTTGTAGACAAAAAGGAGATCAAACACACAAAACAGAGCTACAGATCTCAACTGAACCTTAAGGCTTCATGATCTGTCAGGGTTTATTATCTCTTAGTTTGAGAGGATTACGGTTCACTGTCAGAGCAGCATGGATCACCTGGAGAGAAGAGCCCGTCCCCCTCATCTTCAGACCATCCCACAATGCTTTGCATCTTCTTCAGGAGAATACTCTCCATCAGGATGAAAACAGGAGACACCTCATATGTAAATCTAAAAAATAAATGAAATGCATGTTATTAAAACGACGGTAAAACAACACTACTAAAAATACTGATAAAAAAATTTGATTTATATATTAAACTTCAGAAATCAAAATCAATCAAATGACAAAGTTATGTTCTTGGATTAACACCTGTGTACTCTTGAGTAGTGATCTTTAAGGAAACAGCCGCAGGGTCAATCCTCACGGAGTAACCCGCTGGAGACCTCGTGCCACATTTTGTTGTTACAAGAAACATCAGATTTATATGGAAGCCCATTTCTACCACTTAAAAAACATAAATTGATTTAGGAGACAAGCGGCACGGTGGCGCAGCCGGTAGTGGACATGTCTCACAGCAGGAAGTTCCTGGTATGATCCCCGGGTCAGACAGGGGCCTTTCTGTGTGGAGTTTTCATGTTCTCCTTGTGCATGCATAGGTTCCCTGCGGGCACTCCGGCTTCCTCCCACAGATCAAAAACATGCTCATTAGGTTAATTGGTGAAATTAAATTGCCCTTAGGTATGAGTGTGAGCATGAATAGTTGTCTGTCTCTCTATGTGGCCCTGCGATTGACTGGCGACCGGTTGAGGTTGTACCCCGCCTCAAGCCCCCAGCCCCCAGCCCCCAGCCCCCAAAAGGGATAAAGGGGTGGAGAAAATGAATGAATGAATGAATTTAGGGGACAAAAAGAAACGGAAACTAATTCATAATTATGAGATAAAAAGTCAAATTTATGGGACAACAAAAGTCTTATATTTGACTTTATATCTCATAATTTTAACTTTTATCTCATAATTATGACACTGTTATCTAACAATTATAACTTTTTACCTCATAAGTATGACTTTTTGCCTCGTAATGATGACTCGTATCTCATAATTATGACTTTATATCTCAAAACTATGACTTTTTACCACATAATTATGACTTTATATCTCATAATTATGACACTGTTATCTTACAATTAAGACTTTTTATATCATAATTATGACTTTTTTTATCATAACTTTAACTTTCTCATAATTAACTTTTTATCTCATAAGTATGATTAAGTATTTGTTTTTTTTTCTGTTTTTAGTTCCCTAAATTCATTTTTTAAGTGGTGGAAACTTGCTTCCATACATTTATGCTGATCCTTAGGTAGTTATTGATCCGTTGAAGGGCTGGTCTGAAGTTTCCCGAACACCACGGCCCTTTTAAAATCTCTGTCTTCATTACACCATCATGATATTCAGTCTCCATTATCCCCACCCCCAACACACACATTTCAAAAGCTCGTGTACAAAATGTGTCTGGTGTAAAAACATGTGAAGTGAGGTGACCATCTGCAAACTCTCTGAGTCATTTTTGAGGGACTCCAATAGCTTCTCTCTGGCAGGCCCACTGTGAACTGTTGGAGCAAGGAAGTGGGGTATAATTCCTGATTACCCCGAGGTCCCTACTTATGCAAGATTACAGTTTAGAAGTTCCCCAAAAAAGGGGCAAACAATGTCCTGGCTGATGGTCTATATGGCTGACCAACTGAGCAAACATTTGGGGGGGGACTGTTACACCTGAAAACACCTCGAGATCCCCCAGATGAGCGCGAGTGTTATTGCAGTAGTTTTATTGCAGCACGACCTAAAATTGCAGAAACAGCCAAGTTAACAACAGAATCTTTTGTTCTTACATGTTTGTGTTTGCTGTCGAGGTCAACCACTCCCCAGCCAGTCCGACCATGTCCAGGCCACCGTACAGCTGGTTGAAGAAACGAGGATGACCTGCAAAACAATGACAGGTTCTATCATCACTGCAGTCACTTAAACCAAAAACTTTCTTCAATTATTCAAACAAGACAGTGACATAAACTAAGCGATCATTGTCTGTTAATCATGAGTGCTGCTGGGCTACTCCTGGTTAGACAAACTTCTCCCCGGGAAAACTCTTTTACAGTGTTGCAGTGAAATTGTGTCCTCAATGAAGTACCATAGAAATGCTTATAAAGTGTGCTTGTGGTGTTTCCACATCATAATCAAGTGATGTTTTCATCCTTTTGTGATAAGTGATTGTTAATGAGCTCATAAAAATGTCTTCTTTGGATTTGAGTCTGAGGACGACCATTCAAACCTCATCTGACACAGATGGACCGATCAACTTTATACATCAGTCCATCCGGGAGAGGGTCCATAGAAAGAGTCTAAGAAGGGGCTGCAGCAGGTGATTGGACATTCATTGGGCAGATTCCATATCCACTAGCTGATTGGATGATCGTTGGGAAGAGTCCATATCCACTAGGTGATTGGATGATCGCTCCGTCAGTCACATTCACAACAGGCCAGTCAAATTATTTAGAAGTGTAAAGTACACAATAAGCCACTTAAATAGTTTGAATTCAACCAGTCTGCAGTCACAGTGATATAACTCTGCCATAGTTAGTGACGGGTTTACCTGCAGTGCAGTTGGATCCTCCTGATTCAGTGTCTAATCAGATAAATTCATCTTGCCATGCTCCAATCTCAAAACCCAAAACCAGTGAAGTTGGCACATTGTGTAAATCGTAAATAAAAACAGGATACAATGATTTGTTAATCCCTTTCAACCTATATTCAACTGAATACACAGCAAAGACAAGATACTTAACATTCGAACTGAAACTGTTATTTTTTGCAAATATTAGCTCATTTGGAATTTGTTTAAAAAAAGCTGGCACAAGTGGCAAAAAAGACTGAGAAAGTTGAGGAATGCTCATCAAACACTTATTTGGAACATCCCACAGATGAACAGGCTAATTGGGAACAGGTGGGTGCCATGATTGGGTATAAAAGCAGCTTCCCTGAAATGCTCAGTCTTTCACAAACAAGGATGGGGTGAGGGTCACCACTTTGTGAACAAATGCGTGAGCAAATTGTCCAACAGTTTAAGAACAACATTTCTCAACCAGCTATTGCAAGAAATTTAAGGATTTCATCATCTACGGTCCGTAATATCATCAAAAGGTTCAGAGAATCTGGAGAAATTACTGCACGTAAGCGGCAAGGCCGAAAACCAACATTGAATGCCCGTGACCTTCGATCCCTCAGGCAGTACTGCATCACAAACCGGCATCACTGTGTAAAGGATGTCACCACATGGGCTCAGGAACACTTCAGAAAACCACTGTCAGTAACTACAGTTCATCTACATCTGTAAGTGCAAGTTAAAACTCTACTATGCAAAGCCAAAGCCATTTATCAACAACACCCAGAAACGCCGCCGGCTTCGCTGGGCCCGAGCTCATCTAAGATGGACTGATGCAAAGTGGAAAAGTGTTCTGTGGTCTGACGAGTCCACATTACAAATTGTTTTTGGAAAATGTGGTCGTCGTGTCCTCTGGACCAAAGAGGAAAAGAACCATCCGGACTGTTATAGGCCCAAAGTTCAAAAGCCAGCATCTGTGATGGTATGGGGGTGTATTAGTGCCCAAGGCATGGGTAACTTACACATCTGTGAAGGCACCATTAATGCTGAAAGGTACATACAGGTTTTGGAGCAACATATGTTGCCATCCGAGCAACGTCTTTTTCATGGACGCCCTGCTTATTTCAGCAAGACAATGCCAAGCCACATTCTGCACGTGTTACAACAGCGTGGCTTCATAGTAAAAGAGTGCAGGTACTAGACTGGCCTGCCTGTAGTCCAGACCTGTCCCCCACTGAAAATGTGTGGCGCATTATGAAGCGTAAAATACAACAACGGAGACCCCAGACTGTTGAACAACTTAAGCTATACATCAAGCAAGAGTGGGAAAGAATTCCACCTGAAAAGCTTCAAAAATTGGTCTCCTCAGTTCCCAAACGTTTACTGAGTGTTGTTAAAAGGAAAGGCGATGTAACACAGAGGTAAAAATGACCCTGTGCCAACTTTTTTGCAATGTGTTGCTACCATTAAATCCTAAGTTGATGATTATTTGCAAAAGAAAATAAAGTTTCTCAGTTCGAACATTAAATATCTTGTCTTTGCTGTGTATTCAATTGAATATAAGTTGAAAAGGATTTGCAAATCATTGTATTCTGTTTTTATTTACCGCACACAACGTGCCAACTTCACTGGTTTTGGGTTTTGTACAATTATTAATATTGGCCCAAAATGGCATGACCCAACTTAGGAGTCTGTTAAGGGCAATGTGAGCAGGAGGCGACTGCTTTCACAGAGATTAGCATAGATGCTCACAGCCTCTACAGAAGTTTTATCGGATCCACATATCTTCATTGAATAAAAAAAAAATAACACTGATGTATTTTTCCGTAAAAATGGTATTTTAGCTCCACTTCAGGCATGTTTTGGGAAGAGTTTGTCCAGTTAGGCGAAGTAGTTCATGTTCTGTATTTTACACCACAGCACATCACGACCTGCTGACTACATTATCTAATTGGCTCCAAATGAATGTGATTGACAGTGTGATCATCCAATCACCTGCCAGATATGCTTTAGAAAGGTTGTGCTAACTCCCAAACACTTTCTCCAAACTATTGTCCAGATGGACCAGTGAAATATACTGAAAGCAGATGAGCAAATTTTCTTAAACAGCCATATCCTGATCACATCTTATTTTAATTTAATGGGCGCCACTTAACAATTATGATTAATTATAATTTAACAACATTTAGCAGTTGTAAAGTTTTTTATCTATATTTATACTTTTAATTCAAAGGCAAGTGGCAACACTGATTCTTATGTACTGGGCACAGAAGTTAGGCCAGTTTTAGCTACATTCTGGAGGAAATTGGAGTCAGATTTCCATATATACTTGAACAAATGCATAAGAGGGATTTACACAGAAACGGGGGGGGGGGGGGGGGGGGGGGTGTTCGTGGTCAGGAGCTTGAAAAAGTTTGAAAGTGTCATTGGTTTCCTCTGAGTAACAGTTGTACCTCTGTGGATGTGCCTCAGTAGTGAATATTGTTAAAGAAAGCTGGTGAACATGTCAGAGAGCATCAGGTGAGCATCAGTGTATTCAGAACAGCAAATAAAGAAGCACTCACCTGTGCAGACCCCGTATTTGAGTGTGTTCCTGCAGTCCACCAGGATCTGCTCCAGGGTCTCCGGATGGTCGGGGAGCTTCAGACTGAAACCATCCAGACCCTCCATCAGCTGATGAGGAAGGTGGTAGTCCAGTACCTACACAAGAGAAGGTGTCATGGTTCCAGGGTCAAATTCAAGCACTTTCAAGGTGCATTTTTTAGCCGCTCAAGTATTGTCACTAACATGCTTTCACTTCCTTGTCACATTAAAACAGATACAAAACTAAAAAAAGAAACAAAAACGTGTTTAAAGGCCCCACGTCCAGCACAATCTATTTTCTATACTAAGAGTCAAAGTATTTCCATTGTTTCCTTGTTGTTGAAGAGTCTTGTGGAGCAGGAGAACATGACAAAAAGTTCTCTTTAAAAAAAAGGGGTAGTTTTCCGCTGTTTCTTACTTCCTGGGGTTTACGATGTCATGACTGTGCAGCCTGACCCACACATGTGTTCTGCTCATCACAGGCAGACACCATGACTGACATTTATGTGATGGACATTTTGCAAGCACATTTGAATCAAATTAATGATGTAAAGCATCAATTTTAAACAAATATACTAGTTTTAATGTGCTCACTGGTCTGCTTATATTACGTCTTACATCCTTGATGAAAAATCTTTTACATAAGACCTGTGTGGTTAATCTGAAAACAACATGATTGAATAAAATGTTTTAAAGAAATTCTGTATGCCATTGTTTATTTTCATTGAATATAAGAATGCAGGGATAAGTAGTCGACTAGTAAGAAATATCACAATGTCATGGGTTAGTTTTACTGCTTTCCTTCTGATTTATAAATATATACATATATATATATATATATATATATACATACACACACACTGAGCAGGGCTTATTGGAGCTTAAAACTGTGCTCCTGCCTGTCGAGGTTAAATTATGCCCCACAAACAGGAAGAAAATAAATTCAAACCTAGATAGACTGTGTGATGAGTGGGGAAAAACAGATGCAGAAAATGGCCAACATGAAAACTCCAAAACAAAAAACAAGAGGAGTTCACGATGGGAGAACACCCAGTCGACATAGATGCTAAGACCGTGTCACTGCACAAGGGGCTAACCAGCAAAACAAGGGAGATTCGTGAGCTTAAACAGGAAATTAAAAAAGTTAGCCACTTTGAATGAGGAATTCAACACCTTCAAGGAATACATAAACAGACTGCAAATTGTTGGCAAACAGCAAGGAGCTACAGAAGCACAAACACGCACTCAGGAACTTGAGGAGTGGAACATCGAGGATAATATTATTGAAAGAATGGACTCAATAAATGTATCCCGAAAAGATCACATGCTGTTCAGTTGTGCGACACATTTTCCATTACTCTGTTATTAAAAGGAGAGTCCAAACCCTGTTGATAAACAGTGATCTATCACAGCAGTATACACGCTGTTACACTTCCTGTTAATCACCTTGGAGCTTCTCTGGTTGAACTTGCAGATATGGTCCATCAGGATGTTCAGCACCTCCTGCAGAAACCCTCTGGTCATCTCCTCGCCTCCTGAAGCTGGGAGCAGGTCTGCACACACACATGCACACACACGTGCACACATAAAAACACATTAACACTATGTTTCTTAACCTAACCCGGGGTAGAATGATCCTGATTGACAAACAGCACATTAATTTAATCAGTTCATTTTGAGGATAAGAGGATTCCCCATTGTTTGTGAAGTTTGTTAAACCAGATAACTTCAGCAAGGACTCAAAAATGGATCACAGTTTTCAACCAATAGAACTTTTTGGGGTGTTTTTTACGTTCGTTTTGAGCTAATACAGAGAATTTTTCCAATTCAGAAGTATGACCTAGAACTGTTGTGGACAGGTTAATGTTTCAATAGATGCACAATGCTGGTTGATGTTGAATTAATCCACATGAAAGGATAAAGGTTTGTGCACAAGTGGTTTCACAGCACCCATGATTGTCCATAGCTGTACTGATGAGCTTGAACGTTGATACTGAGGTTTTGTAAATGTTGATCTATCTTCCACGCTGCAGCCACCTGTCAGAGCAGCACCACCCTGTGCGCTGACTTATGCATATACCGTGAATAAACACATACATTTTACAACATAGATCTGTTGCATGTCTTGCGGATACATAGTTTATGTGGATTCATACCCGAGCTCTCACCTTTACTGAAGATGTTGCTGAAATCAGCAGCTGTCTGGTCTTTATCTCGGGTGTCAGCTGGGTCCTCCTCATGTTTGACTTTTAAAGATTTGTTTATGTTTCTATCTGGAATGATGAAAACACAAAACAGACAATCAGCTTTTACTACAACACGATGACCACAAGAGCTGCTGAGTTGTTTAAGAGGTTATAAAGCTGTATGACAGATTACAGACTGGTCAATAATCCGGATTGATGGTGCACAGACAGTTTGAGTCTGACTGCGTTTGTCTGTCACATAACAGCAGGTCGTTTTATATTTTAATATTAGATATATTCTTATCTGAACTGACTGGACCTCCTGGTGAAATATTGCAGTCAGTGCATTTCTAAATGTAGCCCGGCGCAGAGAGGGGCAGACCTCGCTACAGCAGGTCTGCTGCTTTTGGGGGCGGTGGATGGAGTCGTACCTGCACCGGGCGGTGAAACTGAACGGGGTCGCTTGTGGTCCGGGGAGAGGCTGGATGTCCTGGTTCTCGGACTGACGGGGGTGTCCATGGTGCAGAATCTGGTGAAATGGCGGCCTGTGTCTGCCCCAAAAGGACATATACGCTCCCCGGGTTTTCTAGGTCAAATCGGCCGCTCACAGATTTGAAGTGCTCATGTCTTCGGAGCTTTACGGCGAACTGACTGGGGCTGGCTGGCTGGACATTTACCGTAAAGCTCCGAAGACGAGAGCACGCCACGTTCAGGAGTGGCTGCTTTGACCGAGGAAAACATCTGGTTTGATGCTGTTTTGAGGAATTCGGGGCGGGTGTTGTTGTAATCCGATGTTATAGACAAGAAGAAAAAAGTTTGCCGAGTACGGCCGGGACAGAAATTCAAACAGAAGTGTTTGTTTCGGTTTAAGCTACGGGCGCCGCCATCATGGGTCTCGTACTGTCTCGTGAAATCTCGCGTTGACAGCGGCGCGAGGATCCCCATAGTGGCAGGGCACGGAATTATTTATAAAACCAGGGCCAGTTGTTCAAAGGTAATCTGATCGAAATTTGGATAATGGATTTGATCAAATCTTGAAAATGGATTGTTCAAAACCAAACACAGATTCTGAAAAAACGAATCCAATCCTGGTTTTAACCATCAGTCTGTGTTGTTCAGAACTTTTTAGTGGGATTGGGATAACTTTGAGCCAAAAATCAGGCTTATTCTGAACCCAGCAGATTGATGGATTCAGGGTGGATCTCAGGAACAAAATGTAATGTAAATCAAATTCCACCAGTAAAAAAGTAACATCAGGCAGTAGATAAATGCTATTTATTGAAAATTTTCAACAGATTGTCAAACCATACAGTTGCAAATGTGGACTACACTAAAGACCACGAGGATTGAAATAATCCTGTTAAAAGCTGTCAACATCAATCAATAAAGTGTTCAATTCTTACTCTAATTGGAAACTTAATAATTACAGACACATCCAAAAATCCTTTCTGACAGTGATATCTCTTAGTGCATGTCCAGTCACTTTCTCAGTCTGAGAGAAAGTTGGAGACATCTTATTTTCAGCGGCTCAGATGCATCATTGACCTCATCATATAGGGACATTCTGCCTTGTAGAAACATTGTGTGGGATGCAACAAGCAAGTATCGTGTCACGCTCCTCAGGGTTCCACTTACAGGTATTTGAGGCGTGCAAACCGCCCCTTCAGACTCCATTTAATCACTCAGTAAGACCTTGCTTTGGATTGAGCAGTGTTGGAGCGTGCCTGCTCAGGTGTGTGTGGTGGAAGAAAAGGGGTCATTAGCCATTGTGCAAGTGGACAGGCACTGTGCCCTACTATAATGCCATGTGGTTGGCAGGTCTGGAGCCCTCTGCACAGAGCGGTTTCTCTCAGGATACGTGCTGTGGACAGACCCAGGCTGCTTCACGACATAGTTTGTGATGAAGAGGTCAGCATCACCTGCAAGTTGTATGTTTATGCTGAGCCTTCCCTTCCTGTTGATGTACTGTGTGTCTTGTTTTCGTCCTACAGTTTGTCAAGGTTGAAATTTAAAGTTTGTATTTGAAGCACATGGAATGTAGCCTAGATTTTATTTTGATCTTTTGTGGGACAATTGTGGTCTGGCTGATCAAAAGATGTTGAAAACGGGGTATTTCTACTTTCTGTGCTTTTTTAGTTTGTTTCTTAAAATAAATACACTTTGAGTGACCCCATGCCATTCTACCAGTTTTTTTTACACTCCTAGCAGCCTTCAGAGTGATAAGTCTACTTTAGAGCACTCATGATCCAGATTTGATAATCTTGCAAAGTTTGGACCTGCATCAGACTGATCCAGTCCTACTTTGCTTATAACAACTGGCATAATGATAAAATGGATTACGTGATCTTGGATATTAAAAAAGAGGATTTCAAAATCTTACAGATTTTGAACAACCAGGGTCTCATTGGTGCTGATCCTGTACTACCAAGGCCAATCAGCAATGACTGAGGAGATGGCAGAAGAAAGTGGTGGATCAGGAAGTGAGTCAGGAGAGATGGACGTAAGAGGCAGGAGATATGAAGCAGAATGGGATATTGTTTGGAGGAGTAAATGTAAAACGAGAGTAACTGGAATCCTATTAGGCTAACCAAATCCACCAATAGAGAGGCTGGGGAGGTAAGGAGCGCCTTGTCACTGAGAAATGAATCATTGCTGATTACATGTAAGAATGGAAGACAACAAGGGAAAGCAATCAGGATGGATGAAATAGATGGCAAGAAAGTGCAATGTACCCTGACTAATAGCAAAAGGGGGATTAGGGGGGTTGTGACAGGGATCCCAGTGAGACATCTGATGATGAGGTGAAACAAAATATAACAAATACAAAAGTAAGTGAGGTCGAACGTCTGAAAGCAAATAGGAATGAGATTAAAAGCAATAGTCTGTCGGCTCTGATCACGTTTGATGAAGAAAGACTTCCTTAACAGATGTTCATTGGATATATGTGCTATGATGAGACCATATGTTCCTCCACCCTAAAATGTTTTAAATGTCAGAGACAAAGCGCCGAAATGAAAGGATCAAATATTTGTTAAATAAGCAGAAAAGTGACTTGATGTGCAGGAACGGAGCTGGGAAACAGTCAAAGACATGAATAAATGAAGTAACTCAACCATCTCAGGCATGGGCTGGATCTTCTTTCTGCTGCTAATCTCGCAACAGTGGAATACGAGGAGCTTCAGTGCAAACAGACAGGAGTTTAACAAGTATATTGACAGTTTGGCTGAAACCACAGATTTTATTCTAAAGGGATGCACTGCAGTTAGAAGGGACAGGGAGTCTGAGGGGGAGGAGTGGCAATGTTTAAACATAATAGAATGAGTTTTAAAATAATACAAGTATGGACGGACAGAGGCCCCACATACAGTTAACTATTATAACACGTGAGAAATTAATTTATTTCAACTGAATAATTTGTTTGGCAGTAAAAAAGTTAACTAAAGTACAAGTTTTAGTAATAAAATTTTAGTGTAAGTCTAAGTATTAATGTACCTAGTCTTAGACTTTTCTTTATACTTTCAGTTAAAGCCAAGTATACTTCGCTATACTATTCTTAAGTATATAAACTATAGGCTAGAATATAAAAAGTAAACTTCAAGTATACTGCCTCAGTTTAAGCACAGCACAACTATATTTGTAGTACACTTGAATAAACTAGATTCAGCTGTTTGCAAATGATTTCAAGCTTTAATGACTGAATAGTTTTACCAACACTTAACTCTTTTGAAGTTAAAGTTGGTATTTGATTTGTAAAATTTTAAATTGTTGATGTTTGTGTTGAAAGCAGCAAATAGGTGTGTATAATTGAGGTGGAAATCTCTGGAAGTATCTAGACTTCTTGTACCAAAGGTCCACTTGAGGCTGGCTGCACAAACCTGGTACCCTAATGACGGCGTGCAGGGAAAAGATTCAGAGCCTGGTTCAATACAAACCTATGTCTAAATATCCAAAACATCTATGTGCTCTCACTGGGAGGAAAGGTGTTTTTCTTTTACAGCTAAAAGCGCTCTCGAGGCTCTTCTGATAAGCACATGGCTTTCTCCATGATTTTGACAGCCTGTTGTAAACGTGGCCTCTTCCATGCTGATGTGCATAACTGACAGCTGTTAGTCACAGACAGATGCCATAGCCAGCAAACCTCTGATGCCTTTTCTGAGGGTTTGCTGTAAAACACCTGTCGTGTAGGAGGTGCTGTTCTTTGTTTTACATTCTCTGTGGCTTCAGTTTTTTGTCTTATTAAGTTTAGTTTTGAGTCTACTGTCACCAGAAGTCCTGCATGTGTGCACGTGACCATATGGAATAAATAAAGCTGCTGTCTCCTTTGACATTTGATACATAAAGCAGACATGTATGATCCATCTTGTCTCTTAGCTGTGGTGATATCTGAAGTGCAGACTCTCAAACTGTATATTTGCTCTGTTGCAAATCAACATGGTGTTTGCATTCCCCCATAGATCAATCTCTGTAGTCAATTTCTACCCCAAGATCCTGAGCCCATTTCTGCAGGACTGCATCATTCCTTTTATTTTGTGACAAGCTTTGCAACAATCGTCCCAATATAAAACTTTTCTATTCATTTTGTTAAGTAATTCTACAATAGGTGATGTTTGAAAACTGAATTTATAGCCCAGTTGGATTTTACTTAGAGCATTTTACTAGCAGAAACCTAAAAGAAGTATGTTTCAAGCAGCTTTATTTCAGCTTTAATTGAACAAAGGCATCATTCATTCCCATTTGAATGTGTCATTTAAAACTTAAATCCTTTAATTTTAGTTTTGTGGACATATAACTGTTCATCCACATCAGAGGAACAGTCTACTAACAACACTCCAGCGCAGGGACATTTAAGTGTTAACTGCACTTTCAACTCCTGCACCTCATTACGCTGTTTTATATTCAACCACATGTCACACTGGGTTAATCCATTCTGTTTAGTGTGTAATGTCACACTGCTGCACTGCTGCTTCTTCTGACACCTCTGTGTCTCCACGTTTCAAAATGCCTTTTATACTTGATGGTAACTGCTTTTATACTGTATGTCTATTCTTAAAGCTGCATCCTGTTAGCTCCTGCAGGCGACTTTGCTCGAGCACTCAGATGTCCCAATAAAACAGGATCTGATCTTATATTAGGACAGTAAAAAAATATCTCTGTATACTCTGATTCATTTGATGGTGTAGATTTTACACAATGTGCTGTTTCAGTCATGCATACTTATGATACTTTCTTTATTATTTCAGAGTCAGCTGTGACAAAATCTTTCAAACAAAAGGGACATAAATTCCTCACTGATTTAAATGCTTCAGCAGTTTTAGACAAGCTTTAAAAAGGTTCAGATATGTCTCGAAAGAATCCTCTCTGATACCAAGAAAATAACAAATATCAACCCCTGAAACATGAACTAAACCTGATCATGACCATGAAAGACAAAGTAAATGAAACATATAAACACTGGAGTATCCCTGACACAATTAAAACATAATTCAAAACAGAAACTTTTTCTTAAAACATCTTTTTTACTCTTATCTTCATAAAAAGCTATTGAAAATAATTCTCACCTGGTGTCTGTAATTCGTCCATGTTTTGGCTCATCATGGTTGGATCTTGGGAGAATTTAAAAAGCTTTAGTTTGATAAAGGTTAAAGGTCACATGAAGCTGTCTGGAATCATTGATGAGACAGAGAAACTGTGACAGGTATATGTCAGGCTGCTGGTTTTAAACTCCCTCACAGAGGTGTGGTCTGATCACAAACCTTTACGATGATTGTCTTATGAAAAAACAAGAACCACCCAGAGCAGATTTAAAGTCACAAGAGGAAAAAAATCAAACACTGAATTATCAGAATGACTCTGAAATGACCAACCAGGCCTGACATTAATTTAGATATTCACACATATTCATGTAGATATTTCATATGTCAAACACAACCCTGGGAGTTTGGTAAGCACATAGCTTAGAAATTCTTTGGAAATATTTTTGCATATACATTGTAACATTTTTCAAAATGTCCATGAATGTTTTGGAAATATTTTTGCAATTTTCTCGCAAATTGGGTTTATATTTTGACTGGTTGAAGTTTGCATGTACTTCGTATACTGCATATATAGTATTATTATTATTTTGATACATATTTTAAAAATATCTTTTTTATAGTTTTTAAATAGTTATCACATTTAATTAATATTTTGTAAATATTTTGTTTATAATTTGTGAATATGTTTCACATTTTCATGCTTTTTTATGTAGTATATAAACAAATATAATTCATGTTTCTTCGTGCTGTGTGGATACTGTGTAGAAATTTTCAAAAAATTCAGTCTACAAATTTTTAAACAGTGTAATTTTTGAAAGTGCCATATTGTTTTGCTGCATTTAGAATATTAATATTTCAGAAAAACGAACATGAATTGAACACTGGAGTGAGGCAGATGTTATTGTTTTTCTGTAAATGGTCAATATTTTGGACCTGTGGATGCACACGTGGTCGTGACTTAATCAATCATCTCATAATGAAAACATCTTTGAAACATCATAATGTCAGAGCTCATGGAGGCCTAAGGAATCCACATCTATGGTAATTGTGGATTGTAATTAGTTGATAAAATACCTCCATGAGGCTGATGGAAAGTTTTAATCTTGGTTTAATCTGGTGGGTTGATAAAGTCTCTCTTATCAAACTGACCTCTGAGGGTCAAAGTGATTACACTTGTCTGACTTATCTGCAGGCTGCTTTCTCTCACTTTTCATATTCAACACTATGGCTACATTTACATCAGAGCTCCAATTACCGTTTAATTCTGAATAAAAGTTAAATCCTATTTAAAAAGATTAAAAATGACAGTGTAAACACCTAACTCTGAATAAAAATGACCTTTCAGAATTTAACTTTATTCTGAAGTGGGTTCCTGGTTTGTTCTGATTTTAAATCTGAATTGAATAATTCCTCGATCATGAATACATTCTCCACTTTAATTGATTCCAGTCATTCTGTGCATTCTCATTCCCTTGTCCTGTCATGATTTCTGCTTAAACTAGTCAAAATATGTTCTGATCTTCATCTAAGTCACATCACAAACAGTCTGCTTAAACTAATTCTGCAAAAAGATTATAAGTTTTCATATTTTCATTGAACACAAAATGTAAACAGTCACAGCGCAGGGTAGAAAAAGTATGTGAACCTTTGGATTTAAGAACTAGTTGACCCTCCTTTGGCAGCAATAACCTCAACCAAACATTCCCCGTAGTTGTAGATCAGACCTGCAAAACGGTCAGGAGGAGTTTTGGACCATTCTTCTGTACGAAACTGTTTCAGTTCGGACATATTCCTGGGATGTCTGGTGTGAATCTCTCTTTTGAGTTCATGCCACAGCATCTTAATTGGGTTGAGGTCAGGACTCTGACTGGGCCACTCCAGAAGCCGTATTTTCTGCTGTTGAAGCAATTCCATTGTTGATTTACTTCTATGCTTTGGGTTGTTGTCCTGTTGCATCACCCATCCTCTGTTGAGCGTCAGTTGGATGGTCCTAAGTTTTTATGCAAAATGTCTTGATAAACTTAGGAATTCATTTTTATGTCGATGACAGCAATCCGTCCAGGCCCTGAGGCAGCAAAGCAAGGCAAGGCAAGGCAAGTTTATTTGTAGAGCACAGTTCATACACAAGGCAATTCAAAGTGCTTTACAGAACAAGAAAAATGCATTAAAATCACAATACAAAATAAAATCAACATTAATCATTTTAAAATAAATTTAAAGAGAGGAGTGCAGATAAGATCCTTTCAGTCATAAGCACAGTTAAATAGAGCTGTTTTAAGCCTAGATTTGAACATTGTCAGAGTAGAGGCCTGTCTCACATCTTCAGAAAGACTGTTCCAGATTTTAGCTGCATAAAACTGGAACCCTGACTCCCCATGTTTAGTCCGGACTCTAGGTACCAGCAGAAGGCCGGCCCCTGAGGTCCACTGACATGTCAGAGATGTACTTTGGTGTCAGGCCATGGAGAGATTTGTACACAAGCAGAGCTGCTTTAAAGTCTATTCTCTGAGCCACAGGAAGCCAGTGTAGGGACCTGAGCACAGGACTAATGTGTTCGTACTTCCTGGTTCTGGTCAGGACTCGAGCAGCAGCATTCTGGATGTACTGCAGCTGTGTTATGGCTCGTTTGGAGAGGCCGGTGAGCAGGCCGTTACAGTAATCTAACCTCCTAGAGACAAATGCATGGATAAGTATCTCTAGGTAAGGTTTAGACACTATACCTTTGATTTTGGCAATGTTTTTTAGATGATAAAAGGCTGCTGATGTTATTGATTTTATATGGCTGTTAAAAGTTCAAGTCTGAGTCCATTATTACCCCGAGATTTCTGACCTGATTTGTAGGTTTTAGAGAGAGAGACTGGAGGTGACTGCTGACACTTTCTCTTTGTTTCTGTGGACCAAACACGATGACTTCAGTCTTGTCTGAATTTAGCTGGAGAAAGTTGTTTTGCATCCACACACTGACCTGTTGGATGCAGTGACAGAGTGAATCCACTGGTCCATATTCACCTGCTGTCAGTGACACATAGATCTGAGTGTCATCTGCATAATTGTGGTAGGACACATTAGTACTTTGTATTAACTGGCCTAAAGGCAGCATGTAGAGATTGAACAGGAGGGGTCCCAGGATTGACCCCTGGGGCACCCCACAGGTCAAGGCCATGTGGTCTGAGACACAGTTACCAATTTCTACAAAGTACTTCCTGTCTTCTAGATAGGACTTCAACCAATGTAGGGCAGTCCCAGAGATGCCCATCCAATCCTCTAGTCTCTGTAAAAGGATCTCATGATCAACAGTGTCAAAAGCAGCGCTCAGATCTAGTAGGACTAAGACTGAGACTTTGTCTTCGTCAGTGTTTAGGCCGATGTCATTTGTCACCTTGATAAGAGCGGTCTCAGTGCTGTGATGGGGTCTAAAACCTGACTGGAAAACATCAAATGAGTTGTTCATTAGGAGAAAGTCAGTGAGCTGTTGGTTAACAACTTTTTCAAGGACTTTGCCTAAGAACGGCAGATTTGAGATGGGCTGGTAGTTGTTCAGTACTGTGGCATCAAGACTGCTCTTCTTTAGGAGAGGCTTTATGACCGCATTTTTCAAGGCCTTTGGGAATGTTCCAGATTGTAGTGACATGTTAACTATCTGAGCGAGTGGTGGTAACAAACTGCTCATGGGTAGTATGTAACACATCGAGGCAGCATGTGGATGAACTCAGACTGGTGATAATCACTTGGACAGTTTTGTCAGTTACAGGTGCAAAATGAGTCAGCTCGAAGTGTTTAGGTGGCTGCAGGGTTGTTATTGGTGCTGTGGAATTGATGGAGTTTTTAACGGTCTGAACCTTGTTGCAAAAGAAGACTGCAAACTCATTACACTTAGATGTGGAGATTAATTCTAATGGCAGTTGAGCTGGAGGGTTTGTTAATCTGTTCACTGTTGCAAATAAGACACGCGAGTTGTTACTGCAGTTTCCAATAATTTCAGAAAAGTATATCTCCCTTGTTCTATGTAAGATCTGATTGAACATGTACAACTTTTTTTTATAAATTTCAAAATGAACATGGAGTTTTGACTTTCGCCATTTCCGCTCGGCCCTCCGGCACTCCCTTTTCTGTGCCCTGACCGAGTCGTCATTCCTCCATGGCGACTTCTGCTTATTTTTATCCATTTTAACTTTCACAGGGGCAATGGTGTCCAGAACATTCAAAACACTTGAAGAAACAGAGCTCAACAAATCATCAACATTAGAACATGAGGCATTTTCGAAGTTTATCATTTCCGTAAACAGAGTAGGCTACCTGTGCTGTTATTTATGTGTCTCCTCTGTACTACTGCAGTACGGTTTGGGAGAAACAGACAGGTCAAAAAAGACACAGAAATGATCAGACAGGGCAACATCAACCACACTGACATTTGAAATATTAACCCCTTTTGTAATGAGCAGGTCCAGAGTGTGCTGTGCTCTGTTATGGGTGGGCTCACACACATGCTGAGTCAGGCCAAAGGTTTCAAGGACAGCACTGAGCTCTTTAGCATTTCTGTCACAGACATTATCCACATGGATATTAAAATCACCTGTAATGACCAAACTATCAAAATCTGTGCATACAATTGAAAGCATCCTGGTAAAATCATCAATAAAACTCTTACAGTGTTGCGGTGGCTTGTATAGAACTATATAGAGTATGGACGGGGATAGTCTTAGCTCCATTTTAAAGGACACATACTCAAATGATGAAAACAACCCAAATGACAACCTGTGCGTAACCATATGATCTCTAAATACTGCACAGACACCTCCACCCTTTTTGTTTTCTCGTGTTTCAGATTCAAATTTGAAGTTGGGTGGAGCTGATTCCATTAGAACTGCATTACCTGTGTTTCTGTCAAGCCATGTTTCAGTTAAAAACATAAAATCAAGTTTATAAGAAGTGATCAAATTATTAATTAAAAATGATTTGTTGGACAAGGATCTAACATTGAGCACAGCAAGTTTCAGATTAGTTGCAGTAGGACTGGACATTATCTTCTTACAAGGGATATGGATTAAATTTCTCTGGTTGGATAATCTAACTGACCGTCTGTAATCTGGTCTATGTGGTGTGACTGTAGATATGGCACTAGGGGAAAATGATGTCTCACAGGGCCCCAGCTTGATATTACCTTTATCATGACTGTAAGTCCTGGGACAGCAGAGGCCCTGTGCATCATAGCGCTTAGGGTTACCAGCTCTGGGGGCAGGCAGGGGAGGACGAACAGGGAGGAGTTTGGGTGATGGCCCAGATGAGAGCCGAGGGGGAGGGGCTGGGGGAGCTTGTGTTTGGGAGTTCGACAGGGGCACAGTTTTATACAGAGAAGAGTCTCGAATAGTTAGTGACAGTCTTGACCTTGCTATATTCGGGGTGAGGGGAACCATCTTGATCCCTGATTTGATCAAGCCTTCAAGATCTGCTTTGATTTTTTTTGTTGCCAGTATCACCCAAACACAAGCACTGACTTGGGGGTCCCAGGACGAGGAGTCTGAGTCCGAGGTGGAGGTTTAGTTTGAAGGGCTCAGGTTTCTGATGAAACTGGGGAAACTGTTATTGATCACATTATTGATCATGACTATCAAGAGTGGCTATTTCTAATGCTGCGTTCACACTGCATGCTATTTGTACTACCTCGGCGATCACTCTCCATTCAAAGTCAATGTACAGCCGCGATGGGGCGGGGCTAACCCTCCCGCGAAGCGACAGCTGCTTGTCACACTACCACATAGCTTGTCGAGCGATGTCAAAGTAAAAAAAGTTGATATTCTCAAATGATGTTGTGCGTGGCCGTGCAGCAACAGCCAATCAGCGGTGTGTGCATGTGTGACGGTGCCCGTGACAGACAGTTTTTCATCCGGACCACAGAGGAACAATTAATGTCCATGAGGGAAACATTAGTTAGTGAGGTTAGTTCCACCTTGACGGACCGCCGGAAACTCACAGATAATGCTGCCGCAGGGCATCAGCTGCAGTGTTTTGTGGTTGATAATTGAATGAAAACGATACAGCTGGAATAATGTCCGCTTAAACATCCTATTATATGATATATGATATGATCCCGGTGAATCTCGAGCGAACGTGACACGACGGCAACGGTTACCAAAATTAGGTATTTATGGACATGCAACGCTACGTCTGTTGGTGGCGCGATTTTTGGTAGTTGGGTCGCTTGCGGTGTGAACGCAGCATTATACTCTGTCTGTCTTTGAAGTTATGGGTGAATTTTGATGACATTTTCAGGTGATTAGCTGAAGTGATTCAATTTTGGTGTTGACCCGGATCAGCATCTGGATCCGCCATGACGGAAAATGCAATTTTCATTAATAACTACTGAACTAAAATAGATATTATGGAACCAGTTTCTAATGGTATGTTTTCATGGTCAAGGAATCTAAATATTTCAATGAAATAAAGGTAGGACTAATATTTATGGTAAAAATCACAATATGGGAGAGGACTGTGGTGTTGGCGGAGGTCTGCGCTCTCCGAGTGCTTTTCTAGTTTGTGTATTATTACAGTTTTTAGCCACAGTTTAAAAAGAAGAATGAATGGAATCAATAAAAAAATGCATCAATGTATTTCTGATTCTGGATTTATTAATTCGAAGAATGCAAATTTGACAACAAATGGCACTGGCAAAAAAAATTCGTACAAGGCTACAATGACAAGCACTGGTGGACTGATTCACACTGAGAGCTGTCTTTTGTATTTTGTTGTCCACTGTGTAATGGTTGATTGGAATAGCTCATACACTTGTTTGCAAGGGTATGAGACATGAAGCATTATCAAGATCAAACTTTTGCACCAAATGGCACAGACTTCATTGATGATATCAGATTTTTGTCCGAGTACACACTGTTGGGCCTAAGGATGTGAGGACTGCTCGTCGGTCCTCCAGTTTTGCTCCTCTCTCCCTCCCCTCTTGGGTTGTCTCCTCTTTTTCCCTGTCCTGCACTTACCCTTTTCACCTGTGGTGGAGTTGGCGCTACGGAGCTACCTTCCCTTCTCTCACGCCTCTGCGGGTATCCTGTATGGGCGGCTAGTGGAGCTGCTCTCCACTCTCTTCACCACCTGTTCCTGATCTACCTGATGAGGAGGCTCCCTACTTAAAGGAATATTACACCCAAAGAATGATATGCCTTAATTTTCTACTCACCCTCATGCTGAGCAACACTCTGGAGCACTTTTTTGATGTCTCAAATGCAGCTGGAGGTCCGGGGTGATTTTCGCTGTGAACAAACCTCCATCTAACAGGGGACGACAGAGCCCGAAGAAAAAGGTCCATAAAAGTCCACAAAAACGTGCCTATTTTCCTTCATACTGCTCGTCCGCTGTAATCCAAGTGTCCTGAGCGGGTAACGTCCATAATTAATTCGAAACGAGGTCATTTAGTACATTTTTCGAGCCTAAACAGTGCTATAGCGTACTTCCGCAGTGCACGTCTACGCGCGCTCCCTGCACTACGTAAGCCGCGGCAGACCAATCCAGACGAGACCCGCTCAGGACACTTGGATTACAGCGGACGAGCAGTATGGAGGAAAATAGGCACGTTTTTGTGGACTTTTATGGACCTTTTTCTTCGGGCTCTGTCGTCCCCTGTTAGATGGAGGTTTGTTCACAGCGAAAATCACCCCGGACCTCCAGCTGCATTTGAGACATCAAAAAAGTGCTCCAGAGTGTTGCTCAGCATGAGGGTGAGTAGAAAATTAAGGCATATCATTCTTTGGGTGTAATATTCCTTTAAGCTGGTGGAGGACTTCTCTACTCGCCGGCTGATTACAATTCAGTTTGTGGTTCGTACTGCTCACAGTTCGTGCTGGCTTTAAACTCTGCTTTTCATTCTCTGAATGATTCATTTTCTAAGTTTGGTTTTTGGAAGTGTTTTTGGACAGTTTGGGTTTCCCTGTGGACTAATCAGTTTTCTCTCCTCTGTTTTTCTCCCAGGTCTCCACGAGCTCCTGCCACTGCCACCACCTTTGTACATATCACCAGTTTTTGTTATCCCCTGTAAATAAACCTTGGTGTTCACTTATGATCTGATCTCTGCCTCTGCTCTGGGTCCATCACACTCACACCGACACGTAACAAAGGAAAGACATTCTCATCTTTAGTTTGCTTGTCAAAAATTTCAAATTGTAAAAAAAAATTCTTTAGACTGTTCACATGCACAGAAATATTTGCGGATACACTCACATGCTGTCAAAACATTTTTCTGTTTTTAAAAAAGTCAGTGCAACATATGCACAGCAGACATATCTACATTGAAAGAAAGGGCAAAGAAAATTAGTTAGGCAATAGTGTTTTGAAATGGCAAACATGACTTTAGTTCATATTGCTGTGTTTTATGCAGAAAACCGTGATAAGTGCATTTAAAAATGCCATTCTGAACTGTAAAATGTGTCTGAAGCAAAGCAAAGAAAATGTGTGTAGAGTTTTGAAGACTTGTGAAGAGGTTTTGCTCTGTGTGTCTGTGGAGTTAGATCAGTCTCATAATAGATAAATGCACACAGAAGGATTCACAAATGTATACTGGGATTAATATATAAATGTCTCTCAACTCACAAATATTTTTCAAAGTTCACAAATGTATTTCTGATGCACACACAAATATTACTTGTTTTATATATTTGTAATGGAAATCCACAAATGTCTATATTTAAAATAATTTGCAATTTTGGTTTAAAACAAATATGTATATTGTGATATTTATTCACAAACTGTTCTGCATTTGTGAAAATCCCTCCATTTGTATGTATATTGTGATATTTATTCACAAATTGTTGAATCTGCGTTTACAAACCACTCGGCATTTGTGAACATCGCTGCATTTGTGTGTGAATCTTTTTGAGACTCCCTTGACGTGTCTCGATCATGGATGTATTATAAGAACCTATACTGCAGCCAGTCACCAGGAGGAGCAGTTTTCGTGGCGGCTTCAATTTTAGCCTAGCATCATGGCGTCCATGTTTTTTACAGTCTATGGCATGGATGTACATCATGGATGTATAACGTACATCCATGGTCTATGGTCTCGATCCACAAATGCGTTTTTTTCAACAGGGAAGTATCTGTAGCCAATCAGATGTCTCTCCTTTCAGCCAATCACAAGAACGCTACTTTTCAGCCAATCGTATGAATGTGATCGTACAGCTACTCTGATGGGTGTTTGTCCTCTTAGGGCCTCCATACACTGAAGACATTTTTGCCACATTTTTACCTGATTAATACACCGTCCACTGAAAACAGCTCTGAGACCCTCTTATGGGCCTCCACCCACAGGTTGAGGACCACTGCACTAGTGGATGGTATTTGAAGCTTAATACTTACAGATTGTTCTTATATCATGGAGGATGAGTGATGCAGGAAGCCTCTGGGTGAATTTATCATTTAGAAAACAGTGAGTGAGTGAAAACAGCTGCTCAGAATTGGACTGATGAACACTATTGAGTTTTGATTCATCAACAGGCCGACTCGTCATTAAGTTAAACAGAGCACATGTACGGAAGAGGATTAGGGCCACTGAGAAAAAAAATATTTCTCTAAAGAAAAAAAGTCAGAATTCTGAGTTTCAAGTCAGAATTCTGACTTTTTATCTTTAGAGAAATATTTTTTTTCTCAGTGGCCCTAATCCTCTTCCGTACACATGAGCTATGAAGACACAGTTTGAATTATAAAAACACACTGAGTGACTAACGGTCCTTCACTGTCCCTGCGATGCGTGCCTGTCTGCATCTTTACGCTCTACAGATTATATTCATTATAGATATTAATGTTAATGTTAAAGTAATCTCTCTATACATGGCTGTGTTGATTATGCATCCATACTATAAATACAGATCAATTGACTGAATCTATTTTCAGCAAAGATAAATATGAGGAGCGCAAATTTATAATCTGGGTGTCCATGGGTTTGTCTCTATCATACAGTCCTGCTCATTATTATTGGCACCCCTTCATTATTTTCATTGCTTTAACAATATCTTTAGAAATAAATTGAAATAGACCAAATTTATGTCATCAGGATCTTTTAATTGAAGGTCCAAAAGACTTTAACAAAAAAAAAAAAAAACAATTTTACAAGTTACATATTGTAATTTCAGAGAGGAAACTGAAAAAAAGCATGTGCAGCAATGATGGCACCCCTTTTTAGTATTTTGTTGCACACCCTTTGGCAAATGTTTCTTGTAGCCATCTCTAAGCTTCTTGCACTTCTCAGCTGGTATTTCCTCACTCTTCCTATGCAAATTGTTCAAGCTCTTGAACATTTGCAAGTTCCTTCCCCAATGGCAGATTTCAGCCATATCAAAGATTTTCAGTCGGATTGAGATCAGGACTCATTGCTGGCCATTTTAAAACAGGCCATTTTTTTCGCTTTTCAATCATTCCTGCGTGCTTTTGCATGTGTGCTTTGGGTCTTTGTCTTGCTGGAGGGCCCACGATCTTCAACTCAAACCAAGTTTTTTTACACGGGTAGGACATTATGCTCTAAAATTTCTTGATAATTCTCTAATTTCATGATTCCTGTGATACGGTCAAGGCCTCCAGTACCTGATGCAGCAAAACAGCCCCAAACCATTATGGAACCTCCACCATACTTAATTGTTGGTAGGGTGTTCTTTTCCTTGTAGGCTTCAAGTGGTTGCAATTAAAACTGCCTATTCTAAATACGGCTGCATGATCATAGTAGCTGATGAAGTATAATTTACAAACCTTAAGATGTGAACATTACTTTTGCCAAATTTGAGTCTGATAAAGTGATGCAGGGCAAAGTTAGAGAGGTTTGTAAAGAAACTGTACTGTCACATTGTGTACTTAAACTTCATGGGTGCCAATAATGATGAGTAGGACTGTAAATTCGTATTTCAGTCCCTTTGTTTCTGCCTGGATGGACACATCTCTGAACGTATGTATGTGTATATAAAAACATAAATGTATTTGAGTATAAATGTGTATCTCTAAAATGTTTGTCTTCAGCCTGCTCCAAGTGCCTTTAGAAAACACTTGTTATGAACTGTCTATACAAATAAAGATTGATTGATGAGAACTGCTCATACAGATCAGCACATGTGCTAACAGCTTCAGTAGCATTTTTATCTGATCTGGACCTGTATGAAATGAAAAAGAATCAATAACACTGAGAGCATTTCTCAATAGAAAGGATAGCTCGTCTACAACATTATCTGACTGGCCAGTCATAAATGTGTCTTATGGAACAAATGTCCAACCACCAGCCAGATATACTTTGAAAGGTTCCACCTTTCCCCAAACACTTTCTATGAACCAGTAATACATAGTGATCCGTAGATCTGGTGTGCTAGCTTTATGCTCGTCATTGCTGCACAGCAGGGTAACACCTGAGCTTCAGATGACAGAGGGTCAACACCATCGCTCTGCCACACCGCTGTGCGGATCCAATGTCAGTGTCCACGTAAGGGCTCGTTTTGGCTTTGCTTTTCAAGGAGGTGGCCAGCATAAGTGAGTACACCCCCAATTAAGGTAATGTATTAACCAATATCTTAATAAACAAAAGAACAATTTCCAAAGTTTTGACAAAGCTCAGTTTAACATGACATTTTTTTAACAGAAGATGAAAATAAAGGTAATATGATAACTAAAATGTATTTTTTTGCATGCAACCAAAAAATCTTGATTGCAGTCAATGGCCCACATTTGGGGGAATATTTTGTGGGATAATATGCCGAAGAAAATGTTGATTTTGAAAGGAAACCCTTGTATTTTTTTTCTCAGTGGCCCTAATCCTCTTCCGTACACATGAGCTATGAAGACACAGTTTGAATTATAAAAACACACTGAGTGACTAACGGTCCTTCACTGTCCCTGCGATGCGTGCCTGTCTGCGTCTTTACGCTCACCTGCACACAGAGGAGCGCGTGCACAGATGCAGAGAGAAAGTTCAAGTCACACAGCCACGCTATACTTATCTTTGCAAATTTTGCTGTGGTTACAAGATATTTCAGGGCGTTTTCAAGTGGGCACCATGTATGCTACACCCCTGCGTCCCCCATGGTATTTGTGCCAATAAATTCAGCGTGAAAAATCGGAGGTGTGGCGCGAGAGCGCGTGAGTGTATATCACAGCCGGTGCGTAAAACTTGGCAGACCACATCCGCCTCTGTGCTTTCATCAACCTCTTATTAACCCAAGTTAGTCAACAACATTTCCTGGTCTTACCGTGTAAAAATCACACAAACAACAGAGCTTTACTCACCTTAATTCTCTGTGGTAATTCTTCTTGTATCACTGTGATGATTCTGTCGGCATATTCTCTTTCTCCAAAGAGGTTCTGGCAGTGTAGCACTCTAAGGGGTCTGACTGGAACCCAGAGCCACATCATTTGTTCCGCTCATCACATCAGCGGGACACCACAGCGTTTAAAAATTGCATATGCTTGGTGCTGAGGGGGGGCGACGGGGGGTCCAGGCTCAGTTTTACAGGGGCACTGGCCCCTGTTAGGCCTTTCCCTAGAACCGTCACTGATTTAACGTTATCCAACTCCAAAAAAAAGGCGAAAAAAGTGCGGGGGACAGAAGGAGCTGGGCCAGGAAGTGCGGGGGACGTGTCCCACGTGTACCCCCCGTCCGCTACGCCCATGACTCTATTACCACAATGTCCCAAATTACTCCGTCTGTCCATTTTTTTTATCAGTTGTGAGGGATAATAGGAGCTGTGAAGTAGCTTTAGTTTTAAAATCACTGAAACATATATGCTGCATGCTCTCAGAAATCGTCTGGATGCACGATGTCAAATATAAGCACACACTTCTGCTCTCTGGCGGGCACGTAATCCCAGAGATGACAGTACCTGCTGTGGGCAGGATGGCGGTGTGTACATAACGCCAGTGGCCGCGATGGCGCACACTGTCGGCAGCAGGGGAGGGTGGGTACTAGCGGCACTAGCGGTGGTGGATACAGTGTTAGCCCTGATAGCACTGGCGGCGTTAGAGACCGGGTTACCCCGCTGGCACTGGCGGTGGTTACATATTTCATACAATTCTCCACCTATCTCAGCAAACCTCCCAACTAAAGAGAGCAAAGAAAACCTGGATAATGTTTCATTTACACTTTGCAGGTAACCAGGTGCTGACGCCATGTTCACTTGGATGACAACTTCGTTCTCTCAGTCCAACGTGTCGGTTAAGCTGTACGAACGCATTCATACGATTGGCTGAAAGTAGCGTTCTTGTGATTGGCTGAAAGGAGAGAGACATCTGATTGGCTACAGATACTTCCCTGTTGAAAAAAACGCATTTGTGGATCGAGACCATAGGCTGTAAAAAACATGGACGCCATGATGCTAGGCTAAAATTGAAGCCGCCACGAAAACTGCTCCCCCTGGTGACTGGCTGCAGTATAGGTTCTTTTATTACACGACATTGTCAAATGCTCGATCCTGATTGGTCAATTACAACATTCTACGGTCTGTTATTTCTGAATAGCAGACCGTTGCTATGAATAGCAGACCGTTGTTAAGGACGCTACTGATCGACTCGGACGAATCACGTCATGTCATATCAATCCGCAGAAAGACGTTTATACCTGCGGCAAGAAATCGTTTTTTTTTAAAAGTGGAGCAAGATCCTGTCCTCTAATTCTGGCAGCAGCAGCAGATCGGGTGAGTGCCTCTCTTAAAGTGTTAGTGATGAGATAATATTGAGAGCAGTTGTAATGGTGAAAAACTGATTCTAGGTATGTCAGCTGCAGGGCCACAGCAGGGAGGAATTATGGACATCCCATTCACCTTGACCACAGGACAGTCCAGGTTTAAGGTCTGTGACAGGACAGTCCAGGTTTAAGGTTTTAAAGATCTGAACAGGATGGTTCAGGTAATGACTGTAACACAACATTTCATTATATATAAACACTCATAATTCTGGCATTGAGACAATATGCCAGATTTATCTGAAATATCTAAACAATATTTACATAAATCTGGGAAGACCGTGTCCAGGAACTGTAATGATATCTGAAAGACTCACACCACAGCATATACTTAAAAAAAAAAACCTAACAACCTGAGAAGACAAAAAAGAAATAGTCCTAGTCCAGGTTTTGCTTGTAATACGCAGACTTCTGAGAATTTACCTAACTCATGTAAAAGTGCTACCCACAACATTTAAATGGTAAATGTTGATTCATGCATCAGTAAGTAAAGATATAAACAAATCTATAAAAGTACCTTTAATCTGCTGAAAAAATATATGAAAAACATGAAGGTAAATAAAATAAAAAATTAGGCTGATTTTCTGTACGTCAGTCTTCAGATAAAAGTTATTAAATTAAGAGAATTTGATGATTGATAGCTCCCTCTTGGCATTGGACAGTCTGATCATCCACGAGGATCCATGTTCGTCAGTCACTTAATTTCCAGAAAACTTCACACTAGTCCTTTGTCAACAGACTGTGAACATGATATCTGAGTTGAAACAAACACTGTGGTTTATAATGCAGGAGAGGCTCACTCTGATCATCCGGTCAGAGCGATGGCGTCGGCGGATGCGGTTGAGGCCCTCCATGAAGCGAATGAAGCCGTCCAGTACGGCCCAGTGCCCGCTGACAGACACCCCAGGACCAACGCCATCCCCATAAACGTCCCAGTGGCCCTCTCCGTCTGCCACGCGCCGGGCCCCACCAGTTGGAAGCAGGAGGAAGCGGGTTCGCCAGAACTTCAAGGAATCTATTAAACTAAAGGAAAGACCAAAACCACAAAGAAAAGACATAAACTGTGTTGGCCACTGCTAGGCCAACTTCACTACAAACGCAACAGTCGTATCTACAGCTTTAGCTCTACACTACACAGTTACAGAGAGCAAATCTATCTACTGTCCATCAGTGATATCGGGCCGGGTGAGGTGCCTATGCAGAGTCAAGAGATCCTGTTGGAGGACAACACACAGCCCAGCCACAGCCTGTTCACCCGCTGCCATCAGGCAGAAGGTACAGACGTACCCGCTGTACCACCAGACTGCAGAGTAGCTTCCTCCCTCAGGCTGTGAGATGATGAACGCACCATCTACACTCCTCCGTGTCTAATGGTTTGTTTTTGTTTTGGAGCCACATTTTAATTTTATTCTTGTATCCTGTATCGGTCAGACTGTCTAAAGACTGTCTTAAGTCCCAACTCCCTGTGTGTGAGAAGACAGAGCAGAAGTTTGGTTGAGATGGCGTGTGCAGTGTAGTAGCATCTATTAGAAGGCATCAACAGCCTTCTGTTTGATACCCAAACGGCTGACGTCACATGACTTCGTCCAACTCTTTTAAAGTCTGTGGATGACAGCAGGAAGTAATTCCACTCCGTGAGTTCTATCCTGCATCAACCGTCAACAGAAATATCATTTAACATAAATTCACACTTTTAGACCACGTAAACCATTTTAATGACAGTTCAGCCAGATGCTATGATACTAAGCAACATCATTCCTCCACAGATTATATTCATTATAGATATTAATGTTAATGTTAAAGTAATCTCTCTATACATGGCTGTGTTGATTATGCATCCATACTATAAATACAGATCAATTGACTGAATCTATTTTCAGCAAAGATAAATATGAGGAGCGCAAATTTATAATCTGGGTGTCCATGGGTTTGTCTCTATCATACAGTCCTGCTCATTATTATTGGCACCCCTTCATTATTTTCATTGCTTTAACAATATCTTTAGAAATAAATTGAAATAGACCAAATTTATGTCATCAGGATCTTTTAATTGAAGGTCCAAAAGACTTTAACAAAAAAAAAAAAAAACAATTTTACAAGTTACATATTGTAATTTCAGAGAGGAAACTGAAAAAAAGCATGTGCAGCAATGATGGCACCCCTTTTTAGTATTTTGTTGCACACCCTTTGGCAAATGTTTCTTGTAGCCATCTCTAAGCTTCTTGCACTTCTCAGCTGGTATTTCCTCCCACTCTTCCTATGCAAATTGTTCAAGCTCTTGAACATTTGCAAGTTTCGCTTCCCCAATGGCAGATTTCAGCCATATCAAAGATTTTCAGTCGGATTGAGATCAGGACTCATTGCTGGCCATTTTAAAACAGGCCATTTTTCGTTTTCAATCATTCCTGCGTGCTTTTGCATGTGTGCTTTGGGTCTTTGTCTTGCTGGAGGGCCCACGATCTTCAACTCAAACCAAGTTTTTTTTACACCGGGTAGGACATTATGCTCTAAAATTTCTTGATAATTCTCTAATTTCATGATTCCTGTGATACGGTCAAGGCCTCCAGTACCTGATGCAGCAAAACAGCCCCAAACCATTATGGAACCTCCACCATACTTAATTGTTGGTAGGGTGTTCTTTTCCTTGTAGGCTTCAAGTGGTTGCAATTAAAACTGCCTATTCTAAATACGGCTGCATGATCATAGTAGCTGATGAAGTATAATTTACAAACCTTAAGATGTGAACATTACTTTTGCCAAATTTGAGTCTGATAAAGTGATGCAGGGCAAAGTTAGAGAGGTTTGTAAAGAAACTGTACTGTCACATTGTGTACTTAAACTTCATGGGTGCCAATAATGATGAGTAGGACTGTAAATTCGTATTTCAGTCCCTTTGTTTCTGCCTGGATGGACACATCTCTGAACGTATGTATGTGTATATAAAAACATAAATGTATTTGAGTATAAATGTGTATCTCTAAAATGTTTGTCTTCAGCCTGCTCCAAGTGCCTTTAGAAAACACTTGTTATGAACTGTCTATACAAATAAAGATTGATTGATGAGAACTGCTCATACAGATCAGCACATGTGCTAACAGCTTCAGTAGCATTTTTATCTGATCTGGACCTGTATGAAATGAAAAAGAATCAATAACACTGAGAGCATTTCTCAATAGAAAGGATAGCTCGTCTACAACATTATCTGACTGGCCAGTCATAAATGTGTCTTATGGAACAAATGTCCAACCACCAGCCAGATATACTTTGAAAGGTTCCACCTTTCCCCAAACACTTTCTATGAACCAGTAATACATAGTGATCCGTAGATCTGGTGTGCTAGCTTTATGCTCGTCATTGCTGCACAGCAGGGTAACACCTGAGCTTCAGATGACAGAGGGTCAACACCATCGCTCTGCCACACCGCTGTGCGGATCCAATGTCAGTGTCCACGTAAGGGCTCATTTTGGCTTTGCTTTTCAAGGAGGTGGCCAGCATAAGTGAGTACACCCCCAATTAAGGTAATGTATAAATCAATATCTTAATGAACAAAAGAACTATTTCCAAAGTTTTGACAAAGCTCCGTTTAACATGACATTTTTTTACTATAACATGAAAATTAAGGTAATATGATAACTAAAATTTACTTTTTTGCATGCAACCAAAAAATCTTGATTGCAGTCAATGGCCCACATTTGGGAGAGTATTTTGTGGGATAATATGCCAAAGAAAATGTTGATTTTGAAAGGAAACTAAAGGAAAGGATGCACTAATTTATGTGGAGCACTGTGTGTGTACAACTTTAAATCAGCCAATGGATGAAGCCTGTGTTTGTACCTGAAGTCCTCCGAGCCTGCAGAGCAGATGTACTGGTCCAGGTAGTTCCACTTATATTCTTCTGGTCTTTCATGACAGAATTCTACCCAGCAGGAAACAAACTGAGCATCAGAGTGTGGCGGGCACAGGCTGTAGCTGTACTGTATTTGAGCTGATTCATAAGGGTACCTGTAATGAACATACAAAAACAAACATCCCATCTGTTGAGCGCACAGAAATTTCTTCTTTGTTTATTCAGACATTTCTGGACAGAAGCAGAGACGTGCTGACACATCGGAGGTTTCACACTCACTTGGGCAGGTAGCGAGTGACGGTGATGATCTTGTCTTTAAGGCAAACTTTATGGAAGGTGCGGCCCATGCTAAGCCAGTACACGTTCTCCTCCTCTGCTCTCTGCAGAGACACCAGACCTGAAGGAGACAAAAACAAAGACCATGATCCTGAGGATGGTTTGAACCTGACACAGAAAAATCATGTCAAATGACGGGACACTTCAAAGTGCATCCTACATCTTATATGCAAGACCTTTTTAGGTGACATATCAGAGCTTTTTCCACCTTTTTAATACACTTCCATGTGGTCCAAATGAAGTGTCTGCATAAGTCAGCAGAACCAAACCACCTTTCACAGGACTCTACGTCTTCATGTGCATCCCATTAAACACAACAAGCTTCCTCGGACCTGCCCTTCACTTCCTGTGGACATGGCGACATGACCACAGCTTCACTATATTATCAAAAGTATTTGTCTGCCTTCACACACACGAACCTGAGTGGCACCCCATCCTTAATCCAGAGGGTTTAAAGGAATGCTCCAACATTTTTGTTGTTTTCTTGTCTTGTATCACTCCCGAGTCCATGACAAGCAGGTAGACGTTATTCTTTTGACTGTGCATCCAGTAATGTGTAAAAGTCAGACAAAGATCCCAAGCTGCTAGCTTAGCTTAGCTCAAACGCCGGGAGTATATGGGTAGTGCTGTAGCCTGTCTCTGTCTACAGACATTTAGACTCTAGACAGTCATGTCAACAGACCAAAGCCTCTGTTTACGAGTAGAAGATTGGTGGAAGATCACGGAGGAGGATCTCCATGTTTTGAAAGCTGAGCATGAACAAAGAGAAGCTTAGGCAGTGGAACAGCCAGAGTTGAGGGGAGAGACTGAACCAGCATGGACTGTGGTGTATATGTGGGCTCGCCTTATATTCTGGTTCAAACAGGTAAGGTTTGAATCTGCGTCAGTCCTGAAGACTGAAGACGTCCTCTCTCATAAAGTTAGCCATGATCCTTAGTACCAATCTTCTTCTACTCATAAACAGAGGCTATGGTCTACCATAAACCCCAGGCAAAAATCAGCAACAATGGACAGATTTCATCTAAATTCCCTTTAAGTAGATCGAGTCGACAGGGATGCCCTTTGTCTCCAGCACTTTTCGTTTTGGCGATTGAGCCCTTAGCTGAGGTAATCAGACAAGATCCTGATGTGAAGGGCTTTCAGGTGGGTCAGACAGTTCATAAAATTAATCTCCTAGCGGATGACATTATTTTATGCTTAAAAGACCCTGGTAACTCTCTTTCCAAATTACAAACTATATTAAATACCTATGGTAATATTTCCGGTTATAAGGTGAATTCGGAAAAAAGTGAAATTATTCCACTGACAAAATTCGATCACTCCAACCTCCAGTGCATGAGTCTATTTAAATGGCCTATTGATGGTATAAAATACCTTGGGATAACTGTAGACAATAACCTCAAAAACCTGTATAAACTGAATTACCTCCCATTGCTCAATAAGATTGAAGATGATTTACGTAGATGGATGGGTCTGCCTCTCACCTTGATTGGCAGAGTTAATTGT